>OZ038443.1:1901586-1919086 GCA_964036265.1 Daptonema setosum
ATAGTCTGTTCAATTATTAGTGCGTTTTCAATTTGCAATTTCCCAGTGCAAAAATTGAGATAGCAGCGGGGTAACTTCTATAATATGTATGTTGGCAACATGGGAACAAAGTTTCTTGTGATTTAATGTTTTATTCGAATAAATCTCTATGTAATTGTACAATTACTGTATATATCAGTTGATAATAAATATATGTGCAATAATATGATACAGTCCATGGACACGAAGGTAAATGTTTTCTCTTCGAGAAAATTCTGTGAAAAACACTTCATGAAAAACACTTCATGAAAATTACATCATGTAAATGTTTCACGAAAAGCGTTTCATAAAATACACTTTTCAGAAAAATTGTTTCAAGAAAAAATGTTTCATGAAATTTTTTGGACGACAACTCATGGAAGTGGTCGTATCTCAGCATTAGCCAGTTCCGTTAGGATCGGAGGACGGATGAAACATGGGTGAATCGTCGTTCTAGGGAACCAATAACAGTACGTACGTAGCACGCCATGAACGCCGGAGCAGGGTTCTGCAGCAGTCGGGTTTAACAAAAACAATAGTTGCAGAGTGCAGACATAACAGCAAACATAACAACCACAACCACAGCAACAACAACCACAACAACAACCACAACAACCACAACCACAACAACAACAACAACAACAACAACAACAACATCATCAACAACCGCAATCATAACAACAACAACAACAACAACAACAACCACAACCACAACAACAACAACAACAACAACAACAACAACAACAACCACAACCACAACAACAACAACAACAACATCATCAACAACCGCGATCATATCAACCACAACAACAGCAACAACCACAACAACAACAACCACAACAACAACAACAACAAAAATCATAACAACCACAACAACAGCAACAAAACATTGTTACATGTAGCTCGATCATTTATTTGTATGAACAGTCACAAAGTCTAGGTGTCTCTCCACTTACTTAAGGTTTTTTACCAACAACATACACAACAACAACCACAACAACAACCACAACAACAGCAACAACAACAACAGCACAACAACAACAACAACAACAACAACAACAACAACAACAACAACAACAACAACAACAACAACATCAACAACAACAACAACAACTTAACTAACTTCTACAGTTAGATGTATAAATGGGCACGTAGTCTCTGACCAATACGCACACTCGACTCCACTGTCTTGACGTTTGATAACAACTAGGGTGGAGAGGATGGATTCCAAGCGGAAGACGTGATTGCTGAAATGAGTCACTCACTCATTCACTCACTCACTCACTGATTAACTCACTCTCTCACTCACTAACTCACCTCTCTCTTTCACTGACTCACTCATACTCCTTCATATTCATTCAACCACTCACTCACCCACCTCACTCACTCACTCAATTACTCACAAACTCAATCACTCATTCATTCCTTCTTTCACTCTCTCACTCACTCACTCGCTAAGTCATTCCCTTACTCACTAACTCACTCATTCACTCACGTACTAACCTCGCTCACGTCTTCAGTCTTCTCCGCGATAGGTATATGTTCCAAAAGCTCCTGAGGAGGCGATTCTTTGGGATCCTCCGTCCAAATCTTTACCACAGCCTTACCTTCTGATCGAATAAAACATTCAACAACGACAACAACGACAACAACAACAACAATAACAACAACATCAACAACCACAACAACAATAACAACAACAACAACAACAACCACAACCTGCGTCAACATCCAAGCAGTGCGTCAAGCCAACAGTTATGGCGACCAAAAACAGAATTGATGAAGTCATTTTTTTTCACACTTTTTTAGTAATAAATTATCTGAAACAACAACATTTTTTATTCAAATTAAATCTAGTATTTCACATTAAAATCAAATCATGTTGCTCTTCGATCCTAAATCTGGTGAAATAGCTACATACAAATTTTACTCCATGTGATCAGCAGAGAGAATACCTAATTTACATCATTGCCAATGTCTTTGCTTGCACGGATAAAATTCACTGAAATAAGAAACTTGTGAATTTTCAAATTATGTCTCCTAATCAATGGAGAATGTTATAGAAGGTGATGTTTCACGAATGGTAAATGCTGGAAAGTTTTAAGCTGACCGGGCTTTCAAAGTGTTCTTCATTGAACGTCGATATCGATGACCAACCGATCTGCTTTACTTTTATACCCTGATAACCCCCCCCCCCCCTCTTGCCACCCCCTCACCGTAAACAACCTGAGAACATTTTGGCTAAACACCCAGATAAACAATGTATTAGGGGACCACTAACGGATGAGAAGGGGAGGGAAAAGTGCAATTCGCTGTTTGCCAGTTTCAAAAGATAGAGTTTGTTCCTCAAGGTGTAGGTAAAATGACCTAATTTCCGACAATTCTCCCCTCTTTGGCGAGATTCCCCTCCATTTGGAGGTTTGGTTAAACCGCCATCGCATCCGCTAATTGGAATCCCTATGTTATTGTGAAACTTTTTCTCTGTTATTCGACGGTAATCAAGGTTGTCGTGATTGGTTACCAAATGGACAAATAGTGTCTGGACAAACTTATGTTTGGACAAACGTACTTTTGTATTTACGAACGTGTTGATTTCTGATTTCAGCTTGTGACGACTCGCTCAAAATCTAGCTCTAACGGTTTTGATGTGATAAAACACACTGAACATAAAAAACATAGCGTTTTTGTGCTGAAAATGTTAAAACAAACGTTAAGTTTTTCTCTAATACTGTTGGATGCAGCAAGCTCACGACGCTATTCGTATTTAATAAAATCCTTGAATCATACCTCCACTTTGCATTTTTATCATACGTTCCCGTTTTTAGTGCCTGTTGCTGATTTGCAATTCCTGTCGGAACCTTATCATTTCTACATACTCTCCAGTTTCCGTGTTCACGCAGTTAAAACATTTTGAAACTTCACCAAAAGTTTCCGAAAAAATACAAATCGCAACGTGATTTTGAAGGCACACTCTACTTGGTCCAACTGGCATGGTCCAAACGGCCACCTCCACTTATTTCCCATCGGCAACTTGTCCAACCGTTCATTTGTCCAACCATATAAAAAACAAGACCGGTTTCGACCGTGGGACGCATCATAGTTATTACTTCAATCGTTTAATCGCTCCCATAACGATAAACATGTTTACTACCGTACACCTTAGCAAGTGTTGGCTGAAAATTATTTGTATAGTTAGTTCATGATATCTTGTAAAAAAAATTTTATGCCATTCCATGACTAGAGGTGCACTGTTTTTTTCCATATCTTTTTTTCCAAAGTCTCATATGGAAGAAGCCAGGCATTTATTTAAATTTTCTACGCCATTCCTTCACTGTGAGTGCACTGTTTTTCTAAATATCTTTTTTTCAAACTCCGGCAGAAACCATATGGAAGAAGCCAGGCATTTTTTTTTTCAAAGTGTGCGTGTGCATGTGAGAATTACGCGTCCAAATATTTTATATCCAAACTTACTCGTAACAAGAAAGCTTGAATCGACTGTAATCGTGGTATCTCTCATTACGACGAAAACAAGTTTTCTAAAATAACCTCTCTCACCTGACCGTTGTTGGCTGAAAATTGAATTTTCTGAAACGTAAACAAAAACTTTTTTTCTGAGTATTTACATTCACACTTTGATTATCCGTATCAGTCAGTCCAACATTTCAGGTAAGGGAAAACACTTGCGTGAACTTTTTCTCACGAAAGAAAATTGTTTCCGTCTAATCGTTCATTACGACGAAAACATGTTTTCTAAAGTAAAATCAAACTACTGAAACGTATTTTCGGCGTAAACAATAACAGTTTTTTCGGAATATTTGCATTTACACTCAAATATGATAAATCTCATGGTACATTTGAAATAGTTGAAAATGATCCGTCTAGCCAGTGCCATATATCGGGATTTATGTACGGCAAAACATTGTTGCGTAAAACTCTCAAACGAAAATAAATGGGTTTCAGCGAGCGTTCAATTATTTTTGAAAAATAATTGTTTGGACATTTTTTAGTTAGTTAATAGCTTAGTCAGGATTTCTTGTTGTCCAAAACAAATATTGTACGCCGTTTACTCACGTATACAGTCCATATAATAGGCCAATTTTTGTATGTTATTTTTTGTTATGTGAATAAGAACTTATTCCTCGAAATCTTGAAAGAGCGCGCCAAAAACATATTTGAATTCAAACTGCGCGCCAAAAAGTTTTTGAGTAAACAAGAAACCCTGGATAGGCTATAATATCCTGCTTGATCAAGCCATATCATGTTTACAGCGCATTGTGCGCGGTTTCACACGCGCTAAAACTCGTTTGACTGTGTAAATACAAAAAATATGAATATATATTTTCCTCAAGTTTGCTTGTTTTTCACCTGCACAATCTTTTCCAATACCGTTTCTGGCGTGCATTCATTAATTTGACTTACATACAGTATATACATTTTAGTTGGCGAAAAATCAGGTTTCAAGTTTCAAGTTTCATTGGGCTGACTCGCATATAATCGGCCTTACAAAATATAAATTACTTTGAATCAAGGTGAAGCGATTAAGGTAAATCACACGCAAATAAATTTGCAATTTTCGAAGCGCACATTCAAACGCAGCACAGGCCACAACAACGACAGTAAACCAACATCATCCCATCCCAACAATAACCCCGACATTAACCTGATCGTGTGTCTTTTAACCTTTTTCTGTCTTTGTCTTGCTTGACTTTTATTTCAGTAAATAACTGGCTGCAAATAAAACTGAGAAAGAAAAATAAACAATCACATAAAACTTGACATTCAAGCTCCGGCTTCTCCGGGCAATATATCAACCAAACACTGAACCATAAGGCAATACAACTTCATTTCATTTTCTTCAACTGTAGTCTGTGAAATGCAAATCAATTTATGAATTATAAAGTTTAATGAGACAACTTCAATAAATTGTAATTTACATTAAAACAGAAAGCTATGAATAATGAACCAAATGATGGTAAAATCAGTAAGAGAGAATAGCAGCCATTACAAATCACAATAAAAAAGCAGAAAAAACCCAGAGGTATGTAATCAGTTAATTAAATACACAACCACTGGCGGACGAGTCAAACCTCCAAGGGGAGGGGAATTTCGTCAAAGAGGGGGGAATCGGCAATTCTCAGGCCATTTTACCGACATCTTAGGGAACAAAATAGGTACGCAATGAAATAAACGTACACAAATGTAGTCACGAGACAATATCAAAACGATTGGTTTCGAAAAAATACTTTTTCTTCTTTATGCGGCTATTATCAAGAAAATCAGTACTTTCAAATGGTTAGGCGAATGAATTTGAACTCTACTTTTGAACCAAAGTAAGATTTTTCCGAGCCTACAAAGACAGACAGTGACTGACTGGGTTATTGACTGCCTGAATGACTGACTGACTGACTCAATGACTGACTGACTCAATGACTGACTGACTCATGTACTGACAGACTGAATCAATGATTGACTGACTGACTTACAGACTGACTAACTGACTGACTGACTCAATGACTGACTGACTCATGTACTGACTGACTGAATCAATGATTGACTGACTGACTTACAGACTGACTAACTGACTGACTGACGGGAAGAATCACTTACTCACTGACTCACAAGTTCACTTACTAAAAAAACGAGCTCCTTGACTGACGACCACTAGGATTATAGAAGATATAAAATCTAGTTACGCAATCAATTTAGCAAGAAAAGACAATACAAAATTACGAAAATGACCATGAATTTTTTTGAAACTGTTTAAAACTTTTGTATCGAACTATGTAACACAAGGAATTTGTCAGACAGGCGCCTTAACCACTTGACTACGGAAAAACTACTGTTCCTAAAAGCTTAACATAAACATGGAATCTAAAAAGTGCACCGTAGCGTGCTTTCAGAGTCAAAAGGTAAGCAAAAAGACAGAAAAAAGAGAAAAATATTGTAAAACTTGAAGCACCCTTGTACAAAACTTAGTGAATTTTGTTAATGGACATCCCTGCTTCATTTGGTTATGGTAAATCTGAAGATCAACATCAAACAGGTCACCAAATGCAACTACGAACAAAATACCTCAATTATCACTATCTTACTCCATCTACAATAACTTTCCAAGCACTAACAACACGTTCAAATCTCACTTTTTCCGGTCAACTACACTCAACTTGCAATCATCAACACCCCGTTGACTCGGCATACTGATACACTCAAAATCAACTCAACTCAACTGAATCTTGAATCATCGCATAAACCATTTATTTGACCGCAGAACAATGATGCCCTTCTCTGGCAATGAGTTAGTTATTTTCTCCAACTCAGTCCGTCCGTGAAGTGCGTGAATCAGTCAGTCATTGAGTCAGAGTGGGTGAATCAATCATTGAGTCAGTGAGTCAGTCAGTGAGTCAGTGAGTGAGTCCGTGAATCAGTCAGTGAGTCAGTCAGTCAGTCAATGAGTCAGTCAGTGAATCAGTGAGTCAGTCAGTCAGTCAGTCAGTCAGTCAGTCAGTCAGTCATTCAGTCAGTCAGTAGGTCAGTCAGTCAGTCAGTCATATCACTCGACCAGTGAGGCATTCAGTCTATGGGTAAAAGTATCCTCAGTCGTCCGTCAGTTTGTCATTAAGCTAATTTAAGATATTCAGTCAGTTAGTCAGTCAGTCAGTCAATCAGTCCGTCAGTGAGTGGGTGAGTCAGTGAGTCATTAAGCAAGTCAGTCAGTAAGTCGAATGAGTTAACCTAGATATATGCAGACCCCAACTGAGCAGTGGATGTGCCTATTGGTGTGGATATTCGGAATCCTCCGACGGTGAATACGATTTTGATAAAAATGTGAGTGAATAACTGAGTGAGTGAGTGAGTGAGTGAGTGAGTGAGTGAGTGAGTGAGTGAGTGAGTGAGTGAGTGAGTGGGTGAGTGAGTGAGTGAATGAGTGAGTGAGTGAGTGAGTGAGTGAGTGAGTGAGTGAGTGAGTGAGTGAGTGAGTGAGTGAGTGAGTGAGTGAGTGAGTGAGTGAGTGAGTGAGTGAGTGAGTGAGTGAGAGTGAGTGAGTGAGTGAGTGAGTGAGTGAGTGAGTGAGTGAGTGAGTGAGTGAGTGAGGGAGTGAGTGAGTGAGTGAGTGAGTGAGTGAGTGAGTGAGTGAGTGAGTGAGTGAGTGAGTGAGTGAGTGAGTGAGTGAGTGAGTGAGTGAGTGAGTGAGTGAGTGAGTAAGTGAGTGAGTGAGTGAGTGAGTGAGTGAGTGAGTGAGTGAGTGAGTGAGTGAGTTAGTGAGTGAGTGAGTGAGTGAGTGAGTGAGTGAGTGAGTGAGTGAGTGAGTGAGTGAGTGAGTGAGGGAGTCAGACAGTCAGTGACAGTGAGTCCATGAGGGATGTCAGGATACGTAGGTTCTTAATTCTCATTTTATCATTCGCTCTCTGAATGTAACAAAAAAAGCTAGCTATATATTGACTATCCCGCACAAAAATAATGGTCATTGTAAACATTTTGATTTTGAAACATTAGCTTTTATGCGATTTTAGCGGTTTCTGGTCATAAAGGTATCGGAAATAGGTAGGACAGGAATGTTACAAACAATGGCCCCATACTCGTCCAAAGCCTGACTAATCTAGATTAGTCTAGGCTAATCTTTTTTCGTAGTGTATAAGTATGCTCATGGCTAATCTTGATTAGCCTACGTTTAAAGCCTGGCTAATCTTGATTATCCTAGGCTACATTTTCCTATCAAGATTAGCCTAGGCTAATTAAGATTAGCCTAGGTTAATCTTTTCCGCAGGGTATTTTGATAGGAAAATGTAGCCTAGGCTAATCAAGATTAGTCAGGGTTTGAGCGGAGGCTAATCAAGATTAGCCATGGGCTTACTTATACACTACGAAAAAAGATTAAACTAGGGTAATCTAGATTATCCAGGATTTGGACGTGTATGGGGCCAATATCTGCGAAATACCCCTCTTTGGAAAGATTCCCCTTCCTTTGAAGGTTGGCTCGTCCGGTTCGACAGTGGTCTCAACTGTAATATATATCCTTTTTGCTGTAGCTGTGCTTGTTTCATAGCACTTTTTAACCCAAATTACATCTACTTTTACTAGGTTTCTCGGACTTATCATTTCATTGGTAAGGGTGCCTTCATAGTGAGTTGCAGAAAAGTTGCAGAAAAGTTGCAGAAAGGTTTGTTATAAGCAGCATCCACTGATACCCATATACCCTGCGTGGTAAGTTACGGTAGTTGCAGTGAATGCTGCTTATAACAAACCGTTCTGCAACTTTTCTGCAACTCACTTCGAAGGCACCCTAATCTGATGAAAAAATCCAAAAGGAATTTCCTGGGAAAATGTAAGCATCAAACGGTGGGCGGTTATTTTGTAGGCTGGTGCCACTCGCCCAATTTTCTTTTCATAAAATCTTCCGATTAAAACTTGAAAAAAGTAAATTAATTTAAATTTAATTATTCCCATTCCCATAATTTATTTTCTTTCCTCAGGCCCTACGCGAGCAGATCGGCTCCCTACGGACGAGCAAGCAGTATCTGGAGCGCGACTTGAAGCGAGCGGAAGAAGCCGAAAAGTCATTGAGTCGAGTGAGTGATTATCAAGTTTTTGATTATCATTCTGACTCTGAGCCAGAAATTCTCAGATTTGAATCAAATTTCGAGTATGTCAACTTGAGTCTCTATGATTATTGTACGTTGTTCAATGGTTGTGTGTAGGAGTGGTTTCTTGATTTTTTTTACTGGATTACATGTTTCCTTTCTTTTAGACACAGTCCAGAGTAACGCGTAGCCCTCCTTGAATTACTGTAATCGATTGTTTTATTCTTGTTGACTCATTTAAGGTTAGACAAACAACACTAATGTTTTGCTCTATTTTCGTTAGGATGTTTGTCTTTGCACAAAATACGTGAAGAAAAAAATCGTCCATAAAGCGTCATTGCAAGTGAAATAGCATATTCAGTAGTTTCTTAAAGGCATCCCCTAAAAATGTCTCTACCTTCTCAATGCTACTCTAACAGTATCTTTTCCCACACCATGTCAGGTACAGGTAGTACATTTTCTTGTGCATTCCTAATAGTCGTGATCTCACCATTAGTTGTCTTCTCTCATGCAATTATTTCTTGTATCAATGATATCTCGCCTCATTTGTCATTATATATTTTGCATTTTTTGTCGAAACTCAGTAAACTTCGAAATTATAAATGCCAGTGGAAATTCAAGTGAAACTCCAATGTCCGTCGTCAGTGTTGCCCTATTCTTCTCTCCCTCGTTTTCCGTTGCCAAAATGCTTTTTTCTCAAAAAAAATTTTTTTAATAAAAATTTAAATCAAGTTTATTCGCTAATAAAAACTTTTATTTTGCCTGCCAGGAAGCTTTGCATGTATTAGAAGAGGGAGGTGAGAAGAGAAGGCGACATTTACGAGTTTCTCCCCTAATTTCTCCCGATATTTCTAGAATATTCCTAGATTTTCCTAGAAAAAATAGGATTCCGTTTCTATAACTCAAGAAACTCCTTAGTTATGTACGTCTTTTCTTCTACACCCTGTTTCAGGATCTCGCGAAAGCGCAGGACGAACTACAGAATCTGAAGAGTCAACTCGAGAGCAGTCAGAAGTCGGTCGGGGAGTGCGAGCAGGAGGCATGGGATGCTCATAAGTGAGTTAAATATTAAGAGTTTTTGAGAAGAGAAAAAAAGTCAGTTGACGAAGTTCGCAGCCATTCCATTGCCCATATAATGACGGTTGACGGGTCAATAGAAATAATTAAAAAAAGATATGGTGTCCAAGCTATAGAGTGCCTTCAAAGTTCCAAAAAAATTGCAACTGTTTTTGCAAGTTTTCCGTAAACCTTATCTGTCTCACGAATTTTTCGGCCATATAAATTGTACAAATGTGACATAAAAAAGGTTACAGAAAAAATGTTTTTGCAACTGACTATGAAGGCACCCATAGGACACTCACCTTCATAGAGGCGTTATTTTTACGTTCACTGCTGACTTGATCATAAAAAGTAACGCATGTTATGCAAAATAAATAAATGAATATGCAAGTTGATTTTTTTTTGTCACATTTGCAAAAATGCTATTTCTGCTGACATACGCCATCTCATAATTGTTGTCGTTAGCTATCTGCTGCTGCTCAAAGGTCGATACAACTTTATTAGTTGACAGGTTTTCTGCTCTTAGTTAAGTTTACAGTTGCATAAATAGAGAACGTGTGAGTTTTATGACAAGTCGTATCAGGAAACAGAAATTTGGGCACGTAGCTTCCACGTTTGAAGGTGGATTTTTCAATTCAGCATATTTTTAGTGAAACTGATAGCTGTCGACATTTTCACGCACTTTCCCGAAAATCTCCCTATTTTCTCCCAGGTATTTGACTGAGGAGAACTCGAAGATCAAGCATCAGAAGGTGGATCTTCGAATACGTTTACTGGACGCCGAACGCACGCTGGCCCGGACCAAGACCAAATTGGAGGAATGTCAAGTGAACGAGAAGGCGGCTGAAGATCTGAAGGAGGCCCGTAAGCAGCTCACTAATGTTGGTGGAGCTCACTAGCGGACGAAACAAGGGGGAAAGTGGAATTCCCCCTCTTTGGCGTTTTCTTTAAGTGTGATGTTTTTCCTAAGGTGTAGGAAAAATTACCTAATATCTGCTGATTCCCCCTCTTTGGAGAGATTCCCCTCCCTTTGGAGGTTCGGCTCGTCCGCTAGCAGTCATATTTCGGTTTTACTAAAAAAATAAAGAAAACTACGAACGCCTAAAGTAAAACATTTTCTTCGTTTTTTTTTCGAAATCGTGTGAAAATCTCATGAAAATCATCCCTTAGTTGACTAAAAAGGAGTTGTCAGGCAGATTGATTTTTCAAGTTGTCAAGCTCCCTAACGTTGTTAAAAGGAAAGTAAGATGAAAGAAAATCTCTAAACCTTTTGACCAGAAAAGCAATTTTGTTCGTGAAATTTTTTTGGTCAATAGGTTCACAGATTTTACGTTCCTTTGAACTCTGGAAGCACCGTAACTACCTCATTAACACACAACTAATTTTCAAGCCAAACTCGCACATTCAACTGAAAGATTTTAGCGCGCCTTCAAGTGTTTAAAATAATCGCTTTTTTCAACCGCAACTCGACCTATCCGATAAGCATGAGACATCACTCGCAGCCAACTACAGTAAATAGGGCAATCGTCCAAATATTCAACCTTCTCCATAACTCCACTTTTCCTTCTTCCCTGTACTTTTTTATCAGAAAGATTTGGCGCGCGTTCGAATATCCAAATATTCAAAATACTTCCAGACCAAGCTCGACCTCTCGCTGGCCGAGTCCAAGTGTAAGGATGTGCAGAAGCGATTGGACGAAGTCACGGCCGAGTTGCACGAGAAGGAAAAAGATACACAGGACGATACCTCATCCAAGATGCACCGAATGCAGATCGACAGTCTGAATCTCAAGGTTCCGAAATTATTCTTTCATTTTAACTTTTTTCATGTAGCAGTTACCTTGAACATTTGTAATATTTCCCTGTTTTTGTTATTTCTTTCTGCAACCGAATTATTTCGTTCATGCGAAATCTGACTTGAAAGGAGATGACGAATAATGATAATGAGTACAAATTTGATTGTAGTGTGTTTTTTTTTATCAAACCCTGTACTCTGGGCACGCTATTCACAGTTTTTTTTTCAACTCAGGTGACCGAGCTGAACACAAAAATCCAGGGTTTGAAGTCAGCCAAACGCAATCTGGACACCGAGGTCGCATCGTTGCGTCGTCAGCTGCAGGAAAGTCGGCAGGAGACGGCCAAATTGACGGATCAGGTTCGGGAGGTCATAATATTTTTTCTATGGTAATTTACTTGAAAACTATGATTACTAACTAGAAACATAAAAGATCACCCTCTTTTCAGAAGTGTCCAAAAAAATCGTGAATCGTTGGAAAACGCATGGTATAGTCCGTGACCTATGTATTACTGCAGAGTAAAATACCATTAAACAAAAATCTGTGCGCCGTTGACCAAGAACAAACATTGGCGGGAATTCAAATTTAAAAAATAACTACCAAAAAAGTTTAACCTACCAAATACGTTGATTTTTGGTAGGTTAAATTTATTTTTAATGATTTTGTTAAACTTTGAAAATTATTTTAACCTTTCAAAAATCAACATATTTTAATGAAAAATACATGAAAAAAAATCAGCGAAACAAGATCTATACAATGAGAATAAAAATTCCTGGAAAAAAGATAAAAGAATTTCAACAACTTTTTTGGTAGTTTTTTCAAAAATTTGAATTCCCGCCAATGTTAGTTCGTGGTCAACGGCGCACAGAATTTTATTTAGTGGTATTTTACTCTGCAGTAATAAGTCACGGACTATAATTTGCCAAGTGTACGGAAATGAAATTTTTTAGTGTCGCCCAAATGAATCTCTGACCCGTCTTTTGCCGTCAGCCTCACTCCTTAAGTCCCTATATTGATCTAGCGAACTGTTTCACAGGTTTCCTGAAGCCATACTTCAATAAGTGAAAAATTAGAAATAATAGACCTCGTTGAATCAGGTTACTTTTGCTACATAGCTCGGTTCCACTTTGAAATCGCATATCCAAATCCAACGTCATTTCCAGCTGCCGCAACTCAACGAACAGATTGCATCGGCCCGTTCCACTGAATCGAAGGCCACCGGTGCCCTGCGTGATGCCATTCAGAAGGCTGAACGATACAAGGAGGAGCTCGATCAAGTGTCCAAGGGCATCGATGAGCTGAAGGAGAAGCTGAGACAGGCTAAGGTTAATATTGTATCAATAGAATACCCATGGTTTTTCCATTGGTTTTGGCGCACATAAAATGTTTTGGAAAAATGATTGTTCTCACAGTACATTTTTTTAATCCTGTGTTTGAATGCGCGCGCAAAATTGCCTTTTGATTCCTACCGTAAGAACGCACATCCAATCGTACCGATGTGGGTCGTGTTCCGTTGTTATATAAAAAATAAATGGTCGCTACGAATGAAATACGTTTTTCAAAAAATAGTATAAAAATGAACACATTTAAGTTTTCTGTTAACATTGGTTTATATTTTCCAGTTAAACGAGAAGGGAATGGAGCGTTATCGCCGCGAACGCAACGAACTGCTTCGTGAACTGTTGGGCGTTGAAGAGAGAAAATGTTCAGAGAAATATAACTAATCACGCAAAAAAAGTTCGTCGGTTTGGTCTCCATCAGAAGAAATAACAGCACGCGTGGAATAAACTCCCTAATGGCAAACTATAAAAACGATTTTTTTCTCAAAACAGATTAAAATAAATCACCTTTTACAAACGAAAATGTTTCAATTGAATATAAACATTAAACGAAGCATATAAACCGACAACTAAGTAAACGAACGAAAAAACACAAAATAGGGACTTTTTGATGTGAAATTCGGCTTTTTTTGTCTAATCGCGTGTAACAATTAGGAGCCGGGAGCTTGAACTTCAGTAGCACATCTTTTTGTAGGCCAAAACACGCATAATCGAAAGCTTTTTACCGCATTCTCATACCTCATCTATAACTTTCACAATAACTGCTCAAACGCGACACGTTTTTTTGAGCCACCCTGTATGTACATCTTGAAATTGCTGATACATAGAACAACATATCTGATACATTAATTTGATTTCTCCTATTATAAGGTATAAACATCACATAAACCGGTTTTTTCAGGTTTTAACAAAGAAAATTGACCCAGAAAACGTGTTTGTTCGAAAAAAAATTCTCACAGCCAAAACTTTTTGAAAAATGAGCCTCAAAATCGAGGTTTTTAGGCCGATTTTCTCCAAAATTTCGAGTCGGGGGGGAAGGGGTAGGCGACCTAAATTTTTGTCTAGGGGGAGGGGGTAGGCTACCCGCCGACCCTGAAAAGTAGGGGGGTTAACACCCCCCAGCGGCCCACCTCTGTTTATGATTATGAGTATCAACTAAAATCATTATAAGAATTATATTTTGATTGTAAATTTGAAGGTTGAAAAGTTATTTGGCTTCGCAGATCACTCAAAATTTTGCTGTTTGCAATTTTCATTATGCCCCCACATTTTTTCTTCCATTTAAAATATTGATGATTGTATTCATAACATGTTTGTGAACTGTATTTAAAGTGAAAACATGTTTGAGGAATTAAGGCACTGCGCCTACATGAATTGTATAATAAATAATGTCATTTACTGCTGATTTATTCCTTTAATGATTACTAATTGTATCGTTCAATTGCCTAATAATCCTTTCAGCGTATTCTCTTACTATGTAATTACTGAACTTATTCTTCAATCTTTACTAAATTTATCAGTCATTGCTAAATTTACTCTTTATGTGTAAAATATGTTTTACTGATTACTGAACTTTATATGTAATACCGCTAAATTTTCCAGTCAATGTGAATTTTATCTTTTAACTATTGATTGATCATAATTAATTATAAATCAACCTGATACTACTGATTGTCCCATTTCACTAGTTCCGAATGGTAGTCCTTCGAATCAAATGATTGTTTTTTTAATAAATATGTAGATATAATAGCTTATTCAAGGTATCTTGTTATCAAAAATTATTTCTATGGACCAATTACCACTTCTTCAGTAAACTAAGCGGAACTGTTCGTATGTCGTTCAAATGTCATATGAAAAAATATTTTAATTTCATAAAGTTTGAAACGCTGCCCAAAAAAATATTTTAATTTCATAAAGTTTGAAACGCTGCCCAAAAAATATTTTAATTTCATAAATTTTGAAACGCTGCCAAAAAAATATTTTAATTTAATAAAGTTTGAAACGCTGCCAAAAAAATATTTTAATTTAACAAAGTTTGAAACGTTGCGCGCCAAAAGCAGATTTGAATTCAAATTGCGCGCCAGAAATTGTTTGAGTAACAAAATACCTCGGCCAAGCTCAATAAGATACCGTGTCTATTATATATTTCAAGCAAGCTGTAGTAAAGCCCGTATGTTTTTTCTGCAAGCAAACGTACTGCCCAAACATCTGATAATGAAACATCAGTAGCCTCAACTCAACTCGGTTGACACCATAGTTTAACACCAGAGCGTGGGGTGATGATGATTGATGTGCGTGTTAAAACTGATTGTCTGATGTTTCATTATCAAAAGTTTTGGGCACGATTTTTGTTCGCAGAAACAACAAACGGGCTTTAACAAGATTTTCCAATGAAAGCAATAAGCATTTTTTGTCCGTCGTGTGCTCCAACATCATATTGTACAATAATTTTATGCGTTTACTATTATATTCCATTTTACGTTAGTATTATAGTGAATAAATTACTTGAATTGAAAATTATAAACGAGTTTGTATTTCTAGCACAAAATGGACTGCCACGGTGAACTTTTTGCTTGCTACTGACGATAAGGGAAACCGGCTAGTTAAGGTGCTTTCAGAGTAAAATGGAAAGTGAAAAGATCATTAAACTGTGAAACATTTCATCTTAAAAAAGTTCCCTGGAACAAAATAAAAAGGATGTTTTACACATTCATGACCCTTTTGCTTTCCATCTTTTTCTGAAAGCACCTTTGAAAAATGATGTATAGCAAAGTTTATCGAAACACCGTGTAGGCTTCATAATTGTACTTTTTATAGTTATCTCAATAAGTCGGAAATCACGACAATTTTATTACCCAACCGCTTTTATTAACTGTTAAGTGCAACGTTGTTTTTTTCAGATAAAATAAACAAAAATAGTTGAGCATATGTAGTACTCGTTGTTTATGTTTTAAAAGTACATGTTATTTAATCAACAATGATGACTGATCAAAAATTAGTGAACTATCCATGCGAAACTCATAATCCTCAAATAAACAGAACACTTGAAAAAAATCTTGAATTCGAAAAAATCAATGTTATTTATTAATACTTTTTTTCTCATAAAATGAACCGTGAATGACTCGACATGTAGTACACGGGGTGAATTCGATGCATAGTAGGTTAGGTAGTTATGAGCTGAGCGTGAGAGTTATATAAGAGTCGTTGCCACTAAAAAGCACCCCAGCGAGCCCGATTTCCGAAATTTCCCAAAATCACGGATTTCACTGAAAACCACCCTATATGTGCCAAATTTTACGCTGATTTCAAATATCTTTTTAGATTTTGCTTAGGTGCTCCGTATAACTTGAAAACAAAACTTTTATGACAGCAAGTCAAAATTATTTTGAGAAAATGCTTGATTTTACAAAAATACGAATTGTGAGAGGTGGGAATGACCTACAGCGATGAATTTTTTTCCTGTAAGACCTGAGATGATAACCCAGATGTCATTGAATTTGCAGCTTGAAAAACGACGTCTTCGGCAGTTACTAATTCCGCGAAACATAGGTCGTTAGCTAAAAATTTCCCATAAAAATTTACGTTTCCAGATTTTTTCAAAGAAAATTAACATTATATACGCTCACTTAACTAAAATCAGATGCAGTTTTTCACGGTGAATCAGGAAATATTGAAGACCTTGCAAGGTAATTCCTCTATCTCTCAGAATTAACCGCCGAAAACTGAAAATCATGAAAACATCGAGTCCGGTGCATTGGCTGGATCACACGTTGGAACGCCATCTGACGCTCGTACTCAGTCCTCGCGTATATAGTCAGTTTTTTAAATCCGCGCTTCGTCGCCTGCGTAGCTCAGTGGTTAAAGCGTCAGACTTATAAACCATCAGTCTTAGGTTCAATTCTCATCGAGGTGAAGGAGGTCGGATAATGACGTTGTTTTTTGTTATTTTAAAGCGGAATTATATTGTTTTCGCTCAGAACGACAAGCCAGTTCCTCTTGCTCGTGTTTCTTTCTATAAACCATTTCAAAATACTAAATAACTAGGGTTTTATAAAATTTTGTCGGGCTGTTTGTGAACGAACTGATTTTCCATTGAATTATTAACGTGAAAACCTAGTTTTTGCGGTTCAATTCCTTAAATTACAGCCATTACCTTGCAGGATCTTTTACTAAGCCTGATTCAGCGTGAAAAACTGCATCTAATTTCAGTTAAGCCAGCGTATATAATGTTAATTTTCTTTTAAAAAGTCTGGAAACGTAAAACTTTATAGAAAATTTTCAGTTAACGACCTATTTTCGTGGAATAATTAACTGCCGAAAACGTCGTTCTGTAAGCTGCTAATTGCATGCCATCTGGGTTACCATCTCTGGTTTTACAGGAAAAAATTTCATCGCTGTAGGTCATTCCCACCTCTCACATTTCGTATTTTTGTAAAATCAAGCATTTTCTCAAAATAATTTTGACTTGCTGTCATAAAAGTTCTGTTTTCAAGTTATACGGAGCACCCAAGCTAAATCTGAAAAGATATTTGAAATCAGCGTAAATTTTAGCACATATAGGGTGGTTTTCAGTGAAATCCGTGATTTTGGGAAATTTCGGAAATCGGGCTCGCTGGGGTGCTTTTTAGTGGCAACGACTCATAAACAGCAGTACTCAAATAGGCACCACTGCCATTGCCTATTCGGTGCTGAATTTGCCTGTGATTTTT
>OZ038443.1:1924086-1926586 GCA_964036265.1 Daptonema setosum
GTGAGTGAGTGAGTGAGTGAGTGAGTGAGTGAGTGAGTGAGTGAGTGAGTGAGTGAGTGAAGAGTGTGAGTGAGTGAGTGAGTGAGTGAGTGAGTGAGTGAGTGAGTGCGTGAGTGAGTGAGTGAGTAGGTGAGTGAGTGAGTGAGTGAGTGAGTGAGTGAGTGAGTGAGTGAGTGAGTGAGTGAGTGAGTGAGTGAGTGAGTGAGTGAGTGAGTGAGTGAGTGAGTGAGTGAGTGAGTGAGTGAGTGAGTGAGTGAGTGAGTGAGTGAGTGAGTGAGTGTTTGAGTGAGTGAATGAGTGAGTGAGTGAGTGAGTGAGTAAGTGAGTGAGTGACTTTGTAATTTAGCGATTAACTATGTGACTAACACGTTTGAATGCATCATTCAGCGTTACCAATTTTACATTTATAGTATACCAAAAATATAGTATTAAGAAGGCCAGACATGCGCTGCTGATTTTCAATCCTTTGGTTAAGATGGTCATCGGCTAAAAGCTGTAAACAACAACAACAACAACAGTAACAAAAATAACAACAACAATAACAACAACAACAACAACAACAACAACAACAACAACAACAACAACAACAACAACAACAACAACAACAACAACAACAACAACAACAACAACAACAACAACAACAACAACAACAACAACAACAACAACAACAACAACAACAACAACAACAAGAGCAAGACACACAAGAGCAATCAGTTCCCATTTCCAGAGAGATGTATGTACATATAGATTATAATTATCATGAACTGTCGAGTTATCTATCAACTACATTAACGGGAGTCCAAATAAACTGGTTCTATGTAAATAATTATAGGTTTTCCAGAGACATTCTAAAAATTTTGCGGTGATTTTCTATTGTCCAAAAAAACTGCTTGCTGACCGAAAGACTACATGTACATAAAAAATGCATATCTCAGTAAAAACGTGATAAAAATATATATTAAATATACTGTAGATAAAACTCTTTTCACTTCTGTTATATTTTGCATCAGATTCAGAAGTAACATACGATCGCTCATACATGTACATACATGTGTCCCACATAACTTGCAGCCTTGTAATCAACCGCCAAATTTTTTGTTGCGCTGTTAATAAAATGAGTTGTATACCATCTGATAGCATATAGTTTGATGTTTTGTTTGCCGCATACTGGAGGTTCAAACCTATTATACAGCTTGAGATACAGCCCATTTCCTGAAAGTAGTCATTTTCAACTTTTAATTTTAACTTTAACTGACTTTGTATGCACAAAATTACAACGCATCATTGAAATAACGGAAATTTACAGATAATAAAATAAATTAGAAGCATAAAGTTACAGTTTATAATACTTGGTTTCACCAATATCGGCGCATTTCGCACAGCGACTCATCCCAACTGAGCGGCAATCATGAAACGTGACCAACACGTTCATTTGCACTTTTTTGAAAAAAAAACTTTTCGAAACTGTGTGGATCGATGCAAAATATCTTTTCATTGTATTTTAGTGATTTCGGATTCTTATAAATTCTTTGGAGAAGTTTTTACAATTGAAAATTATGAAAAAAGTGCAAAACCCAAACAATAATTTTTTTACGATTTTGACTACTTTCACGAAAAGGGTCATATCTGAAGCTTTGTGATAGGTATGAACCTCCAATATACGGCAAACAAAACATCAGACTATATGCTATCTGATGATATTATAATCATTATGTTAACATCACAACAACATTTTTTTTGGTGGATCAAAATGCTGCAAGTTATGTGGGACACCCTATACATAAACCCTAATTGTGTTAGGAGCTCAACATTCATGACATTCATGCTAAGCCCAACGCTCATGATAAGCATTGAGGGTTTTTCATCTGATAAGATGAAAAGTCGGATATATGTAACCTTGTCAAAGTTCATACAATGTTTTTATTCCCGAAACGAGACAACTCCATTACATTCCAAACAAACACTTCATGTACGCACAGGGTGGGCCAAAAAATGAGATCTGTTTGTGGGCTCTGTGCCGCTTGCTGCTTGCACGTATGTCGGTTTTAGTAACTTTATTAAAATCTTAATGATAAATAATTAGTTTTTGTCCATCAGCTCCGCTTTAAACTATCATTTGTAAATTGTAACCAAAAGACCTTTTTAATGAATTCAAGCCGCCATGGTTGATTTCTGTAATCTGTAACCATGAATCTTAAAATAACCGCTCACTTGAAAATAATTTCGAGCATTATTAAAATTAAATAGCACTATAATGTTTGAAAATGTTTTTATTTCATTGTTTTTATTTCATACATATATGATGGTTGTGTTTATGGCTTTCTATGAATTTAGTTATTAATCATAATGTTATCGCACATCGATTTTTTTTTGTGAAACTTATGATTTTTCTCAATTCCACCTGTAAAATTGCAAAAAAGTCGAATGAAAATTTTTAAGTCACATATTATTTTGTTGTAGGCAAAAATATACTAATTCGAATGCGCTATACCGCTGTCAC
>OZ038443.1:1931586-1948462 GCA_964036265.1 Daptonema setosum
TGAAAAAAATTTTGACCCAATTTTTTTTATTTCTGTACTTTTTGACGGATTATAAAAAATTATTTAAAAGGACTGATCAGGTTTTAAAAATATAGTCTATTAGAAATGTACTCTCTCTATACCTCCTGTGAAAATGAAGTTTTTCCGGTTTCTGTATAAATAAAAATTTTGAAATCCAATGTGGCTGAAACAGCGTGATTAAATGAACTTAAATTTTCACCGGTTTTTGGCGGCTCATAAATATTTTTTGAGAATGCGCAGAGAATCATCTTTTCTGTATTCGATACAGCTTCAGTCATTCTAGACATTCAGATAATACAATGGGTGTCAAGGCTTTAAATCTGGAGATAATCTAATTTTCGAAAGAGCAAAAATCGTCAAAAACGTTGAAACTTTCTACATCAGTTTCTTCAAGTTTTTGTCAAAGTACGATGATTTTATCGGAAAATGTGTCGGAGAGAGGTCATAATGAAATTTGATTCCGCAAATGATAGGCTATTTTTTATGGCCATTCGATAAGTTTGTCACGAGGAATAGAGCTTTTGTGAAATTTTTCGTCAATTTTGCCTCTTACATAACCCGTGGCGTTTTTTGTGTGTTTTAATAAATAGCTGAATTGAATAGCGGATCGTATTTCGGCATATGTAATACACACCCAGTTAAAATTTCAGTTTGATCGGACCACCCTATCGCTCATACAACAATTCTTTCTTCATTTTGCCTGCGATTTTTGACTTTTTTTTCATAAAATCCCTCAAAAATGGTGGAAAGCTTCATCCGATCTCCGTGACACTCAGGAAATCGTGTTCGGGGCGTGAAATTGACCTATGTACCAATTTTCAGCTTTACAGGTCTTACCCAGTTCCCATACACCGTTTTTGATGAGAAAAAAAAACGGAAAATCGCATTTTCATCATTTTCGGACCTGAAAAATGAAAAATATTCCCTACGAGGTTAAAAATAGCCAAAAAGATGTAGAATCGCACGAGAAAACCGATGAAACAGACTAGAAGTTGATACGATGAGGCTAGATCGAGATATCTGCAAAAAAGCTTATCTTAATCGAACCATATTAAGGGAACGGCCTAGCGGCCGTCCCTTGATTTGAATGTGTACCGTGTTTGTTTATGCAAAACCATTTTGTTTGCAATGTGTTCGAAACGAAATCCCTATTTTCTCACAAGAAACCACTAATTAAAACTGAACCTTCACTGATAAATAAAATGCATTTAAATTCAGTCTCTTAACCAATTATGACTAAATACAGCAGGTTGGGTGAAACTTTTCAGCAGTAAATATTTTGCAGTATACTCCGTCACTGGTTTCATTTTATTGAGTTGTTAATTTTGGTTGAAGGCTTAAATTGTTGACATTAATTTTGTCTGAAGTAAATACATTTTTTATGAAACGTGAACGTTGCGTGATACGAAATTTCAAGATTCTGAAATCAAAGTCATGGATGGGACGTTATTTATTCGAATGATGTGTTCGAATCAGGTGATATTGAAAATAACTAATGATTATATTACATACCGCAACCGTTCTCGAATGAACAAAAAAATATATCATATATACACAGTAACACTTCAAGTACATGACGAACTCATTCACGTTTCAAACAATTCAGGATCTCAAGTAAAGTTTCGAACCGATACCACCAGATTTCGAGGCTGGCGCACTACGCACTACGCACTACGCACTACGCACTACGCACTACGCAATACACAAACCACGTATACGGTATAAAAAAATAAACTCACATGAAACTTTTCAAGATTCCCCCAGAGTGTACATTACCTTTTCTCTGGACTCTATTAATGTGTTGTTTGACTGTTTGACGGTTTGGCTCAAACAATGGGTTCGCATCTTTGACTGTTTTTTTATTAATGAGGTTATATATTCTATTACGGATATTTTTATTGTTTACTTGAGTGACCGCATTACTTTTTCTTATTATACTATTTTCTTCTACTTTATAATTTAAATTTTATTCAAATAAACTTTTGCTTATTTCACTTTATTTTATTGTATCTTGCACATCACGATACGACTAACTTTTCAGTCAATTTTTGTGCCCTGTTGTCAGTATCTTATACTGAATAAAAATCAAGTCAAGTCAAGCTAACCGCGTATTGGAAAAATAACACTTTCTAAAAGATCTATTCTCGTTTTGAAACGTGAACGAGGAGTACGTGGTTTTGATGGCGGTTTCGAAGTGTCTGAATTATGTATTTCTGGTACCTTATCCGAAAAACTGATATGATTTTTTACGATGACTCTGTAATTTTGTGTACTCGATGTAAACTTTTTAGGCAGTCACGGACTTGTTTTTGTTTTCGTTTTTTTCATAATGTTTGGGTAGGATCGAATTAAAGCATTATTAATTATCAGTCTTAAGATCTCATAAATGCCATGAAATGTGAACATGGTGTTTTAATTTTCACGATTTTTTTGTTTAAATCAGTTTTCCGAACAATTTTACCACGGCTGTTACGAATCCACCGACGTGTTAGAGTGAGTGAGTGAGTGAGTGAGTGAGTGAGTGAGTGAGTGAGTGAGTGAGTGAGTGAGTGAGTGAGTGAGTGAGTGAGTGAGTGAGTGAGTGGTTGAGTGAGTGACTGAGTGAGTGAGTGAATACTCAGAACTTGAAAAGTTGAGCCTGTTGAACATCCATCAGGTTGAATCACGATCAAACTTAGGTTTCGATACTAAACCAAGCAACCTTTAGACCGGTTATCTGCTAAACCTGTACACTCCTTTTCCATTCTTTGCTCATTCACCCTGTTAAAAATTTATCTGTTATAAAATGCATCTGTTATAAAATGCATCTGTTATAAAATGCATCTGTTATGAAATGCATCATGGTGCCACTTGAGTATTTCACGATTCAGTTTGACAAGGAATTGTATTTAATAAAATTGTAATTAACTATAACCGTATTGAGCTCAGTTTCTTCTGGATAACACTGTGAAACGTGAACAAATATTATTGAGTGACCAAATGTTCTGTTACTGTTCTAAAATTCAACTGTATATTTTTTCTATTCTTAGGTATGGTTGTAGAAACACAGGCGGTATTGACTCTAACCGCCGTTATATGAATAGATAATCATCATGAAACATGAACTGTACGTTTTTCAAAAGTTAAAGCAAAACAGCACATTCACAAGAGAGGCCAATCAATGCAGCAATCCCAGTTGATCAAAAAAAATACAAATTCGGATTCCATTCCAACCATTCTCTAACGTTAGTAATATTTTTCCAAATCAAATATACCTGGGTAACTAACTATAAATTATACTAATTATAGAACAGTAATGATTATAAAATAAAATAAAACTGAAAATCTACCGAGAAAAATACAATCAAATAAAACTGACAATCAAATAAAATCACTTGAGACTCCAACAAGGTGTGGTATGAGGTTTGAAGAAATTCTATTCTAATTAGCTGCACTTTCTTTCCTGAAACTGTTTTTAAAAGGAGGAAGATTTGAACCATTGAATTCATCGCAAGTTTAATTTCAGATAGTCATGATGAAACGTGAAATACTACTTTTTTAAGTTCACCGTAAATTCAGAAGTTTAAATAAATTTCGAATTCCCTACATTCTTTGATTGCAGTAACATTTTTACACGCACTATACTGTAGGTAACCAACTAAAATCCCAAAAATTTTGAACAGCATTTTCAACTTACTAGGAAACTGAATTCAAATGCGTACCATTCTTCTTGGTGTTTATCTGAAAACGTTCTAAACGTACAGTTGTGGCATAGGGGTTTAAGAAATTTTGATTACCTGCACTCTTTACTATAGTTAGAAGGTTAATAGCAAAGTATCAAAGTACTGTATATAAGAACAGTTTTAGAACACCAATCTCAAATAATTAGGAAACATGCCCTGAAATTCTTGAACTAATAGGACACAACAACAACTGGTGTATGTACATAGGTTAATAATGTTTGTAGGCACCTTCTTCAATAAAAAACTGTTTGTTTAATGGTTCAGGGTAACGAGCCCGATTACCGATGCCACCAAGAACGCTACACAGAACGACACCCCTCATGTCCTCACTCACTCACTCACTCACTCACTCACTCACTCACTCACTCACTCACTCACTCACTCACTCACTCACTCACTCACTCACTCACTCACTCACTCACTCACTCACTCACTCACTCACTCACTCACCAACTCACTCACTCACTCATTCACTCACTCACTCACTCACTCACTCACTCACTCACTCACTCACTCACTCACTCACTCACTCACTCACTCACTCACTCACTCACTCAATCATTCATTCACTCACTCACTCACTCACTCACTCAATCACTCACTCACTCACTCACTCACTCACTCACTCACTCACTCACTCACTCACTCACTCACTCACTCTTTAGTTTCTTTAATTTAAATTTATTTTTTATTTCTAGCAGTTGTGTTTTCGCATAAAAACGCTATTTACATCGAATCGTTGAAACTTTTACTTTTTACCACCATCGGTGAAGATGAAACGTGAACTGCACGGGTTTAATGTTGATTGTCAACTTACCTGCATGACAGACCTTTTCGACTGAACCAGATTATGTTCCTTCATTTGTAACTGAGTGAGCCTTTTCCATTCAAGCACACACTGGCCGACGAGCCAACCATTAAAGAGAAGGGGGACTTATTCAAAGAGTCGGCAATCACCGGTTTTGAGGTCATTTTACTTACATCCTAAGGAAAAAAATGATTTTTTTAAAGCTGCCAAAGAGGAAAAATCATCTTCTTCGTTTCTCCTTATCTGCTGGTGCATGCAAATACTTACAGTACATTGCAATAAGCGATCAATGCGACATTTCTGTTCGTCTATTTTCAACCACAAATTTGCGGCCAATTCGAATTCAGTCTCGTAACTAATCGAGACTACTTGACAGGTGTGAAATACGGGTTTTAATATTAACTATTGATGATTTTTTAGATATTGGTATTAATGAAAGAGTGGCTGACTGATTGTTGACAATTCACAGTTTACTAACCCATAGCCGTAATGAAACGTGAACTGCACGGTTTCTCCATGCGGACAGATGCAGTAAATCACATAGAAAACTGACACGTATGTTTGAGACATACCGTATGAGTGCATTGAGAGCGGAAGCGACAGTTCGTTTTTTTATATGTATCTGAAAAAAACATTTTATATTGATCAGTCACAGCACTGACAATCTTTATTTCACGTTTCATTTAGACAATTGATTAAATTATTGTAAATTGTAAAATATCACCGTAAATTATAAAAACCAGAAATATGCTACCGTCCGTTGTAATTGTGAAACGTGAACAGTGGTTACTGACTGTTGGAATTCACAGTTTACTAACCCATAGCCGTAATGAAACGTGAACTGCACGGTTTCTCCATGCGGACAGATGCAGTAAATCACATAGAAAACTGACACGCAATTGAATACTGATTCCTTGTTGATTGAGACTCCTACACATGTGTGTCATGCGGTTTTTGGGAGTAGAAACTTTTTTTCCAGCTTCGCTGGATTGCGAAAGAGCGGCTATTATTGAAAACTTTTCTTTTTAGTTATCGATAGTCATGACGAAACGGGAACAAAACTTTTTCAAAATTTTTAACTTTAAGTAAGTCACTAAGTATCCTTTTAAGTCACTAAAATTGAATGTGTGCTGTGTTTCGTTCATGAGTACGACTTTTCTATCATTTATAGACCTACAGTATGTTCGCTATGATATCGACACCCCCATTTCACAACTGAAAAAGCATTTAAGTTAACAACCCACAGTACAGACAATCCTTTTTTCACGTTTTATTTGGACAATGAATAAAATGACCCTAATTTGCACTGTTCCATGTTGCAATTGTAAAACGTGAATAGATGATTGACTGACAGTTGTATTTACAGACTGTTGCACGTATGTTTGAGACATACCGTATGAGTGCATTGAGAGCGGAAGCGACAGTTCGTTTTTTTATATGTATCTGAAAAAAACATTTTATATTGATCAGTCACAGCACTGACAATCTTTATTTCACGTTTCATTTAGACAATTGATTAAATTATTGTAAATTGTAAAATATCACCGTAAATTATAAAAACCAGAAATATGCTACCGTCCGTTGTAATTGTGAAACGTGAACAGTGGTTACTGACTGTTGGACTTACTGACTGGTGGACAGTTTGAAACTCTCACAGTAGTGGAACTAAGTGATTGGGCTGGGACCGAGAAGTTTCACCCCGGGGAACTTTCACCCTGCGATTTTGAAGGCTTTTCACCCCGCGGGAAAATTGGATTTCCGCGGGGTGAAAAAACACCGCCAAAGTTATAAAAATTAACACTCTATAGCGGTGTCTTTTCACCCCGCCCGGTTAACCTACCGTAACCCAAAATCTAGTTCATTTGCAGAACGACCATAATATGTATGATACACATGACGTATCAGTGATTCAATGAGTGAGTAACAATTTCAATTTCGACAGTCATTTTGTTCATTGAAAGACGAAATCAATTTCCTAACAAACTGTGAATATTATCTCGATTTGCATGATATTAAATATCCAGATTAAACCGGACACTCTTATTACGATGGTGAAGTCAGATTTTCCGTGGTATTTACGCTGAATTTTTTTACGTTCTCCAATTGACCAACTTTATGCATGAATCCTACATAAATACATACTGCGTACATACTGGTGTTTAAAAATATTATTTACAGAAAACTCTTTATTATGACCTCACATAACTAGCGTAATTGACGTTTTATCACTTACCCAGGATATATTAAGATGTTGTGTTATTATTCTTATGACATATTGTATGACATAGGCGCAGCTTTTCGGTTAGCAAGAACAATAAAAAAATTGTTATTACCCATGAAACATTATCTATGTACATCCTACCAGTTGTAGTAACCTGTTATCGGAAATGAGTGGTAATTTGGTTTTCTTATATTGGTTTCTGGAATTTAAAAGACACTTGTATTAAGGTAATTTACTACATGATTTACTATATATAGCCATGATGAAACGTGAACTGCATGATTCTTATACGCAGACAGATACATCCCCAAACGAATATAGCATGGTCAATTCATTAAAAAGACTAAACTTCAAGGTTCTCCGAGAACGTTTTTAAGTAGGATTTCTCCATGAATGCACAGATATACAGTAGTAAAATTGTATGTACGCAATGAGCGATCAGAGCCGCAATCCTATTTTAAGTCCGCAAAAATCACTCAGAAAACTTTGGTCTTCTACGAGAAAAACCCGTAGCGCGCATCGTAATTAATTCAGTCTTCTAACCATCTGAGACTACAATACATGTGTGGTGACGGTGAGTGGTATCAGAAGGGAATGGTTGTAGTTTGGGTTTCTTATCTTTGTTTTTTTTGCATGAAATATGGTCATAAATTAATGGTCACGAGTTAATTTACCAGCTTAGTTTTCATAGCCATGATGAAATGTGAACTGCAAGGTAACTTCATGCGCACAGGTACACTAAATCTAGCATTATCCATTGATTGAGATTTTATAGTGCACCAGGATGATTAAGATCTTTCCATGAATGCACAGACAAACAGTGATGTATGAAATAAGCGAACAGAACCGCAATCCTATTCCAAGTCTGCAAAAAATCACTCGCAAAATTTTTATCTTCAACGAGAAAAACACGCAGTGCGTATCCTAATTCAGTCTTCTAACCAATTGAGACTACAATGCAGGGTGGTCCAAAAAAAATGCCAACACTTTCGTGCGGAATATCTTGTGACACAGACGTCCGATTGAGCTGAAATTTTCAGGGATTAACATCAACATACATATTAACTTAGACAGATCTATAATAACAAAGAGATCGGCCGATCACAGCGGCCGTCACGCCTCATTGCGTGGAAAACTGCGCATGGAGGAAAAACCGAGGTCTACATCACTTGTTGCATATACTATTATTTTCACTTGTCAGGGTAAACATCAACCTTAGCTGGTTGAGCGAGGAAAAGTTTGATGGTTGTCAGCGTTTGTACTAAAGCACTTTTGATTCTAAATTAAGCTTTTTTCCGCATAAAAAAGTTATTTGTTCATTATATTTTTTTGCAGAAGCAAAAAAAAGACTTTTTTCAGGCTAACAGGACAATTTTACATTCTTAGGCAAAAAAAATCTAAAACCAACTTAAAATATAGTAAAATCAAAGGTAAAACATAGAAATATGTTTATTTCAATTAATAGCATTCTGTCAGTTCATGTTTCCTTTGAAGAGTCTAAAACATGCTTTGTGTCAGCACGCGCATATACCTCGGTTTTTCCTCCATATGCAGTTTTCCACGCAATCAGGCGTTATGGCCGCTGTGATTGACTGATTTCTTTGATATTATAGAGTTCGCTAAGTTAATATGTTGGTGTTAAACCCTGAAAAGCGCAATGAAATCGGTGCTTTGTGTCAGAAGATATTCACCACCGAAGTGTTGGCGTTTTTTTTGGACCACCCTGTAGTTTGGGTGTCTTATCTTTGTTTTTTTTGCATGAAGTATGGTTACAAATTAATGATCACGAGTTAATTTACCAGCTTAGTTTCTATAACCATGATGAAACGTGAACGTGCAAGGTTCCTTCATTTGGAGAGGTGCACTAAATATAGCATTATCAATTGATTGAGGTTTTATACTGCACCAGGATGATTAAGATTTTTCCACGAATGCACAGACAAACAGTAATGTATGAAATAAGCGAACAGAATCGCAATCATTTTCCTGGTCTGCAAAAAATCACTAAGAAAATTTTTAACTTCAACGAGAAAAACCCGTAACGCGAATCCTAAATCAGACTTCTAACCAATTGAGCCTGCAATACAGGCGTGGTCAGTGGTCAATGGAATGGCTGTAATTTGGGTTTCTTATTTTTGTTTTTTTTGCATGAAATGTGGTCATAAATTAGAGATAATTTACCAGCTTAGTTTCAATAACCACGTTGAAACGTGAACTGCAAGGAACTTCATACGGACAGGAACACTAAATATAGCATGATCAATTGATTGAGATTTTATAGTGCACATGGATGATTAAGATTTTTCCACGAATGCACAGATGTACAGTAGTAATATTGTATGTACGCCTACGCAATGAGCGATCAGAGATGCAATCCATTCCAATTTGCGAAACATCACTCAGAAAAAGTTTGACTTCAATGAGAAAAACACGTAGTGCGCATTCTAATTCAGCCGTCTAACCAATTGAGCCTGCAATACAGGCGTGGTGAGTGGTCAATGGAATGGTTGTAGTTTGGGTTTCTTATGTTTGTTTGCAGCAGGGATTTGATTATTTAACAGGAATTCAAAAATTGATTTTACACCAGCTTGGGATTTATAGCCATGATGAAACGTGAACTGCAAGGTTTTTTTTCATACGGACAGGTACACTAAATATAGCATTATCAATTGATTGCGATTTTATAGTGCACCAGGATACATAAGTGACAAGTAAGATTTTTCCATGAATGCACAGATGTACAGTAATGTATGAAATGAGCGATCAGAGATGCAATCCATTCCAATTTGCGAAACATCACTCAGAAAAAGTTGGACTTCAATGAGAAAAACACGTAGTGCGCATTCTAAATCAGTTTTCTAATCAATTGAGACTAGAACACAGGTGCGTTATATCAGCAAGTAAATGTTGATTATAATTTTGTCTTCTTACTGTATATTTGTTTTTTTTTCAGCAAGATACGTAGTGATTGATTAAGGTGATCTCACCGGTTTACTGTTGATAGCCATGATGAAACATGAACTGGATGGTTCGAACCCACGAACAGATACACCAAATCAAGCATTATCAATTGATTGATAGACGGAAGAACTTGCGCGCCTTTTTAGCAATTTTCAAATAAGTTTTCTTTATGTGTGCATAGATATGGGAACGAAATTTCAAAGTAAACTCACCGGTTCATTATCGATAGCCATGATGAAACGTGAACTGTTTGGTTTCTTTAGGCAAACAGATATGCCAAATAAAGCATTATCAATTGATTGAGAGACTAATTTTCAAAGTGCGCCGGGATTGTTCGTAAGTACGAGTCCTCCATGAATATGCAGACATAAAGTAATGTGTATGCAATGACTGACTAGAACCGATATCCTATTCCAAGTCTGCACAAATACACACAGAAAAAATTACTCCTTAACGAGAAAAATGCAAATTCAGTATTCTTTGTAGTCTCAATTGAATTGAGACTACAACACAGGTGGTTTATCTGAAACGATTGTCTATTGAAATTTGGTATCCTAATTTGGGTTTTGCAAGTTTTTGATCATGGTTTCGTCATGTAATCCGGCATACATGACAGATGAATACATACGATGACGCATTGTCCATTAAGTGATAGAATAAACGAATAAACTCGCCGAAATCGTAAATTGAAAACCTACCTGATTCAAAAATAGTCATAACAACCAGTCAATCCATTCATGTTTCACGCAAGTATCAGATCACATCAACTGAATGGCATGATTCCGAAACTGTGCAGTCAATAACAAACCATTGAAAACCCTAATTTTGCTAAACTGACTCCCAAACCCTCTAAAAATATTATATGATTTTTTCTCGACCCAACGAGAAAGTACAGTCATTGAAATCTTACCTGATTCAAAAATAGTCATAACAACCAGTCAATCCATTCATGTTTCACGCAAGTATCAGATCACATCAACTGAATGGCATGGTTCCGAAACTGTGCAGTCAATAACAAACCATTGAAAACCCTAATTTTGCTAAACTGACTCCCAAACCCTCTAAAAATATTATATGATTTTTTCTCGACCCAACGAGAAAGTACAGTCATTGAAATCTTACCTAATTCAAATAGTCATAACAACCAGTCAATCCATTCATGTTTCACGCAAGTATCAGATCACATCAACTGAATGGCATGGTTCCGAAACTGTGCAGTCAATAACAAACCATTGAAAACCCTAATTTTGCTAAACTGACTCCCAAACCCTCTAAAAATATTATATGATTTTTTATCGACCCAACGAGAAAGTACAGTCATTGAAATCTTACCTAATTCAAATAGTCATAACAACCAGTCAATCCATTCATGTTTCACGCAAGTATCAGATCACATCAGCTGAATGGCATGCTTCCGAAACTGTGCAGTCAACAACAAACCATTGAAAACCCTAATTTTGCTAAACTGACTCCCAAACCATCTAAAAATATTATATGACATTTTCTTGACCCAACGAGAAAGTACAGTCATTGAAATCTTACCTAATTCAAATAGTCATAACAACCAGTCAATCCATTCATGTTTCACGCAAGTATCAGATCACATCAACTGAATGGCATGCTTCCGAAACTGTGCAGTCAACAACAAACCATTGAAAACCCTAATTTTGCTAAACTGACTACCAAACAATCTAAAAATATTATATGACATTTTCTTGACCCAACGAGAAAGTACAGTCATTGAAATCCTACCTAATTCAAAAATAGTCATAACAACCAGTCAATCCATTCATGTTTCACGCAAGTATCAGATCACATCAACTGAATGGCATGGTTCCGAAACTGTGCAGTCAATAACAAACCATTGAAAACCCTAATTTTGCTAAACTGACTCCCAAACCCTCTAAAAATATTATATGATTTTTTCTCGACCCAACGAGAAAGTACAGTCATTGAAATCTTACCTAATTCAAATAGTCATAACAACCAGTCAATCCATTCATGTTTCACGCAAGTATCAGATCACATCAACTGAATGGCATGGTTCCGAAACTGTGCAGTCAATAACAAACCATTGAAAACCCTAATTTTGCTAAACTGACTCCCAAACCCTCTAAAAATATTATATGATTTTTTATCGACCCAACGAGAAAGTACAGTCATTGAAATCTTACCTAATTCAAATAGTCATAACAACCAGTCAATCCATTCATGTTTCACGCAAGTATCAGATCACATCAGCTGAATGGCATGGTTCCGAAACAGTGCAGTCAATAACAAACCATTCAAAACCCTAATTTTGCTAAACTGACTCCCAAACCATCTAAAATATTATATGATTTTTTCTTGACCCAACGAGAAAGTACAGTCATTGAAATCTTACCTAATTCAAATAGTCATAACAACCAGTCAATCCATTCATGTTTCACGCAAGTATCAGATCACATCAACTGAATGGCATGGTTCCGAAACTGTGCAGTCAATAACAAACCATTGAAAACCCTAATTTTGCTAAACTGACTCCCAAACCCTCTAAAAATATTATATGATTTTTTCTCGACCCAACGAGAAAGTACAGTCATTGAAATCTTACCTAATTCAAATAGTCATAACAACCAGTCAATCCATTCATGTTTCACGCAAGTATCAGATCACATCAACTGAATGGCATGGTTCCGAAACTGTGCAGTCAATAACAAACCATTGAAAACCCTAATTTTGCTAAACTGACTCCCAAACCCTCTAAAAATATTATATGATTTTTTATCGACCCAACGAGAAAGTACAGTCATTGAAATCTTACCTAATTCAAATAGTCATAACAACCAGTCAATCCATTCATGTTTCACGCAAGTATCAGATCACATCAGCTGAATGGCATGGTTCCGAAACAGTGCAGTCAATAACAAACCATTCAAAACCCTAATTTTGCTAAACTGACTCCCAAACCATCTAAAATATTATATGATTTTTTCTTGACCCAACGAGAAAGTACAGTCATTGAAATCTTACCTAATTCAAATAGTCATAACAACCAGTCAATCCATTCATGTTTCACGCAAGTATCAGATCACATCAACTGAACGGCATGCTTCCGAAACTGTGCAGTCAACAACAAACCATTGAAAACCCTAATTTTGCTAAACTGACTACCAAACAATCTAAAAATATTATATGACATTTTCTTGACCCAACGAGAAAGTACAGTCATTGAAATCCTACCTAATTCAAAAATAGTCATAACAACCAGTCAATCCATTCATGTTTCACGCAAGTATCAGATCACATCAACTGAATGGCATATAAAAGTTCCGAAACTGTGCAGTCAATAACAAACCATTGAAAACTCTAATTTTGCTAAACTGACTCCCAAACCATCTAAAATATTATATGATTTTTTCTTGACCCAACGAGAAAGTACAGTCATTGAAATCTTACCTAATTCAAATAGTCATAACAACCAGTCAATCCATTCATGTTTCACGCAAGTATCAGATCACATCAACTGAATGGCATGGTTCCGAAACTGTGCAGTCAATAACAAACCATTGAAAACCCTAATTTTGCTAAACTGACTCCCAAACCCTCTAAAAATATTATATGATTTTTTCTCGACCCAACGAGAAAGTCCAGTCATTGAAATCTTACCTAATTCAAATAGTCATAACAACCAGTCAATCCATTCATGTTTCACGCAAGTATCAGATCACATCAACTGAATGGCATGGTTCCGAAACTGTGCAGTCAATAACAAACCATTGAAACCCCTAATTTTGCTAAACTGACTCCCAAACCATCTAAAATATTATATTAATTTTTTCTTGACCCAACGAGAAAGTACAGTCATTGAAATCTTACCTAATTCAAATAGTCATAACAACCAGTCAATCCATTCATGTTTCACGCAAGTATCAGATCACATCAACTGAATGGCATGGTTCCGAAACTGTGCAGTCAATAACAAACCATTCAAAACCCTAATTTTGCTAAACTGACTCCCAAACCATCTAAAATATTATATGATTTTTTCTTGACCCAACGAGAAAGTACAGTCATTGAAATCTTACCTAATTCAAATAGTCATAACAACCAGTCAATCCATTCATGTTTCACGCAAGTATCAGATCACATCAACTGAATGGCATGGTTCCGAAACTGTGCAGTCAATAACAAACCATTCAAAACCCTAATTTTGCTAAACTGACTCCCAAACCATCTAAAATATTATATGATTTTTTCTTGACCCAACGAGAAAGTACAGTCATTGAAATCTTACCTAATTCAAATAGTCATAACAACCAGTCAATCCATTCATGTTTCACGCAAGTATCAGACCACATCAACTGAATGGCGTGGTTCCGAAACTGTGCAGTCAATAACAAACCATTGAAATCACTAATTTTGCTAAACTGACTCCCAAACCATCTAAAATATTATATGAGATTTTCTTGACCCAACGAGAAAGTACAGTCATTAAAAACCTACCTAATTCAAAAATAGTCATAACAACCAGTCAATCCATTCATGTTTCACGCAAGTATCACATCACATCAACTGAAAGGCATGGTTCCGAAACTGTGCAGTCAATAACAAACCATTGAAAACCCTAATTTTGCTAAACTGACTCCCAAACCCTCTAAAAATATTATATGATTTTTTTTTCGACCCAACGAGAAAGTAAAGTCATTGAAATCTTACCTAATTCAAGTAGTCATAACAACCAGTCAATCCATTCATGTTTCACGCAAGTATCAGACCACATCAACTGAATGGCATGGTTCCGAAACTGTGCAGTCAATAACAAACCATTGAAAACCCTAATTTTGCTAAACTGACTCCCAAACAATCTAAAAATATTATATGAGATTTTCTTGACCCAACGAGAAAGTACAGTCATTGAAATCCTACCTAATTCAAAATAGTCATAACAACCAGTCAATCCATTCATGTTTCACGCAAGTATCAGATCACATCAACTGAATGTCATGGTTCCGAAACTGTGCAGTCAATAACAAACCATTGAAAACCCTAATTTTGCTAAACTGACTACCAAACAATCTAAAAATATTATATGACATTTTCTTGACCCAACGAGAAAGTACAGTCATTGAAATCTTACCTAATTCAAAAATAGTCATAACAACCAGTCAATCTATTCATGTTTCACGCAAGTATCAGATCACATCAACTGAATGGCATGGTTCCGAAACTGTGCCGTCAATAACAAACCTTTGAAAACTCTAATTTTGCTAAACTGACTCCCAAACAATCTAAAAATATTATATGAGATTTTCTTGACCCAACGAGAAAGTACAGTCATTGAAATCCTACCTAATTCAAAAATAGTCATAACAACCAGTCAATCCATTCATGTTTCACGCAAGTATCAGATCACATCAACTGAATGGCATGGTTCCGAAACTGTGCAGTCAATAACAAACCATTGAAAACCCTAATTTTGCTAAACTGACTCCCAAACCCTCTAAAAATATTATATGATTTTTTCTCGACCCAACGAGAAAGTACAGTCATTGAAATCTTACCTAATTCAAATAGTCATAACAACCAGTCAATCCATTCATGTTTCACGCAAGTATCAGACCACATCAACTGATTGGCATGGTTCCGAAACTGTGCAGTCAATAACAAACCATTGAAAACCCTAATTTTGCTAAACTGACTCCCAAACCCTCTAAAAATATTATATGATTTTTTCTCGACCCAACGAGAAAGTACAGTCATTGAAATCTTACCTAATTCAAATAGTCATAACAACCAGTCAATCCATTCATGTTTCACGCAAGTATCAGACCACATCAACTGAATGGCATGGTTCCGAAACTGTGCAGTCAAAAACAAACCATTGAAAACCCTTATTTTGCTAAACTGACTCCCAAACAATCTAAAAATATTATATGAGATTTTCTTGACCCAACGAGAAAGTACAGTCATTGAAATCCTACCTAATTCAAAAATAGTCATAACAACCAGTCAATCCATTCATGTTTCACGCAAGTATCAGATCACATCAACTGAATGGCATGGTTCCGAAACTGTGCAGTCAATAACAAACCATTGAAAACCCTAATTTTGCTAAACTGACTCCCAAACAATCTAAAAATATTATATGAGATTTTCTTGACCCAACGAGAAAGTACAGTCATGGAAATCTTACCTAATTCAAATAGTCATAACAACCAGTCAATCCATTCATGTTTCACGCAATTATCAGATCACATCAACTGAATGGCTGACTGACTGACTGACTGACTGACTGACTGACTGACTGACTGACTGACTGACTGACTGACTGACTGACTGACTGACTGACTGACTGACTGACTGACTGACTGACTGACTGACTGACTGACTGACTGACTGACTGAATGACTGACTGACTGACTGACTGACTGACTGACTGACTGACTGACTGACTGACTGACTGACTGACTGACTGACTGACTGACTGACTGACTAACTGACTGACTGACTGACTGACTGACTGACTGACTAACTGACTGACTGACTGACTGACTGACTGACTGACTGACTGACTGACTGACTGACATACTGACTGACTGACTGACTGACTGACTGACTGACTGACTGACTGACTGACTGACTGACTGACTGACTGACTGACTGACTGACTGACTGACTGACTGACTGACTGACTGACTGACTGACTGACGGACTGACTGACTGACTGACTGACTGACTGACTGACTGACTGACTGACTGACTGACCGTTTCCAGATCCGGATGACTGTCCCACACCAACCTCATCCTCGGTGGAGCGATATCTCAGTTGCCCAGAACTGAGCAAGGTCTGTTTTTTCAGTCAGTCAATCAGTCAGTCAGAAAGTCAGTCAACCAGTCAGTCAGTCAGTCCGCCAATCAGTCCGTTTGTCAGTCAGTCAGTCAGTGAGTCTAGTCGGTCAGAACTCTGGATAAATTATCAAAACTTTTGACTATGACGAAAGTTTTTGTTCATGTTTCAACGATTGTATTGATCAAATAATAAGTTGAAATTCTTTGGTAAAAACTCACTCACTCACTCACTCACCCACTCACTCACTCTTTTACCCACTCACTCACTCACTCACTCACTCACTCACTCACTCACTCACTCACTCACTCACT
>OZ038443.1:1953662-1971515 GCA_964036265.1 Daptonema setosum
CTCACTCACTCACTCACTCAATCACTCGCTCACTCGCTCACTCACTCACTGTCTCACTGACTCACTGACTACGTTCACTAACTTACCGTGGATGCAAATGTTAGCGTTTCTGTTTTTTTTTCCGAAATCTCGTTGAATACAAGGATGCTGCTTTTTATATATAGATTTCAGAATTGATTACGCAAATAAGTGCAATTAAAACTTTTACGCGCGCGAAATGCATTGTCAAATAGAGTGTAATTTTTTACGTTTTATGATAGAGCTTTATCTTAAGTGAAAGAAAGCATTCACCATAATTAATTTATGGATCATTATGTGAATGCTGCAAAGATGAACGGCGCGTTATTTCTTCCTGGTCAGATGCTCGATAATCATTGGGCGTAGCAATTGAGCGGCGGATGATGTGTATTTGGCAGCGAATGTTGAAAAGCAAAAAAACCAAACTTTTTGAATGAAAACTATGCAGAGAACACTGTTTCTTCCGTTTATGACTTTTAAAAGTTTTTCATGACATGGAATCGCAGTTACATTACAACACATCCGCGCTTTTCGCGGAAAAGTCTTAATCGTATAACTGAGGTTCGAATATTTCGCGTCAAAAGCGACAAATTCGCAGATTTTTTATAAGACTCCTGCCACACACCCAAAATAAAAAAATTTAAAATAATGTGCATGTGTGAAATGTTACAAAAAAACAAAAAAAATAGTGTGCTTAATTTTTTTTTACAAAAAAACTGTCCCGACAATGTTCCGGAAAACTGTCGCGAAATATTCGAACCTCAGTTATACATAAATGTACTGTACATACGTATTCGCGAGATCAATTCTGCAGTCTATACATACATTCATACGTACATACATACATGCATGACCGGATCATTTTTTCGCTCACTTTGTCATGTGACTCGACGTCTCATAAAGTCTTATGTTACTTCTGAAAAGATAATGAGTACAATAACAATGCTTCACACAAACATTTCGTGGAATAAAACTATTTATAATTTTCAAATTCTACTCTGAAACCCTGAACAAGCTAAACTAAAGGTGAAAACGGAATTTGAATGTCTGAAATGAAGGTTAAATTAAATTTTCACGTTAACTAGGGTAAACCCGTTGCTACGCAACTGAGTGTTAAGTTTACAAAAATATTATCTATGTAAACCCGTCAACATACAAAATTAGCTTAAAATGTACCCAATTTATCATTGATTCACAGTTCTAAGTTAGAACTTCTAACATTATTTCTAGAAGATCAATTAATAGCCTCACGTTGAAAACCCGTTACCCGCAACCCAAGTTATCATTGATTCATGCATATATGTAGTTCTAAGTTAAAACTTCTAACAATATTTCTAGAAAAAACAACACATAGCCGTTGAAAACTCGCTACCCGACCCGAGATTTCAATACATTACACTTACCCGACACATTAAGTTCGGAGTTTATTGTTTAGGGTAAACCCGTTGCAGGGCAACGGAGGATTAAGTTTAGTAATGACCATTTGTAGGAAATCATTAAAACATTTAACTCAGTTTAATCCACCCGAACCCGACCCCCGTTGACTGTTAAAAATTGTTCCGAGATGAATTTATTTTAACATAGTTACAGTGAAAAAACCCGTTGAAAAAAAGTTTGTCACCCGTGAAAATCCCAACTCATCTTACTTTTCTTCATAAAGTATACCCGACCAGCTGAAAACTCATAAGGTAATGTTATACATACATAGGAGTATCCGACCCACTATGTTATTATAAACGTTGAACTCACCCGACCCGTTAAATCATGGTTTAATTTTCTGAAAAATAATTATGGTAAAGTTAGTTTAGGTTTAGCATTACACTAAAAAGAACCCGTAAAAAACGATTGATTGACTCACTTAATTTTTTCTATTAGTTATTGTAATTTTTTACCCGTCCCGTTGGAAACCTACAGGACCCATTCCCGTTGGAAACCTACAGGATATTTTCAACTCTTGACCCGACCCGAAAAGCACATAGATGATCGCTGAAACTACTTGTACTGTTTTTTCTGTTTGATCAAAGATAACGTAGTTGAGGTTGATCACGTTTAGTAGTTGACTGATTTGTTCTGCGATGGAAGGTGTTGATGATTCCCGAGGTGGATGAAGAGAATCACAAAGCTTTTGTCCAAGATTAAAATGGAAACATTTGCATCCGTGACCTTAATTAGCGGTAATTTTAGTTAAGACCTTTGATATTTTCAGTGAATAGAGGGAATCTTCTTTGAGGGTGTTGATGACAATATCTCCTCAACTTTGAGGGTGATGATGATTATAAATTTCTTGATTCTGCATGAAAATGACACAAAGAGTTTTTCAGCGTTTCACTTTTGATATTTATATCGATTTTTCGGGCGGACATACCTACCCACCGACAAGTTTGTTTTAATATATAAGACTAGGGTAAACCCGTTGCTACGCAACTGAGAGTTAAGTTTACAAAGATGTTATTCGTACAAACCCGTCGATATTCAAAATTAGCTTTTACCATGAACCTAACCTGTATTATGCAACTCAAGTCGACACAGTTCTAACATAAGTTTTAGTCTTTTTAACAACTAATTTTATCACCCGTTTAAAATTACACGGGTTTAATCCACCCGAACCCAACCCGTTGACTGTAAAAAATTGTTCCGAGATAAATTTATTTTAACATAGTTACAGTGAGAAAAACCCGTGGAAAAAAAGTTTGTCACCCGTGAAGATCCCAACTCATCTTACTTTTCTTCATAAAATATACCCGACCTGTTGAAAACACATAAGGTTATGTTATACATACATAGGAGTATCCGACCCAATATGTTATTATAAACGTTGAACTCACCCGACCCGTTAAATCCTGATTTAATTTTTTTTTAAATAATTATGGTAAAGTTATTTTAAGTTTAGCATTACACTGAAAAGAACCCGTGGAAAAACGATTGATTGACTCACTTATTTTTTTCTACATATTAGGTATTGTAATTTTTTACCCGTCCCGTTGGAAACCTACAGGAACCGTCCCGTTGGAAACCTACAGGATATTTTTAACTCTTGACCCGACCCGAGAAGCACGAAGATTAAGTGAAGATCGCTGAAACTACTTGTACTGTTTTTTTTATATTTGATCAAAGATATCTCAGTTGAGGTGGATCACGTTTAGTAGTTGACCGATTTTTTCTGCGATGGATGGTGTTGATGATTCCCGAGGTGGATGAAAAGAATCACAAAGCTTTTTTCCAAGATTAAATAGAAAACAATTGCATCCGTGACCTTAATTAGCGGTAATTTTAGTTAAGACCTTTGATATTTTCAGTGAATAGAGGGAATCTTCTTTGAGGGTGTCGATGACAATATCTCCTCAACTTTTATGAGAGAAGGTGATGATGATTATAATTTTCTTGATTCTGCATGAAAATGACATAAAGAGTTTTTCAGCGTTTCACTTTTGATATTTATATCGATTCATCGGGCGGACATACCGACAAGTTTGTTTTAATATATAAGATTGCTGATTTCAATTATGGAGGTCCAGGTCATGTTTATGGTTAATTGTTGATTTGATGACTCGAAGGTTGAACTGAAGGTGACAAAAGCTGATTGAAAAGGTCACGTCAAACCAAAATCAAACTAACCTAACTAATTTATTGCTGACCTCAACCCCGTGCCCTCAACTCTGATCATCATCACCCCAAAGCAACGTATTGCCACTGATGTGCGACACTCAACTCGGCTCAACACAGGTCTTCAGGCAAGTCAACCACCCTACTTGAACCAGAGAAGCTGACTGAGTGAGCGAGTGAGCGAGTGAGTGCGTCAAATACTTAACGCTATTTCAGTGGAAGAAATGTATAAAACGTAAATGGCTTACACTATATCTTACTTAAGTGAGATTGACTGACTAACTGATTGACTAAATTTTGGTTAATCACTGGCTGAATGACGAAATATCCTAAATAGAGCCTGGTGTACAGTAGTTTGACTTGCTGAGTGGATGACGCAATCAATTGACTGACCGAAATACTGACTAAACAAGTCCAACAAACTTCAGGTCCTCACCCCCTGCAATAAGGCGATTGATCTGAAGAATCAAGAAGAAGAAAAAAGAACTGAGAGAAAAGAAAAAGGATGGGTTTTTTACTTGTGATCTGCTCTGGTTGAAATACAAATGACGCATTCATATATATATGAATGCGTTAAACGTACACACTAACAGTCTATGTATCCTTAAAAGTAACACAGAAATGGGGAACAATGCCCACAACACAGAGAGGGTGTACCCACTGTTTTGTTGGTAAGGGCAATGAATCAAAAAGTTGCAGAAGAATCAACCATACGTACGTTGAGAAAAAAAATATTTTGTTCAAATCATCTTCGAATGTACCACAAACAAAAATAAAACATCAAATTTCCTTTAGTATCCTTGACAATGAAACAGAGAGGGTGTACCCACTGTTTTGTTGGTAAGGGCAATGACTCAAAAAGTTGCAGAAGAAGCAACCATACGTACGTTGAGAAAAAATATGTATTTTGTTCAAATCTTCTTCGAATGTATCGCAAACAAAAATAAAACATCAAATTTCCTTTAGTATCCTTGACAATGAAACAGAGAGGGTGTACCCACTGTTTTGTTGGTAAGGGCAATGATTCAAAAAGTTGCAGAAGAAGCAACCATACGTACGTTTTTTTATTATTTATTTATTTATTGTCTCGATCATTGGGTCAGGAAAACATACAAGGAGAGTAAACGGGAAAAGTAATAGGTTGATCGGAAAGCAAATAATTACAAATAATTACAAATATTATTCACATAAAGAATTAATAAATTAAAGCATATTGATATCCCGCTGTTCAATAAATTTACTGATTAATTTGCGATTTTTAAGATCACCTTTGGGTATTTTTTCATAAGTGTTAAGGACTCTTTTGGACCAGAAATTAGCGTAGATGGAAGTCAAAAAGCGGGTTTTAAAAAGAGCATTACGGGTATTACTGGTTGATAATTGAAAAGGATTAAAATTTAGATATAAAGAATTTGCAAAATAATCACGAACGGCAACAAGATCATTGGTCAATAATCTATTTTCAATGGTAGGTAAGCCAATAGAATTAAGTCTATCTATGTATGGTATATCGAAAAGATTTAAAGTATACAAAGTAAACTTTTTTTGTATTGACTCAAGATCTTTAAGTTGTTTTTTAGTACTATATATTATGGCAGGAGAACAATAATCAATTATAGGTAATATAAATGTTTTAAATAGTTGTATATGAAATAAGGGATCCTTGGCATAAAATGTATTACGAAGAATAGCTACCTTTTGATTAGCTTTGTGTGTTATGTTAGAGATATGTTGATTAAACGAGAGTTTAGAGTCAATAATAACACCAAGATCCCTAACCTGATCAACAGCAGTAATAGGAATTCCATCAGCATGATAAATATATTCAGGATTGTTGGCTCCGAAATGAATTGTTAGCGATTTACTATTGTTGAGGGACATGCCATTGTTTTTGCACCATAAGATTATGTTATTGACATCACTTTGGAGTTCCAAGCAATTAGTGACAGAATGAACCGGTTGTAAGATTTTAGAATCATCAGCATAAAAAAATGGACATTTAATAATGTTAATTAAATCAAAGGTGAAGATTACAAATAGAATAGGTCCAAGGACAGTACCTTGAGGTACACCACTAAGGACTGGTTTGTAAGATGAAGTACAATTATTAAAGCGAACGGCCTGAGACCTGTTTGTGAGCCAGTTTTGAATGATGGAGATAAGATGTGTGTTAACTTTATATTTATGTAATTTAGCAATAAGAAATTTATGAGGCACTTTGTCAAAGGCCTTCGCAAAATCTAAATAGATTACATCGACAGGTATACGATTATCAATATAGGTAAGGATATTATGAATGTATGAGAGAAGATTTCCACAAGTTGATCTACCGGTAATGAAACCGAATTGGTGAGGTGAGATTAGACAATTGGCATTAAAATGTTCAAGAAGTAAGTCCTTGAGGAAATATTCAAATAGCTTGCCGTCTGAGCAGGTAATTGAGATAGGACGAAACTGAGTAACTGAATCAGGAGAGGGTAGCTTAGGTATCGGAGTAATTGTGCTAAGACGCCAAGCATCTGGAATGACCCGTTTCGATATAACGACATTGAATAATTTAGACAAAGGAATACTAAAGCAATGGACAAATTTTTTCAGCAAAAAAGGAGAAAAATCATTTGTGACATGAGTTAATTTGTTTGAAAGCATATTAGTATATTTTACAATATCATCAGGTGTAAAAAATGGAACAGATTGAATATAATCAATTGACGGTAGGTCAAAATTGCAACAAAGAAGAATATCATCATCAGAATAATCAGTGTTATTAAATGTAGACGAAAAGAAAATTGAAAAGGCATTTGCGGCAGATGCATCATCAACAATTGGTAGCCCAAAACTATCATTAGTTGGTCTTGAAGAAGTAATATTAGGAAGTTTTTGTTTAATGTATTTCCAAAAAGTTCTAGAGTTTTGGTTACGAAGTTGATTATTATCGTGTAAAATGTCATCCGCTTTTTTACGTGCAATAAAGGCTTTTTCGGCAACATAGTATGAAATCTTGGTGTCAAGTGAAACAGGGTTAGCCTGAAATTTACGACGAAGTCTTTCTGCACTATGATATAAATTGATACAGGTCCTACTGAAACCTGATCCGTTCTTGGGTTTAGTATAAGGGACATAATTTTCTACTATGAAATCGAGATGTGATATTATTGTTTCATAGAAATTGTTAGCATCATGGCATAGTTGAAATTCTGAGTGCCAAATTATGGAGTTCAGGTATTTAATGGTTTCTTGAGCGTCAATTTTATGAAAATTTTTGTAAGTTTGGTTAGTGTCAGTATTGGGTAGATGAGAAATAGGAGTATTAAAACTGAATGATATAGTTTTGTGATCAGTGAAGAATAGGTTTTCACCAAAAAAATTCTCCTGAACGACACAATTTTTGACAGTGAACGGGAGTCCAAAAACCAGATCTAGAAAATTCCTACCTCTAGTAGGTGATTTGACAAATTGAGCAAAACCAGAATGAAGTACTGAATTAATAAAACCATGATAACTAGGAGGAGAACTAAGATTAGGAAAATTAGACCAGGTTAAAGGAACATTGAAATCTCCAGTGATGCAAAGACCATTAAGTGAAAATAATTGGGTGAATTGTGAGACAAAATCGTCAGAAACAGCAGAGGATGGAGGACGGTAGATAACTGCTAAATGACTGTTATTTATATTATTGGATATTTTAATGACTAAAAAATCATATAGTGGACTCGTTTTAGAAAATTTAGCTAGTTTCTCCGCCTTCAACGCTATAGGAATAGCCGCCAAAACACCACCACCGACCGAGTGTTTTCTATCAGTTCTAAATATGACATGAGTATTATGTTGACATATTTTAGAATTAGGAATATTATTATTTAACCATGTTTCTGTGATTAGAATAATGTCATTAGCGTGTTGGCTAAGAAAGACAGAAAATTTATTGAGTTTGTTCTTAAGTGAGCGAGAATTGAAAGTTAAGACGGTAGTGTAATTTAAATTCTTGAGTCACTCGGTCGAGGGGGCGGTGTTAACACCACCACTGGCAACGCGATTGCGGAACGGCTGAATGTCATCCAGTGCGACCTCAGATGCGTCAAAGTACACAGTGGTGAATGATCCCTTGATTGGGATGCCATCACCACCGCGTACAAGACTGCAAATCTTGAATTCGTCACTGACGTCATTGTAGCGGATGACGAAATCACGATTATCAGTAGGGGATTTGGTGGCTCTGAGTGCCTTCACAACATTTTTGGCATGAGCTTGAAGCTCCAATTGTTTCGGCGAATAATCGGATCGACAGTATCTATTTTTGACATCAAAGTTTTTTTCCAACAGAATTGATCGAAAATTGGACATGAAAGATTTTTTCACATCATACGAATCAAAGAAAACCTTCAGTCGAAGATAATCATTGCTATTGTCATTGTTACCGAACTGTTTGACAGCCGTAACATGCTCGGCAAACGTCGGGAAAAACTTCCTAGTTTGCACCAACAGCTCCTCGTTCGAACACTTGGTATTGAGCGGAATACCAAAAGTCGCCACGCTCAATTTCTTCGCTTGACGAATCGCATGCTCATCGATTGACTTCACGGCTTTGACGATCGAACGGCAGTTATCGAGACGCACATTGGCACGATGGTGGTTGAGATCCTCAGGTTTCGCGGTGATGAGTGCCGACACCGGAAGACCTGAAGGTGAGGAGACAACGGCAGCGGCATAGCTTTTGGCGGCATGGCTATCGACTTGACGTTCAATTCGTTTAACAGAGCTCATAATGAAATCGAGTTTTTCACACGTAGTTAACACACCTGTTAAGGCCGCAACGGAGGTGGATTTTCCAGAAGAATCCAATGCCGCACCACCCCCATTTAGCGGCATTGTACGCATGACAGAAGTAGACGCGGCATCAGCGGAGTTCGGCAGGCACGAACGACACGAGACCAGAATGGACGCCAGATCGAGGAAGGCAGAGAAGGATTTGGTGTAATGGCCAGACTTCGTCAGAGCTGATTGACCGAATTGTAGGCAGTTGGCACAGTGCCACTCTCCGCAACGGTGGCACTCCGCGGTGGCCACCGACAGTTTGGAGCAGCTCATGCATTCGGTAGGTTCGTTAGCAGGTTGAGTCATTATAATTGAATACTGAGAATTGAGAATGCGCACGGGCGCGCGTATTATTGGGCAATTTCCTGAAACTTAAGTTTCAATGGGTAAAAAAAATGAAGCATAAAACTCCCTTTAGTATCCTTGACAATGAAACAGAGAGGGTGTACCCACTGTTTTGTTGATAAGGGCAATGACTCAAAAAGTTGCAGAAGATGCAACCATACGTACGTTGAGAAAAAATATGCATTTTGTTCAAATCATCTTCGAATGTATCACAAACAAAAATTAACCATAAAATTTCCTTTAGTATCCTTGACAATGAAACAGAGAGTGTGTACCCACTGTTTCGTTGGTGAGGGCAATGACTGAAAAAGTTGCAGAAGATGCAACTATACGTACGTTGAGAAAAAATATGTATTGTGTTCAAATCTTCTTCGAATGTAAAACAAACAAAAATGAAGCATAAAATTTCATTTAGTATCCTTGACAATGAAACAGAGAGGGTGTACCCACTGTTTTGTTGGTAAGGGCAATGACTCAAAAAGTTGCAGAAGATGCAACCATACGTACGTTGAGAAAAAATATGTATTTTGGTTCAAATTTCTTCGAATGTATCACAAACAGAAATTAAACAAAAAAAGTTTCCTTTAGTATCCTTGACAATGAAACAGAGAGGGTGTACCCACTGTTTTGTTGGTAAGGGCAATGACTCAAAAAGTTGCAGAACATGCAACTATACGTACGTTGAGAAAAAATATGTATTTTGTTCAAATGTTCTTCGAATGTATAACAAACAAAAATGAAGCATAAAATTTCATTTAGTATCCTTGACAATGAAACAGAGAGGGCGTACCCACTGTTTTGTTGGTAAGGGCAATGACTCAAAAAGTTGCAGAAGATGCAACCATACGTACGTTGAGAAAAAAATATGTATTTTGTTCAAATTTCTTCGAATGCATCACAAACAAAAATTAAACAAAAATTAAACCAAAAAAGTTTCCTTTAGTATCCTTGACAAAGAAACAGAGAGGGTGAACCCACTGTTTTTTTGGTAAGGGCAATGACTCAAAAAGTTGCAGAACATGCAACCATACGTACGTTGAGAAAAAATATGTATTTTGATCAAATTTTCTTCGAATGAATCACAAACAAAAATAAAACATAAAATTTCCTTTAGTATCATTGACAATGAAACAGAGAGGGTGTACCCACTGTTTTGTTGGTAAGGGCAATGATTCAAAAAGTTGCTGAACATGCAACTATACGTACGTTGAGAAAAAACTATGTATTTTGTTCAAAACTTCTTCGAATGTATCACAAACAAAAATAAAACATAAAATTTCCTTTAGTATCCTTGACAATGAAACAGAGAGGGTGTACCCACTGTTTTGTTGGTAAGGGCAATGACTCAAAAAGTTGCAGAAGAAGCTACCATACGTACGTTGAGAAAAAATATGTATTTTGTTCAAATCTTCTTCGAATGTATCGCAAACAAAAATAAAACATCAAATTTCCTTTAGTATCCTTGACAATGAAACAGAGAGGGTGTACCCACTGTTTTATTGGTAAGGGCAATGACTCAAAAAGTTGCAGAAGGTGCAATCATACGTACGTTGAGAAAAAAATGTATTTTGTTCAAATCTTCTTCGAATGAATCACAAACAAAAATAAAACATAAAATTTCCTTTAGTATCATTGACAATGAAACAGAGAGGGTGTACCCACTGTTTTGTTGGTAAGGGCAATGATTCAAAAAGTTGCTGAACATGCAACTATACGTACGTTGAGAAAAAACTATGTATTTTGTTCAAAACTTCTTCGAATGTATCACAAACAAAAATAAAACATAACATTTCCTTTAGTATCCTTGACAATGAAACAGAGAGGGTGTACCCACTGTTTTGTTGGTAAGGGCAATGACTCAAAAAGTTGCAGAAGAAGCTACCATACGTACGTTGAGAAAAAATATGTATTTTGTTCAAATCTTCTTCGAATGTATCGCAAACAAAAATAAAACATCAAATTTCCTTTAGTATCCTTGACAATGAAACAGAGAGGGTGTACCCACTGTTTTATTGGTAAGGGCAATGACTCAAAAAGTTGCAGAAGGTGCAATCATACGTACGTTGAGAAAAAAATGTATTTTGTTCAAATCTTCTTCGAATGAATCACAAACAAAAATAAAACATAAAATTTCCTTTAGTATCCTTGACAATGAAACAGAGAGGGTGTACCCACTGTTTTGTTGGTAAGGGCAATGACTCAAAAAGTTGCAGAAGATGCAACAATACGTACGTTGAGAAAAACAAATTTTTTAAAATTTTTATTCGAATGTTTCACAAACAAAAATGAAGCATAAAACTCCCTTTAGTATCCTTGACAATGAAACAGAGAGGGTGTACCCACTGTTTTGTTGATAAGGGCAATGACTCAAAAAGTTGCAGAAGATGCAACCATACGTACGTTGAGAAAAAATATGTATTTTGTTCAAATCATCTTCGAATGTATCACAAACAAAAATTAACCATAAAATTTCCTTTAGTATCCTTGACAATGAAACAGAGAGTGTGTACCCACTGTTTCGTTGGTGAGGGCAATGACTGAAAAAGTTGCAGAAGATGCAACTATACGTACGTTGAGAAAAAATATGTATTGTGTTCAAATCTTCTTCGAATGTAAAACAAACAAAAATGAAGCATAAAATTTCATTTAGTATCCTTGACAATGAAACAGAGAGGGTGTACCCACTGTTTTGTTGGTAAGGGCAATGACTCAAAAAGTTGCAGAAGATGCAACCATACGTACGTTGAGAAAAAATATGTATTTTGGTTCAAATTTCTTCGAATGTATCACAAACAGAAATTAAACAAAAAAAGTTTCCTTTAGTATCCTTGACAATGAAACAGAGAGGGTGTACCCACTGTTTTGTTGGTAAGGGCAATGACTCAAAAAGTTGCAGAACATGCAACCATACGTACGTTGAGAAAAAATATGTATTTTGATCAAATTTTCCTCAAATGTATCAGAAACAAAAATAAAAAAACATAAAAAATTTCCTTTAGTATCCTTGACAATGAAACAGAGAGGGTGTACCCACTGTTTTGTTGGTTAGGGCAATGACTCAAAAAGTTGCAGAAGATGCAACTATACGTACATTGAGAAAAATATGTATTTTGTTCAAATGTTCTTCGAATGTATAACAAACAAAAATGAAGCATAAAATTTCATTTAGTATCCTTGACAATGAAACAGAGATGGCGTACCCACTGTTTTGTTGGTAAGGGCAATGACTCAAAAAGTTGCAGAAGATGCAACCATACGTACGTTGAGAAAAAAATATGTATTTTGTTCAAATTTCTTCGAATGTATCACAAACAAAAATTAAACAAAAATTAAACCAAAAAAGTTTCCTTTAGTATCCTTGACAAAGAAACAGAGAGGGTGTACCCACTGTTTTTTTGGTAAGGGCAATGACTCAAAAAGTTGCAGAACATGCAACCATACGTACGTTGAGAAAAAATATGTATTTTGATCAAATTTTCTTCGAATGAATCACAAACAAAAATAAAACATAAAATTTCCTTTAGTATCATTGACAATGAAACAGAGAGGGTGTACCCACTGTTTTGTTGGTAAGGGCAATGATTCAAAAAGTTGCAGAACATGCAACTATACGTACGTTGAGAAAAAACTATGTATTTTGTTCAAAACTTCTTCGAATGTATCACAAACAAAAATAAAACAAAAAAAGTTTCCTTTAGTATCCTTGACAATGAAACAGAGAGGGTGTACCCACTGTTTTTTTGGTAAGGGCAATGACTCAAAAAGTTGCAGAACATGCAACCATACGTACGTTGAGAAAAAATATGTATTTTGATCAAATTTTCTTCAAATGTATCAGAAAAAAAAAATAAAAAAACATAAAAAATTTCCTTTAGTATTCTTGACAATGAAACAGAGAGGGTGTACCCACTGTTTTGTTGGTAAGGGCAATGACTCAAAAAGTTGCAGAAGGTGCAACCATACGTACGTTGAGAAAAAAATTTATTTTGTTCAAATCTTCTTCGAATGTATCACAAACAAAAATAAAACATAAAATTTCCTTTAGTATCCTTGACAATGAAACAGAGAGGGTGTACCCACTGTTTTGTTGGTAAGGGCAATGACTCAAAAAGTTGCAGAAGGTGCAACCATACGTACGTTGAGAAAAAAATGTATTTTGTTCAAATCTTCTTCGAATGAATCACAAACAAAAATAAAACATAAAATTTCCTTTAGTATCCTTGACAATGAAACAGAGAGGGTGTACCCACTGTTTTGTTGGTAAGGGCAATGACTCAAAAAGTTGCAGAAGATGCAACTATACGTACGTTGAGAAAAAATTATGTATTTTGTTCAAAACTTCTTCGAATGTATCACAATCACAAACAAAAATAAAACATAAAATTTCCTTTAGTATCCTTGACAATGAAACAGAGAGGGTGTACCCACTGTTCTGTTGATAAGGGCAATGACTCAAAAAGTTGCAGAAGATGCAACCATACGTACGTTGAGAAAAAAATTTATTTTGTTCAAATCTTCTTCGAATGTATCACAAACAAAAATAAAACATAAAATTTCCTTCAGTATCATTGATGATTGAGTGAATGAGTTAGTGAGTGGTTAAGTGAGTGAGTGAGTTTTTTGTGCCAACTGTAATTTCCACGGAACACATTTACTGATTCAGCGAACAAATTCGTGTTATCCGAACTACCTGTTCAATGAACCAACAGGGTCAACGCGTTTCGACAACGTTAAGTCAGAAATTCTGCCAGTCGACAGTTAGTCGGGCAAAATTAAAAACCCCAAAAACTTTCCTAGATATTATTACGAACACGATTTCGTGGGTGCAAACTAAGGTGGGTGAACCACTGAAATACCACCGCTTTGGGGCCTAACGCGCTTATCCTTGTTAAAACTTCATCTGGAATAAATTTTTGATGGAGTAAGTTGTTGATTTTTTCAGGGTTTGGAATATCGAGTCAGTCAGTCAGTCAGTCAGTTAGTCAGTCAGTCAATCAGTCAGTCAGTCAGTCAGTCAGTCAGTCAGTCAGTCAGTCAGTCGGTCAGTCAGTCAGTCAGTTATGTAGTCAGTCAGTCATTCAGTCAGTCAGGCATATTCTACCCTGAATGTTTCGACCAGCTGATTGGCCTGCAGCATGACCTTATCCTCCATGATATTCTTCCCGAATCCGAAGTCCCTCAACGTGTGCAGCGCAAATCGCCGCTGGTCACGCCACAACGGACCATCGCTGAAAAAAGGTTACATATCTTAATTTTGGCTGACTGAATAACTGAAAAACTGACCGAGTGACCGAGATAGTGAGTGATTGATTTCAAGAGTAACATATTTAGCCAGTTATTCGATCAGTCAAGTAAAACAGTCCACGTTCAGTGAAACAGTCAAAAAGTCAGCACTCAGTCAGAGTCGGTGAGTCAATCAATCAATCATTGTTCTTCTCGCATTCAGTCAGTCAGTTAGTCAATCTGTCAATCAGTTACTCAACAAAGTTCGCCAAAACATCCTTCACCTCAACAGAATCCCGTAATTTCCACCACTGAATTGGTCGAAAATGAAGGTATGTGCACGTTCCGCAAACACGTCGCCTGTAGATGAGAAAGTGAGTTAGCGATTGAGTGAGTGAGTGAGTGAGTGAGTGCGTGAGTGAGTGAGTGAGTGAGTAGGTGAGTGAGTGAGTGAGTGAGTGAGTGAGCGAGTGCGAGTGAGTGAGTGAGTGAGTCAGTGAGTCAGTGAGTCAGTGAGTGAGATAGTCAGTCAGTCAGTCCGTCCGTCAGTCAATCAGTCAGTCAGTCAATCAGTCAGTCAGTCAGTCAGTCAGTCAGTCAGTCAGTCAGTCAGTCAGTCAGTCAGTCAGTCAGCCAGTCAGTCAGTCAGTCAATCAGTCAGTCAGTCAGTCCATCAGTCAGTCAGTCAGTCAGTCAGTCAGTCAGTCAGTCAGTCAGTCAGTCAGTCAGTCAGTCAGTCAGTTGCCCAACCTGACTGAACTCGAGCGTTTTCCTCGGCCATTTTCCCATCAAAGCTGAACTGATGCAGGTTGCCGATCACCGGCATTAAAGGAAGGAAACGGACCCGGCGGGTAGACGCTTCGTCCGGCATAGAAACGGTACAGCTGGTATGCGACGTACACTAATACGATGATGATTGGTAGAAACATGCCGCTGGAATACACTTTCTAATTTGTGTACAGTTCATGCAGCGGGGTTTTTAATGTAAATCTTTCTTAAAACATGTATTTCAAAACCTGGTTTTATAAAAATCATTTTAAAAACCTAATTTTGAAAACGAGATTTCGCAGAAAATAACATACTTTTCAAAGTTCTGACGCATCTTTTCTGTTCAACCCAACAACAAAACGTGACGAAAAAAGAAATTGATCATAAGCTGCTAGTAGGTGTTAGACTTTTTTAGTAGGAATGACTTTATTATTCTTGTTGACTTTAAAGGAGCAAAACTCTTCCTCGAGTATAGCTTGGTCAGGGTTTCTTGTTATCAAAAATAAATTTTATTGTTCGATTAAGCACGTATGTAGAGAATTAAGAGCGATTTTCGTGCGTCTTCCATGTGTTATTTTAAAAATATTCGAATCGTTGTAAAAAAAAACGCATAATCGTTGTTCAACGAAAACAATATATATCGAAATTTAAATTTGTTTCAAAATATGTAAAGTAAAATAAGTATACAACTGTGTTAAATCGGCAATAAGGAGTGGGCCGTTCTACAATAGCGTTTGACATAAACACTGTTATCGTTTTGCCCGGTCGCGTCAACGGTTAAAGTGGATGCAAAATATATTTTTCAGCTGCTACATCTGTGATTTTTCACGTTCACCAAATTTTTCTCGAAAGTATCTTCATTTTTCTATTGTGCTTTTTGAAAATATTCTCAATTGATCGCCTCGCCACTAATTGCATACATATGCAGAGAATTCGATATCGTGGGGAAGAATATATTTTCAGATTCTCAAATAAGCACCAGCGGACGAGAAGGGGTGGGAAAAGTGGAATTCCCCGTCTTCAGCATTTTTCAGAAAGTTGAGATTTTTCCCTAAGGTGGAGATAAAATGAACTGAAAACAATTAATTCCCCCTCTTCGGAGAGATCCCGTCACTTTTGAAATCTGGATCGTCAGCCAGTGGGCAAGGGAACAGGTTTTTGTAATTGGCGTTCTGCCCGGACGAATCAACAGTTAGAGTGGATGCAAATTTAACTGTCCAGCTGTTACTTTAAATTTTTTCAGAAGTCTCTTCATTTTCCAATATGTTTTTTTTGAAAATATTTCTAATAAATGAAAGCACCTCGTTAATACTGTATGTAGGTTTTGACAACGAAGGGAACATCTATAATTTTCAGATGCTCAAGCAAGCAGCAAGGGAACCAGTTTGAAAATAATTGTGCGCAAAGAACGGTTACAGAAAAATGCTTCCGACTGGGAGTATTTGCTGTGCCTACGTGATGTTTAGCAGTAGTCTCAGTCCCAGTCACAAGCTTCACGTATTATGAATTACCTGGAAACCGCGATTTTGCACGTAAAGTTTGCATTGCCTAAACTTCGGTAACCGTCGACATACTGTCTATTAGTGGATAGTTTCGTCTCTTCTCAGACATCATCCACCAAAGGTATAGCTTAGATTTGTGAATAATATTATTCGTGAATACTCTTATTTGATGATATACCGTGATTATTTGATGATGTACCGTGATTCCGAAGACCATTGTACCTTTATTTGTGTACATGAATAATTGCTTAAAAAAATTGAAGACAACGAAGAAATACAATCAAAACCTGTCACCTATCACGGGTGAACATGTGAAGGAGTACCAGTGGTGTAGCGGTTAGCACTTCCGTGTACTGAACGAAAGATGAGTTCGAATCCTACCAGGAACTTGAATGTTTTTCACTTTCTAAGTAGGACTAGAATTCGTCTATCAATGTAGTCGATAATCAAAGTTTTTTTTTTTCAATTTGGTAAACGGAATAAAACGTACGATGAACATGAATATATTCAGAACTGAATAGCACATTATCCGTTGTAGAAATCTTCGAATAAGTACATATTATCAAATAACACAAACCAAACTAAGTGCAATAGTTTAGACGAAAAAAGTACTAATTTTTTGTTGTATTGCGAACTTACTCAGATCGAATAGTTTTGTAAGCAGTTTTTTTTATTTCTCAAAAACGTTTGACTGTTAATCATCATACATGTCAATGTGACAGGTGGTCCTGGTTCGAGCCCCGGGTTGAGACACTTCGGAGCAAATCATCGTGCTTGATCGGAGCTAATCATCGTGTTTGATCGGAGCTAATCATCGTGCTTGATCGGAGCAAATCATCGTGCTTGATCGGAGCAAATCATCGTGCTTGATCGGAGCAAATCATCGTGCTTGATCGGAGCAAATCATCGTGCTTGATCGGAGCTAATCATCGTGCTTGATCGGAGCTAATCATCGTGCTTGATCGGAGCAAATCATCGTGCTTGATCGGAGCAAATCATCGTGCTTGATCGGAGCAAATCATCGTGCTTGATCGGAGCAAATCATCGTGCTTGATCGGAGCAAATCATCGTCTTTTTTTCTTTCTCACATTGTAACGACGGTATTCTCAGGAACTGGGCATATAAACTTGCAGTTCAGATCTGCGAAAGTTCTTCGTGAATCCAAATCAAAAAAGACGTATTCGGGATTTTGATTTAAAAAAACTGCCGCAGTTTCCAAATATGCGGTCGGGTTCGGGGTCAAAGTGACTCGAAAAGTGACCGAAAAAAATATAAAAAAACTACCGAATGACAGATACAAACATAACGCGTTCCAGAAAACATGAAATATTTATTTTTCTGTAGTTCTTTTTGATTATAATCACTTTAATTTTTTATAATCTTAAATTTCATTCTTACAAAGTGGTGATGGCGATCTCGAATGCCTGGGGCGAGTGGACCTGCAGTTGGGTCGGGTTGGGATCGAACGAAGTCGGCGGTTGACCTGCCGGTTGGGCGACTTGGTAATGTTGAGACGCAACGCGCTCTCACTCACTCACTTCACCCATTCACTCACTCACTCACTCACTCACTCACTCAC
>OZ038443.1:1976715-1991715 GCA_964036265.1 Daptonema setosum
CGTCTTCAGCATTTTCAGAAAGTAGAGTTTTCCTCAAGGTGTAGTTAAAATGAACTGAAAACACTCAATTCCCCCCTCTTCGGAGACATTCCCTTCCCTTTCGAAATCTGGCTCGTCCCCAGTGGACAAGGGAACAGGTTTTTGCGTTCTGCCCGGACGAATCAACAGTTAAAATTTATGCAAATTATCCAAATGCTACTTTTAAAAGTTTTGTAAAAAAATTCTTCATTTATATGTTTTTCCATTTTTCCAATGTGTTTTTACCACTAATTAAAATGAAATCACATTGTTAATACTGTATGTATAGGTGAAGATGGAATATATTGCAACAGTTGATTTCGATATTGCACAGTAAGTAAGTTGCCAGGCAGGAATTTTTTTTGGCGGGAATTCAAATTTTTTTTAAATTTCTAAAAAGTTTTCGGGTCGGCGACTTTAATTCACGTTATTTTAGTGCTTTTTTTAAAATTTTCATTCCAGATTCGAGTTCCCCATTAAATTTTAGGCCCGCATGAATTTTTTCAGCTTCGTACCTAACGGTTTCAGCGGTTTTCGCTTTCTTCTTCCCGTTTCTTGGAGAAATTTTTAAATTTTTCAAATCGGTTGACTTCAACGATCGAAAAATTCATGTAGGCTCCAAATTTGATGGAGAACTCGAATCTGAGACAAAATTTTCGAAAAAGTTTCTAAAATAATGTGAACCGAGGTCGCCGACCCAAAAACTTCTGAGAATCCCAAAAAAATTTGAATTCCCGCCAAAAAAAATTCCTGCCTGGTAACTTACTTACCAGACAAATTCAAATTGTTTGTTGCAATATATCCCATCTTCACCTATAGGTTTCGACAACGAAGGGAACATCTATAATTTTCAGATGCTCAAGCGAGCACAACGGAACCAGTTTGAAAATAATAGTGCGCAAAGAATGGTTACAGAAAAATGTTTCTGGTTTTGAATATTTGCTGCGCCTACGTGATGTTTAGCAGTAGTCTCAATCACTGGCAGACGAGCCAAACCTCCAAAGGGAGGATAATGTTTCCAAAGATGGGGGAATGGCAGAAAATAAGTCATTTTACCTAAACCTTCGGGAAAAAATTCAACTTTTTGGAAATGCCAAAGAGAGGGGAATTCCACTTTTCAGTTCTTCCCTCGTCCGCTAGTGGTCACAGTCACAAGCTTCACGTATGATGGAATACCTGGAAACTGCGACTTTGCACGTAAAATTTACATTGGTTGAACTCCGGTAAACATCGACATACTGTCTCTCAGTGAATATTTTCGTCTATTCTCAGACATCATCCACCAAAGGTATAGCTTAGTTTCGATCGTTACTCAAAAGAGTTTGACGCGTTGAAATTTGAATCTGATTTTGGCGCAAAGTTCAGATGTTTGAAGAAAAAAAAGTTTTTCTTTCATATGACATTCGGACAAGGAATCTTGTTAATAAAACTTAATTTTAAGGCTCCGTTAAGCACGTACGCAATTTTAATTAAATGCAATTTTAATGAAATGCAATTTTTGAATGTTTTCCAAATGTTATGTGAAAAAGTTATTTTCTCGAAAATTTGAAAGTGTGCCAAAAACAGATTTGAATTCAAATTGCGCGCCAAATTTTTTGGCTAACGCTCACAGTGAAAATAATCCGAAAAAAAACCCCAGTGAAAAAAGGCGGGATTTTTAATTCAGTCTCGTAGTAAGTTGTGAATACTGTCAATTGCGAGAAAAAAACACATAGAAAAAATGGCGGGAATTCAAATTAAAGTGAAGGGAATTGAAAATTGGCGGAAATTGAAAAATGGCTAAAATTGAAAAATGGCGGGAATTGAGAAATGGCGGGAATTCTAAAAGAATCAGAGAAAACCTCATTGAAAAACGACGGGACATCAAATTCAGTCTCCTTATAATTTGTGAATACTTATATTCGTGAATACTCTTATTTGATGATATACCGTAATTATTCGATGATGTACCGTAATTATTCGATGATATACCGTAATTATTCGATGATATACCGTAATTATTCGATGATGTACCGTAATTCCGAAGACCATTGTACCTTTATCTAATAATACATTGAAAGCGGTGTCTGCCATACATTTTTGGTGTCTGCCACACATTTTTACATTTTTACTTGACAGTTCGTATGCCTGAAACATTTTTACATTTTTACATTTTTGAATTGTGAAAAATCGTCGTTAAAAAATTGTTCACGTTTCACGCTGACAATTACTTCGAAAACCGGCAACATTTTAGCAGATGGTTTTAACCCATCAAAACTTGAGGATGCCATCCTCGGTTTATTTTTGGACAGTTACACAATCGCCTCGAGTTGTTTTTGAGAACGAACGAATTAGAACGGTTGATTTGTGCGTAGCATCCAGTCTTCCGTAATTTGTTTTCCTGTTTTCATTACGCCTTCCGCCCCGCTTAAAGCCTTGTAGTGAAACATCAGCTGCTGCATATAATGCTTTATGTTTTAACAAAAACATTGTTTAACAGACATTTTTACACAAATAAGGCACCTTGGGCGTCATTTGTGTTTGCATGAACGCACAGATCTTCAAGTCCATGAACGGAGACAAGCATAAAAAAATATAGATACATAATTTAATTATATATTAATATTATTATATTAAACAAAAACCACTTAATTTTACATTTAATATTATGACTTTAATTTCATATCAAGATTACTATCAAGTCGACCATGATGAAAAACATAAGCTTACTATGATCTCCATACTTGGAGTATATTTCCACGAACGTGAAAATGCGTGCCCGCGAGCTGGGTCACAGTTAAACGAACGACAATAAAAAATCTGTTTGTACACACCGCCGTTGAAAAATTGTTCACGTTTCACGCTCACTATTAGTTAAAAAACCGGCAACATTTTATCAGATGGTTTTAACCCATCGAAACTTGAGGAAACCCATTGTAGTAATGTGACATCCTCGGTTTATTTTTGGACAGTTAACAGACGCCGGTTAAACAGGTTCGGACGCTGGTTACACGGGTTCGGACGCTGGTTAAACGGCTTCGGACGCTGGTTAAACAGGTTCGCACACTGGTTAATCAGGTTCGGACGCTGGTTAAACAGGTTCGGACGCTGGTTAAACGGGTTCGGACGCATATCAATGATTTCCATTCCGGATGCTTTCCTTCCTTGGGTTCTATCCAAACACATGTTATCATATCACATATTGTACGTGTTTTCAAACCCAAACTTTCAAAAACCGGCAACATTTTATCAGATGGTTTTAACCCATCGAAACTTGAGTAAACCCATTGTAGTAATGTGCCATCCTCGGTTTATTTTTGGACAGTTAACGGATGCTGGTTAAACAGGTTCGGACGCTGGTTACACGGGTTCGGACGCTGGTTAAACGGCTTCGGACGCTGGTTAAACAGGTTCGCACACTGGTTAATCAGGTTCGGACGCTGGTTAAACAGGTTCGGACGCTGGTTAAACGGGTTTGGACGCTGGTTAAACAGGTTCGGACGCTGGTTAAACGGGTTCGAACGCTGGTTAAACAGGTTCGGACGCTGGTTAAACGGGCTTGGACGCTGGTTAAACAGGTTCTGACGCTGGTTAAACGGTTTCGGACGCTGGTTGAACAGGTTCGGACGCTGGTTAAATGGGTTCGGACGCTGGTTAAACAGGTTCGGACGCTGGTTAAATGGGTTCGGACGCTGGTTAAATGGGTTCGGACGCTGGTTAAATGGGTTCGGACGCTGGTTAAATGGGTTCGGACGCTGGTTAAACGGGTTCGGACGCTGGTTAAACAGGTTCGGACGCTGGTTAAACAGGTTCGGACGCTGGTTAAACGGGTTCGGACGCATATCAATGATTTCCATTCCGGATGCTTTCCTTCCTTGGGTTCTATCCAAACACATGTTATCATATCACATATTGTACGTGTTTTCAAACCCAAACTTTCAAAAACCGGCAACATTTTATCAGATGGTTTTAACCCATCGAAACTTGAGTAAACCCATTGTAGTAATGTGCCATCCTCGGTTTATTTTTGGACAGTTAACGGATGCTGGTTAAACAGGTTCGGACGCTGGTTAAACGGGTTTGGACGCTGGTTAAACGGGTTCGGACGCTGGTTACACAGGTTCGGACGCTGGTTTAACGGGTTCGAACGCTGGTTAAACAGGTTCGGACGCTGGTTAAGCAGGTTCGGACGCTGGTTAAACGGGTTCGGACGCTGGTTAACGGGTTCGGACGCTGGTTAAACGGGTTCGGACGCTGGTTAAACAGATTCGGATGCTGGTTAAACGGGTTCGGACGCTGGTTAAACAGGTTCGGACGCTGATTAAACAGGTTCGGACGCTGGTTAAACAGGTTCGGACGCTGGTTAAACAGGTTCGGACGCTGGTTAAACGGGTTCGGACGCTGGTTAAACAGGTTCGGACGCTGGTTAAACAGGTTCGGACGCTGGTTAAACGGGTTCGGACGCATATCAATGATTGCCATTCCGGATGCTTTCCTTCCTTGGGTTCTATCCAAACACATGTTATCATATCACATATTGTACGTTTTTTCTTTTACTCTTCATATTCCAAACACATGTTATCATATCACATATTGTACGTGTTTTCTTTTACTCTTCATACATATATGTTCAGATAATAATTACACATTATTATTTTTATGCTAATATGCTATTAAATATTTAAAGTAACTTGAAGACACTTCAAAATCTTGCATGATAACGACACTGTTTGAAAGTGTTTGGAAAAAATTATTTCGCTTAATTTCACAGATAATTTCATTTCATTTTCCCATAATTGTTTATTATATACTACCATGTTGCTTCGTTATTGTGATTACGTAACAAACTTTCACATACCACAACTGAATATTAACACTGATGAATTGTTTATATATATAACTATATTTGTTTTTATATAGTACATCTTAAGAATGTTACAGTTTCTAAAAATATATATACTGTTAGTAACATAAGAAATGGAGATGATTTAAAAAAATAAAAACTAACCTACATATTAAACAAAAACAGAAATAACAACAACAGCAGCTCCATCACAAATGATAACAATACCAACAGACACTTTTGCAATAAAGCTTAAGAATCAAAGAATACCAGAATTGGATATCTTGATGTTGACGTAAATTTTGTCCCTTTCTTCAAAAAAGGACACCATATCAAAATAACAAAATAATGTCCCTTTTGTCAAAAACGGAAAAAATATAACAAAACAAAATTAATAAAATGTTGTTTATTTTCTTGAGCTCTCACTTGCTTACGGACCCAACTATATACATCCTCTTTCCTGGGTCTTTCAATTGAAATCTTAAACTCCTGCCCTACTCCTGTTCGACTCCGTCTCAACTGTTCCACGGGTGGTCCCCTAGTTTGTGTACATGAATAATTGCTTAAAAAATCAGACCGTTGTGTAATTGAAGGCAACGAAGAAATAAAATTAAAACCTGTCACCTATCACGGATGAACATGTGAAGGAGTACCTGTGGTGTAGCGGTTAGCACGGTTAGTACTTAACGGAAGGTCCTGGGTTCGAATCCTACCAGGAACTTGAATGTTTTTCACTTTCTTAGTTGGACTAGAATTCGTCTATCAATGTAGTCGATAATCAAAGTTTTTTCTATTTGGTAAACGGGATAAAACGTACGACGAACATGAATATATTCAGAACTGAATAGAAAATTATCCGTTGTATGTAGAATCGAAGTTTCGAATAAATTCCAAAACAATAAATATTATAAAATAACACAAACCAAACTAAGTGCAACAATTTAGACGAAAAAAGTAATAATTTTTTGTTTCATTGCCAAGTTATTTAGATCGAAAAGTTTTGAAAGCAGTTTTTACTTCTTTAATGGCGTATCAATGTTATTCATCATACATGTCGATGTGACAAATGAACGATTTGGGTGCAAACGGATTCTGGCACCTATGATCATTGATGCCTGCCTGAGTGTCGTCAGGCCCTGCGGGCCCTATTTGACCGCAGTTCTCTAATTTCGCAGAACGGTCGTTCGGCTCTGCAACAAACATGATTGCGTAATTGAGGCAGATTTACATACGGGACCCTTTTTCCAAAACGTTTATCATGCACATGTTTTCCCTTTCGACTAAATGACCACATTTGTAAGGAAATTCAAAGGAATCGCTTTGATTGTCAATAAACTTGTAAAAAATATGACAGGGTCACAGTAGTCAAAAACTATCAAGTGAGTGAGTGAGTTGCTGAGTGAGTGAGTGAGTGAATGAGTGAGCGAGTGAGTGAGTGAGTGAGTGGATTGTTGAATTTTGAATCTTTAGTGTCCTAATAAATTGGGAGAGTTATTGACAAAAGTACCATTTCCAGAAAAAACTTCAAAGTCAGCGTCACTCCGCAGCCGCTTGCCGACCGACCCATCAGCATTTCGCCAACTCCAGCCGCCGCGCGGTTCATCCGCACCGACATCCTGTCTCAGCCCTACATATGGATAATGCATGCCGATGGTGCTGTTCTGCAAACGTTATGTAAAAAATTTAGGTTGGTCCGAAAAAAATGCAACACTTCGGTGCTGAATAATTTGTCGCACAGACATCAGATTCATTTAAAAGTTCTAGGTGTTATCATCAACACACTAACTGAAAAAATATAAAAACAAAGGTTACGGTCAATCACAGCGGCCACCACACAACAATGTGTGCGAAAAATGCGCGTGGGTGAAAAACCGAGCGAAACGTACGTGCATATCCGGAGATAATTTGCATGCAATAAGTGGAACATGAAGTTTTGCTAGCCCTCGGTTGGAAACAAAAAATCCACGTTAAAGTTTTTTTCCACATTTATGCATTAGGTTTTGACGGTTTTTTATTTTTTTTTACTAAAATGTAATTAAACCGTTTTTCTCCCACGCGCATTTTCGGACACTTCAATGTGTGGTGGCCGCTATGGTTGTCCGATCTTTTGGTTTTATATATTTTTCGGTTGCTTAGTTGATGATAATACCTGGATTTTTCAGTTGAGTTTGATGACCTTTGTTGACCACCCTGTAGTTTGGTTATGATATCTTGTTATTGAAAAATTAGTTTTATGGACTCGTTATCCCATACGCGATATTCGTACATACAGGGTGGCCCAAGATTTCATGTACTTATGTTGCCCAAATGTCATGTGAAAAAAATCATTGAGTTTTGAAGGCGCACCAAAGTAAGATTTGAAAAAAAACGCACTTCAACTCAGTTATGTAGTTAAGTGAAACACAAATGCTACGTTGCCTGGCATACGCTTGATTACATATAAGGAAAAAAGTACCGTCTAACCTACTATTAGTGGTGAAAAAACAGTCTAACTCACTTAAGGCGTTTCGTCCCGTAGTCAGGCTAAGACCACCGGGACTCGTCAGTGGACGAAGTCTTAGCGTCCTAACTTTTAAGCCCCATCGGACACATTGATTATCCTTAGTTCACATGACGAACAATTTGTAAAATTAGTAGAAAATAAAGTCAACTTGGTTCATGAGAATCAAAACGAACCTGGGCTATTAAATCACGAAGTTTCACCATTTCGCGCACAAGCTCGGCGGTCGGTAACCAGGCGAGTTGAGCTACTCGTTCACCATCGTAACCATCTGTGAGTGAGTGAGAGAGTGAGTGAGTGAGAGTAAGTGAGTGAGTGAGTGAGTGAGTGAGTGAGTGAGTGAGTGAGTGAGTGAGTGAGTGAGTGAGTGAGTGAGTGAGTGAGTGAGTGAGTGAGTGAGTGAGTGAGTGAGTGAGTGAGTGAGTGAGTGAGTGAGTGAGTGAGTGAGTGAGTGAGTGAGTGAGTGAGTGAGTGAGTGAATGAGTGAGTGAGTGAGTGAGTGAGTGAGTGAGTCAGTGAGTGAGTGATTGAGTCAGTGAGTGAGTGAGTGAGTCAGTGAGAGAGTGAGTGAGTGAAGTGAGTGAAAGAGTGAGTGAGTGAGTGAGGGAGTGAGAGAGTGAGTGAGTGAGAGTGAGTAGGTGAGTGAGTGAGAGCGTGAGAGTGAGTCAGTGAGTCAGTGAGTGAATCAGTGAGTGAGTGAGTGAGTGAGTGAGAGAGTGAGTGAGTGAGTGAGTGAGTGAGTGAGTGAGTGAGTAAGTGAGTGAGTGAGTGAGTCAGCGAGTGAGTGAGTGAGTGAGTGAGTGAGTGAGTGAGTGAGTGAGTGAGTGAGTGAGTGAGTGAGTGAGTGAGTGAGTGAGTGAGTGAGTGAGTGAGTGAGTGAGTGAGTGAGTGAGTGAGTGAGTGAGTGAGTGAGTGAGTGAGTGAGTGAGTGAGTGAGTGAGTGAGTGAGTGAGTGAGTGAGTGAGTGAGTTAGACTAATTTAAGTAAGTGAGTGAGTGAGTGAGTGAGTGAGTGAGCGAGTGAGAGATTGAGTGAGTGAGTGAGAGTGATAGAGTCAGTGAGTGAGTGAGAGTGATTGAATAAGTGAATGAGTGGGAGTGTGAGTGAGAGAGTTAATGAGTGAATGAGTGAGTGAGTCAGATCAGATGAAAATAAGGTCAAGCTCAAAACGTCTTATTACAGGAAAAACTCGGAGTAAGTGAGTGAGTGAGTGAGTGAGACACTAACCGAAGCGGATTTTTCGACAGGCAGCCTGAAAAAATTCAAATTATTTCATTCACTGTTTTATATGGTGCCGAAAGCAAAAGGTACGTTCCTTGGCACACGCCTCAGGAAACAAAATCAACTTTTTTAAAGTCGATATATATGCATAGACCAATCAACCAATGCTGAATTTTATGTTCGCCATGCCAAATGAATGGCGTGAAGAGAGAAAACTACTGCAACAAGAACGTCTGCAACGGTAACAAGAACGGATCGGATTTTTGAAACACCTGCAAGAAATGTCTGACCGCAGCGAAGGAATAAAAATGAGATTAATTGACGCGCTGAATGGACTGCAAAAGAGGAGCGCTCGTGTGGAGAAGAAGTTTTGCCCGTTTCATGGCCTGGGAACACCTTCTTTGTTACGACAGTGCTAGACAGGAGTACCTGTGGTGTAGCGGTTAGCACGTCCGTGTATTGAACGGAAGGTCGTGGGTTCGAATCCTACCAGGATACTTGAAATTTTTCAGTTTCTTGGTAGGACTAGAATTTGTTTACTAACACGGAGAGGCCGATATTCATCACTTGCGGAGAAAGAAGGAAGAAGAAGGTCAGTGTCTGGATATAGTTCAGAAAGAATGGTTAAGGCACTACCCTCGCTCGCTGACGTTTCTGGTTCGAGCCCCGGGTTGAGACACAGCGAATTCAAGAACGTTGTTGATGATCAGTGATTGTCATTGTAAATCGGATGACCGTTATTTCACTATTGTGACAAAGTATCCTACTTTATGGCATACCAACTGAACAAATTGGATTAGATTTGTTTGAGGTACAACGTATCGCGCCCATCGGACATCGCCGTTTCAACTTGGCGGGGAAGGATGTGAAACCAGCCAACACGGAACCAGTGAATCCATGCAGCAGCGAAAGTCGGAGAGAAAATCAGAGACGACGTAGGTGAAACTGTTCGAAGTACGACATTTGCAGACAGGCGTTTTGGTGAAGATCAAGAAAAAAGAAGACGTGAACTGTATGTGATGGTATGTACATAAATGACGAGTTGAATGCAGCGGTGATCCATCCAAAGAACTGTAGAGATATCGATCATGATAATAATATGATTGAAGACTTAATTTATCTTTAAATTTATCGTATGTTTCAGGAGGAAACGCCATAGTAATAGTTTTTTTCACTCAGTTCTGTTTTAAGTTAGCTAGAACTAATATTATTATACATATTATATCGTATGTATTTATTATTACGTATTTCATGTTTATTAATTTAACTTTAAATAGGGGACGAGTCGATATATGCTTATCTAATCTCAAGTATTGCCCGTTATTCTACTGTCTATTGACATATATAACTCACGGGTCATTTATGTAATGTTCATTCATCACCACAACCTCAACTCTACAGGAAAAATTGTGACTGTAAAAACGCCAAAGTGGGGGAGAGTCCCACTTTTCCCACCCCTTCTCATCCGCTAGTGCTTCTTGGAGTCTAATTCAGCAGACTTTTCAACCTACAGTAATTTAAATTTTGTTTATAAAATTTATGGAAAAAAACATAACGGTTAAGGATCGGACCATCAGCATAAAAATCATATATTCTTATCGATACATCAATATATCGTATTATCGATATAATAATATATCTTAATAATGATATGTCATTTAATCGTTTCAAAGTTATAATTTCCCGCCTGATTTTCGAAAGAATCGATTCGGGCTTTTATAGAAGAATCGAGAATACAATAGGCAGGGTGGGCCAAAAAACGTAGAATTTAGAACGTTAACTCGATCAATAAACAACCGATTCAAGGTTTTGCTCTCATTTGAAAGCCAATATTTCAACTTAAAATCCCTTTAATTTTAGTCGTGTTTTATGGAGTTGATCTGATGTGACAGAAGAAAGTTTGAAAAATCGTAAATTTTCAGCGAAAAAGTCATCGAAATGCATTGGCAATTGTGTTTTTTAAACACTGTAAACGGAGTATCTCAGTTTACGAATAAATGAAATGCATCAAATAACAACTATGTAGTTGAGCCTGGTTGAGCAAGGTTAAATGAATGGTACGCTAGATTTCTTCATTTTCCTGAATCACCAAAGCCCGAGCTCAGAGTTAAATTTGTCAATGGCGGTTTTTCAAGCACTAATTATGGTATTCCAGTGTTTCCAATTTAGAATTGGGCTCAGCAAACTATATTTACCTTATTTAATTCTTCTAATTAAGAATATCGTTGCCCGATAAGAACATTTTTCTAAACCAAAAAATTTCGGGTTTTATCCAAAACACGATTTTGGGTTTTCTTCTGTAACTTGAGGGCAACCCTACAAAACAAAACTGAAATTGAATGGGGTTTTTTAAGTTAAAATATTGGCTTTCAAATGAGAGTACAATTGGATCGATTGTTTATAGCTCGAGTTATTAACGTTCAGAAACGTATGGGTTTTTGGCCCACCCTGTACGTACAGGGTGGTCCAAAAAATGCCAACACTTTTGTGCGGAACATCTTGTGACACAGATGTCAGATTAAGCTGAAATTTTCAGGGATTAACATCAACATATTAGCTTAGATAAATGTATACTATTAAAGAAATCGGCCAATCAAAGCGGCCGTCACGCCTCATTGCGTGGAAAACTGCGCATGGAGGTCTACATCACATTTTCACTTGTCAGGGTAAACATCAACTTAGCTGGTTGAGCAAGTAAAAATTCGATGGTAAAGATTCGCATTTGTTCTAAAACATTTTTGATTCTCAAATTTGCTTTTTCAGTATAAAAAGTTATTTGTTCATTGAAGTCTTTGCAATAACATGACTTTTTTTTCAGGCTAACAAGAAAATTTTAAATCCTTGAACAAAAATAAACAAAAAAAGACATTAAATTTACTAAAATTAAAGGTAAGACTAAGGTAAATTAAAGTAATAGAAATATGTTCATTTTAATTAATAGCTTTCTGTCAAATCATTTTTAGTTTAAAACATCTATAACATGACATGATTTTTGTCAGCCCGCGCGTATACCTCGGGTTTGCAGGAAACAAGATTTGCGATGAATCACGAAAAAAGTTTGTACTTCATTAAATCAAGAATCAAACCAAATTACACGAAACATATCTGGGTCTTTTCACGAGTGGCGTGGTAATCATTAATAAGATTTATCTTTTGAGTGAAAATGCTGAAATCAAGTTTTTTTACATTTCTTAAAAAATTTATGTGTTTTTCTTGATAAAAAAAAGAAATAAAAAAGGTCGTGGCAAACTTCGTCACACATATAGAAGAAAATTATCCATGCTCACAACGAGCTAGACGAAATAGAGATGGGTTCTTTTTCACCCAAAAGTCCCAAATATGTTTCGTGTAATTTGGTTTGATTCTTGATTTAATGAAGTACAAACTTTTTTCGTGATTCATCGCAAATCTTGTTTCCTGCTTTTTAACGATCAGACTATTTAAAACATGAGAATGAAACTTTCTTGTCTCATACTTTTTCACGATTGGACTTGCCAGGATCGTACCATATTCGTTACTCCCCATGCCTTCAGGGCATTTTTAGTTGCTTGTCTATAACTTTTTCATGTGTGAACAAATCACATGTAGATTATGTGAAATTATCACAAAAAGCTTTATGAGTTGACAGAATTTCAAAAAATTCGTGAACGTTTACGATGAAGATTTACTTTAACAAAGTTATATTTTCAAATTAGTTGGGAAAAAATTAATTTTTTTTTTGTAGAAGGAGTCATTACATAGTATGTAAAAAAGCCCCTGAATTAGTATTATAGGTAGTTAAAGTTGTTTTATGTTATCAAACTTAGACATTTGAAGTTCGGGAGAAGTATATAATTTCAGAAATAAACAATTTAACACTTTCTTTGTTTTTGATTTTTAGGGGTATTGAACCCAGCACCACCCGTTTAACAGGCAAACCCCTTAATCCACGTGACTACGTTGTTATAACATGGTATACAAACTGTTTTATGTCATCAAACCTTGTTTCAAATCATAAATTTATCTAAGGTTAAAACAACTTTAGAACTTGACTACAATTAGGTTAGCGCCGAGCTGTACTAAAACAGCTGACGCTATGTGCCGTTTGACTCTTGAAATTTTTTTCCTCACTTCCAGACTACTTATAATACTGTTTTCGAGTGTTTTAATAATATTGGTACAAATCTACAAACAAAGAAAAAAAATTCCTTCGAAAAAAATTTTAGATCCGCTTTTCTTTATTTCAGTACTTTTTGACGGATCATAAAAATTTATTTAAAAGTACTGATCAAGTTTAAAAAAAATAGTTTGTTAGAACTGTACTCTCTCTAGGCCTCCTGTTAAAATCAAGTGTTTCATGTTTTTGTATAAACAAAAATTTTGGAATTTAATGTAGCTGAAACAGCGTTAAATAAGTGAACTCGAATTTTCACCGTTTTTGGCGGCTCATAAATATTTTTTTAATATTACGCAGCTAATCAACTTTTCTGTGTTCGATACAACTTCAAGCAGTCTAGAAATTCAATTAATACAATGGGTCTTAAGGGTTCAAATCTTGAGATAATCAGATTTTCGAAGAAGCAAAAATCGTCAAAAACGTAGAAATTTTCTACATGCGTTTTTTTCAACTTTTTTGCAAAGTTGAATGATTTTATCGAAAAATGTGTCGAAGAGAGGTCATACTGAAAGTTGATTCCGCGTATGATAGGCACTTTTTCATGGCGATTCTATTACCTCAACAAGAGTAAAAGAGTAATTGTGAAAATTTTCCCAAATTTTTTTCTTACAAACCCGCTGCGCTTTTTTGTGTTTTTGAGTAGAATGGTAAATTGAATAGTGTAACAGACTATGACATGTGTAATACACATCCTGTTAAAATTTCAGTTTGATCGGTCCATCCTATCGCTCATACTACAATTCTTTCTCCATTTAGCCTGCGATTTTTGTCATTTTTTTCATAAAATCACATAAAAATGGTGCAAATATTAATCCGATATCCGGGACAGTTTAATAATCATTTTCTACGCTGAAAGTTGACCTGTGTACCAATTTTCAGCTCTACATGTCTCACCCAGTTTCCATACAGCGTTTTGGGGGAGGAAAAAAAACGGAAAATCGCATTTTCATCATTTTTGGACCTGAAAATTGAAAATTCATCCCTACCGGTTTAAAACAAGCCAAAAAGATGTATAATCGCACGAGAAAACCGATGAAACAGACTAGAAGTTGATACGATGAGGCTAGATCGAGATACTCACAAAAAAGCTTATCTTAATCGAACCATATTAAGGGAACGGCCTAGCGGCCGTCCCTTGATATAAGGGAACGGCCTAGCGGCCGTCCCTTGATATAGCTTGCTCAGGGTTTGTTGTAAATCATTTTTAAGCCAGTAACTTTAACACAGAATGCCGTCTTAGACTTCACGTTGTTATAAACAATAATTAGCGAAATTTCTTCAGAAATCCCTGAAACTCCCCGACGACAAAAGCTTTCTATTTTACGCAACAATCTGGAGTGATTTGATCTTGTGTGTCTAATTTGAAGTGACTTCGGACTAAAAAGTTTGTAACATTGTCTTTCCTACGTAACTTTGATCTTTTTTCCTGATTTTCGAAAAAAGGTTAGAATTCTTTTTAATTTCACGTTTTTTTATTAACAACCGTTATGAAAGTGACGATTTTATTGGGTTTCGCTTTTCGTCTTCGGCATACGACCAGCGAGCCGACTTTATTCAGTTGCTTATTCAGTCTTTTTTGGCAATTGCTCATTATTACGATGATTAAAAATACTGTATATAACTTCAGCCAAGCACTACCTACAGATAAGTGACTTGTGCAGGATACCCTGTAGTTACACTGTATTTTATTATCTATTGAAACCTTTAAAAAGTTCATAATACTTGATGCTGCACACTTCCATGAACCAAATGTTGTGATTGTGAATAACATTTCCCAATTGAATTATTGGTGATCTTTCAAACACGTATGATAAGCAGACTAATATATTGTGCGAAATGGTGCTTTCATTTATTCAATGATTTTACAAACTTCATTGCGTTGACCATCATTACTAAACTTTAACCGAAATTCGTCAATGAACAATATTTAATTATTAATTGCAGATTTTGAATTCGCACATCACTCTAGTTGTACCTGTAACTTAAAATATTCTACACGCATTTTTGAAGTCAACGTTATATATATTTTTGAAACCTTCGATTCAGCTTGAGTATTGCTAAATTGCTATTTTCCACTTTTTTCAATGTTTCATATGTTTGGAACGGTTTATTTCTAGTTTTTGTTGCGATTTTTTCTCTTTTTTGTTCAATGTTTTTAAAGTTTATATAAAATGTCTCTAGTTTTTGTAGATATGTACATTGACAAAATTTGACTAACTCTTGTAATACTGACACGCATTTTCCGCGAAAGTCAGAAAAAGCAGAACATTAGCTCTCAATAAC
>OZ038443.1:2001059-2014338 GCA_964036265.1 Daptonema setosum
ATAACTAACATGAAAATAGAAAAATTTACAATAACGACGGGCATTCCTGAATTTACCGAGTTGTGGAATGACGTCCTCTCTTCCCAATGAACTATTTATAGTAACGTTGACCCGGGCAAAACCACTGTTGCCCGGCAATTGTAGAACTCCCCGGGCCAACGATAATTACCGGTGCAAACCTGATCAATCAAACCTGTCACATTCATCAATCAAAACGCAGACAATACATGTAACAGATGCTCTAAAAAGAAAGGGGTATTTAATATAACGCGCGTCGATAGCTGTACATGCAAGCACCGGCGGACGAGCAATACCTCCAAAGGGAGGGGAATCTCTCCAAAGAAGGGGAATTGACAGAAACTGGGCCTTTTTACCCACACTTTAAGAAACAAACTCTACTTTTCGAAATCATCAAAAAGGGGGGAATTCCACTTTCCCCTCCCCTTCTCGGCCGCTAGTGCATGCGTGCATAACGGACGAGGGGGATGGCTAGATATACATGCGAAGGGTTTATTTCAAACGTATGTATAAATTAAAAGACAAGCGGGCGATAAAGTGGGGGAGCGACTTAAGGCGCCAAGTTCAATTATTTTTGTGTAGAATGATGCCCTTAATGGTTCATTGTAATTTAGACAGTAACTTTGTTTTCCAGCCCACTTCATCCGTCTGTCTGGCGCGATGGTTTATAAGCAAGCAACAGAAACAAAATCGTCAAAACAGTCATCACCAAATTGTTGTTGTTGTTGTTGTTGTTGTTGTTGTTGTTGTTGTTGTTGTTGTTGTTGTTGTTGTTGTTGTTGTTGTTGTTGTTGTTGTTGTTGTTGTTGTTGTTGTTGTTGTTGTTGTTGTTGTTGTTGTTGTTGTTGTTGTTGTTGTTGTTGTTGTTGTTGTTGTTGTTGTTGTTGTTGTTGTTGTTGTTGTTGTTGTTGTTGTTGTTGTTGTTGTTGTTGTTGTTGTTGTTGTTGTTGTTGTTGTTGTTGTTGTTGTTGTTGTTGTTGTTGTTGTTGTTGTTGTTGTTGTTGTTGTTGTTGTTGTTGTTGTTGTTGTTGTTGTTGTTGTTGTTTCAGGAACATCTGAATTTTTTCTTGTGAAACACGTCTAATATGAACGGGTTATTGAGAGCTAATGTTCTGCTTTTTCTGACTTTCGCGGCAAATGCGTGTCAGTATTACAAGAGTTAGTCAAATTTTGTCAATGTACATATCTACAAAAACTAGAGACATTTTATATAAACTTAAAAAACATTGAACAAAAAAGTGAAAAAACCGCAACAAAAACTAGAAATAAACCGTTCCAAACATATGAAACATTGAAAAAAGTGGAAAATAGCAATTTAGCAATACTCAAGCTGAATCGAAGGTTTCAAAAATATATATAACGTTGACTTCAAAAATGCGTGTAGAATATTTTAAGTTACAGGTACAACAGAGTGATGTGCGAATTCAAAATCTGCAATTATTAATTAAACAAGCAACTAAAAATGCCCTGAAGGCATGGGGAGTAACGAATATGGTTCGATCCTGGCAAGTCCAATCGTGAAAAAGTATGAGACAAGAAATTTTTAGTCTCATCTCACTCTATATAATCTGATCGTGAAAAAGCAGGAAACAAGATTTGCGATGAATCACGAAAAAAGTTTGTACTTCTTCAAATTAAGAACCAAACCAAATTACACGAACCATATTTGGAACTTATCGGTGAAAACTAAATCCTCTTTGTTTAGTCCAGCTCCTTGTGAGCATGGATAATTTTCTTTGATTGGTGTGACGGATCTGACACGAAACTTTTTTTAATTTCCTTTCAGTTCAATAACGATGATGTTTTTGTAAGACCTTTTTTTAATTTGAATTCCAGTATTTACTCAAGAAAAATCTTAATGATTACCACAGTACTCGTGAAAAGTTCCAAATATGTTTCGTGTAATTTGGTTTGGTTCTTAATTTGAAGAAGTACAAACTTTTTTCGTGATTCATCGCAAATCTTGTTTCCTGCTTTTTCACGATCAGATTATATAGAGTGAGATGAGACTAAAAATTTCTTGTCTCATGCTTTTTCACGATTGGACTTGCCAGGATCGAACCATATTCGTTACTCCCCATGCCTTCAGGGCATTTTTAGTTGCTTGTCTATAACTTTTTCATGTGTGAACAAATCACATTTAGATTATGTGAAAAGGTCACAATTGCTTAATGAGCTTAAAAAACTCATATAATTTATGAACATCAGCCCTGCAATAACTTAGCCCTTCATTAAGTATTGAAGTAGAGAAAAATCGTGAGCACCGGGATCGTTTGTGAGCCCCTTTAATTTTTTCTTACATGCTGACGTCATTACATAGTTGACAGAATGATGTAAAAAAAGTCCCAAAATTAGTAATATAGGTAATTAAATGCTGCCTTATGTTATCTAAAATAGACCGTTCAAATTCGAGAGCAGTGTATAATAAAGCAATTTACCATTTTCGATTTTTGTAGGGGTATTGAACCCAGAACCACTTGTTTAACATGCAAACCCACTATCCACTTGACTACCTTGACCAAAAATATTAAATAAATTGGTTCACACCATCAAACCTAGTTTCCAATCATAAATTTATCATTACATCTAGTGTGAAAGTGACTTCAAAACCTGACTATTATTAGGTCAGCGCCGAGGTCTACATAGCAGCGGACGCCATGTACCATGTGACTATCGAAATTTTTTTCCTCACTTCCAGACCACTTATAATATGGTTTCGAGGTGTTATAATAATATTGGTACATGTCTACAAACAAAGAAAAAAAATTCCTTCAGAAAAAAATTTTAACCCGTTTTTCTTCATTTCTGTACTTTTTGACGGATCATAAAATCTTTTTCAAGGATACTGATCAAGCTTTTTAAAAAAAGTTTGTTAGAAATGTTCTCCCTCTAGACACCCTGTTAAAATCAAGTTTGTCATGTTTCTGCATAAATGAAAATTTTGAAATCCAATGTGGCTGACACAGCGGGAATGAGGGAACTTGAATTTTTACCGTTTTTGACGGCTAATAAATATTTTTTTAAGAATACGACAGGGATAATCTTTTCTGTTTTGAATAGAGCTTCAGTCACTCTAAACATTCTATTAATACGAAGGACTTCAATATTTTAAACCTGACAATAATCGAGTTTTAAATGGGCAAAAATCGTCAACAAGTTAGAAATTTAAAAATATCTGTTTTTCGGATTTTTTAGAAAGTCCAAGGGGTTTATAGAAAAAGAGGTCGAAATAAGGTCATAATGAAATTTGATTCCGCGTCGAATAGACCTAATTTGAGGATCATTCGAAACTCGGTTATATCATTAATTAAGCTTTTCTGAAAAATGTTCATAAATTTTTCCTCTATGTACCCCCTTGCCGTTTTTGTGTGTTACTTGACAATGAAAGGTTAGATAGCGGAACATACTTCGACATGTGTAATACACATCCGGTCAAAATTTCAGTTCGATCGGACCACCCTATCGCTGATACAACGATTCTTTCTCTATTTAGCCTGCGATTTTTGATATTTTTTCCATTGAATCCCTGAAAAATGGTGCAAATAGTGTTCTGATCTCTGTGACAGTTAGGAAATCGTGTTCTGGGCATGAATTTGACCTAGGTACCAATTTTCAGCTTTACAGGTCTTACCCAATTCCCATACAGCGTTTTTGATGAGAAAAAAAACGGAAAATCGCATTTTCATCATTTTTGGACCTGAAAAATTAAAATTCACCCCTGTCGGGTTGAGAATAGCCAAACAGATGTAGAATCGGACGAGAAAACTGATGAAACAGACTAGAAGTTGATTCGATGAGGCTAGATCGAGATACCCGCAAAAAAGCTTATCTAAATCGAACCATATTAAGGGAACGGCCTAACGGCCGTCCCTTGATATTGTTCATTGACGAATTTCGGTTAAAGTTTAGTAATGATGGTCAACGCAATGAAGTTTGTAAAATCATTGAATAAATGAAAGCACCATTTCGAACAATATATTAGTCTGCTTATCATACGTGTTTGAAAGATCACCAATAATTCAATTGGGTTATGTTTGTGTTACTCACAACATTTGGTTCATGGAAGTGTGCAGCATCAAGTGTTATGAACTTTTCAAAAGTTTCAATAAATAATAAAATACAGTGTAACTACATGGTATCCTGCACAAGTCACTTATCTGTAGGTAGTGCTTGGCTGAAGTTATATACAGTATTTTTAATCATCGTCAGAATAATACTGAGCAATTGCCAAAAAATACTGAATAAGCAACTGAATAAAGTCGGCTCGCTGGTCGTATGCCGAAAACGAAAAGCGAAACCCAATAAAATCGTCACTTTCATAACGGTTGTTAATAAAAAACGTGAAATTAAAAATATGTCTAACTTTTTTTTGCGAAAAGCAGGAAAATAGATCAAAGTTACGTGGGAAAGACAATGTTTCAAACCTTTCCGTCCGAAGTCACTTCAAATTAGACACACAAGATCAAATCACTCCAGATTGTTGCGTAAAATAGAAAGTTTGGAGTCGAGGAGTTTCAGGGATTTCTGAAGAAATTTAGCTCATCATTGTTTCTAACAACGTGAAGTCTAAGACGGCATTCTGGGTTATAGTTACTGGCTTAAAACTGATTTACAACAAACTCTGAGCAAGCTATATGACCATATGAACAAACACATTTCTATTCAGGTACCGAGTTCCAAGAAAAATGGGCGCCTAAACTGGCCAACCGTCTAATGAAACCCGAATGCAGAACAAAAATGAAGTCCAAGTGTTCGTTTTTGTTGTTGTTGTTGTTGTTGTTGTTGTTGTTGTTGTTGTTGTTGTTGTTGTTGTTGTTGTTGTTGTTGTGCATCAACAACAACAACAACAACAACAACAACAACAACAACAACAACAACAACAACAACAACAACAACAAAAACAACAACAACAACAACAACAACAACAACAACATTTGGAACTTATCGGTGAAAACTAAATCCTCTTTGTTTAGTCCAGCTCCTTGTGAGCATGGATAATTTTCTTTGATTGGTGTGACGGATCTGACACGAAACTTTTTTTAATTTCCTTTCAGTTCAATAACGATGATGTTTTTGTAAGACCTTTTTTTAATTTGAATTCCAGTATTTACTCAAGAAAAATCTTAATGATTACCACAGTACTCGTGAAAAGTTCCAAATATGTTTCGTGTAATTTGGTTTGGTTCTTAATTTGAAGAAGTACAAACTTTTTTCGTGATTCATCGCAAATCTTGTTTCCTGCTTTTTCACGATCAGATTATATAGAGTGAGATGAGACTAAAAATTTCTTGTCTCATGCTTTTTCACGATTGGACTTGCCAGGATCGAACCATATTCGTTACTCCCCATGCCTTCAGGGCATTTTTAGTTGCTTGTCTATAACTTTTTCATGTGTGAACAAATCACATTTAGATTATGTGAAAAGGTCACAATTGCTTAATGAGCTTAAAAATTATTATTTTCATATTATTCACCATATAAGACGATTTTTCGATTAAAGCATTATTTCAGTGAAAAATCAGGTCGCAAAGTTCGAAAATTTCGAAAAAAATCATACTTTTAATTTTTTTACGTTTTCTGCAGAAATCGGCTCATAATTTTTTATTGACGCGTGCAATATAACTGAAACTCGATATCCACTTTTTGGCGTCACTGCGGTCATTTTGAGCTATATTAGAAATTAATTACAAAGAAATTTGTAAATTTGTGAATGAGTTATGTAGTCAGTGAATGGGTGAGTGAGTGAGTCAGAGAAAAAGAAATCTTTTAGGTCAGAATTTTGTACTTTTTTAATTCAAGAGAAAACGATGCTCACTCACTCACTCACTCACTCACTCACTCACTCACTCACTCACTCACTCACTCACTCACTCACTCACTCACTCACTCACTCACTCACTCACTCACTCACTCACTCACTCACTCACTCACTCACTCACTCACTCACTCACTCCTCACTCACTCACTCACTCACTCACTCACTCACTCACTCACTCACTCACTCACTCACTCACTCACTCACTCACTCACTCACTCACTCACTCACTCACTCACTCACTCACTCACTCACTCACTCACTCACTCACTCACTCACTCACTCACTCACTCACTCACTCATTCACTCACTCACTCACTCACTCACTCACTCACTCACTCATTCACTCACTCACTCACTCACTCACTGACGCATGATTACAGACCCCACAGATTTTTCGAATTTGGATTTTCTCGAGCAACATTACTATTCCATGTAAAGTTTTACTGTTTGCGAGCCCCCGATAACCTAAAGTAAGGCTGGCCTGTCCGAGCGGAGCGAGGACAAGCGCGTTAGGCCCCGCAGGGGAGATTTCAATATTTGTTCCTGCACGTGTTGTAGCATAGGCACTATGTTGTAGATAGCATGCGAGCGTAGCGAGCCAGTTATAGTCGGGTTTATGCAGCTTAGTTGCATCGGCTCAGTAGCACAGTGCAAGAGCGCTTGCCTAGCATGCGAGCGGCCCGGGTTCGTTTCCCAGATTTTTGATAAAAACTGTAAACTTTCGAAAAATCTGTGGGGTCTGTAAAATTGCCTCACTGACGTACATATGTTACCCAAATAGGAGCACGGTGTCACCTTCTGTTGCGCCAACGCGTGCAATCAGGCGTCGCCATACGGTGGGCTGCAAAAGATCTCCCAACTGTACGCGGACCCAGTTTCGCTTGGCAGCAACAATCTCGGCAACACCTACCAAACCAGCGGCATTGAATGCAAGTGCCTTTACTCTGGGTTCGTTTCCACCACGCCGGTGCTCAGAAAAGTTTCTATACACTCACAATAAGATTGTCAACAATTCAGTGTGTTGGAATTGCTTTTGAAAAAGTGAAAAAGTGGTTTGAGTTTGAATGGTGTTATATTACAGTGGTGGTTGGATATCTGCTGCGATCACGTTGGATCAGTGCCTGGCTGACTACACAGAGAATTGCACAGGTTGCGTGAGTGAGCGAGTTAGTGAGTGAGCGAGTCAGTCAGTCAATAGGTGAGTGAAGTAATAAGTGTGTCATTTAGTAAAATTTATGTTAGGACTTGTATGTATGTATGTATAAAAACCAGTCAGTCTAAATTCAACAGTCACTCTTTATAGGACGCTCGTTCATCTCCCCGAACTGCAGAGGTCAACATCCACAAACAGGTCACTCACTCACTCACTGATTCACAAGCAACTTTAAATGCCCTAAAGGCATGGGGAGTGACGAATAAGGTGTGAACCTTGTAAATCCAATCGCAGAAAAGTATGAGATTATAAAACTTCAATTTATTATCCTAATTCGTGAAGTCGTGAAAAAGCTGGAAACAAGATTTGCGATGAACCAGGAAAAGAGTTTTTGTTTCATTATCTCACAAACCAAACCAATTTACACGAAACATATTTTACCAAACAAAGTTTACCAAAAAACTAAAAAAAAATTCATACAAACACTATTATTTGATCGAACCAAATTTTTATTTCTTAATTCGATTTTCTCATAAAATGTTTATATAATTCTCATCAGAATATGACTCAATTATATTTGGGACTTTTCACGAACCGTTAGGTGATCATAACACTCACTCACTCACTCACTCACTCACTCACTCACTCACTCACTCACTCACTCACTCACTCACTCACTCACTCACTCACTCACTCACTCACTCACTCACTCACTCACTCACTCACTCACTCATTCACTCACTCACTCACTCACTCAGTCACTCACTCTTTTTCACTCACTCACTCACTCAGTCACTCACTCTTTTTCACTCACTCACTCACTCACTCACTCACTCACTCACTCACCCACTCACTCACTCACTCACTCACTCACTCACTCACTCACTCACTCACTCACTCACTCACTCACTCACTCACTCACTCACTCACTCACTCACTCACTCACTCACTCACTCACTCACTCACTCACTCACTCACTCACTCACTCACTCACCCACCCACTCACTCACTCACTCACTCACTCACTCAGGTCACTCACTCACTCACTCACTCACTCACTCACTCACTCACTCACTCACTCACTCACTCACTCACTCACTCACTCACTCACTCACTCACTCACTCACTCATTCACTCACTCACACTCACTCACTCACTCACTCACTCACTCTCTCACTCACTCACTCACTCACTCACTCACTCACTCACTCACCCACTCACTCACTCACTCACTCACTCACTCACTCACTCACTCACTCACTCACTCACTCACTCACTCACTCACTCACTCACTCACTCACTCACTCACTCACTCACTCATTCACTCACCCACTCACTCACTTATTAATTCACTCACTCACTCACTCACTCACTCACACACTCACTCACTCACTCACTCACTCACTCACTCACTCACTCATTCACTCACTCACTCACTCACTCACTCACTCACTCACTCACTCACTCACTCACTCACTCACTCACTCACTCACTCACTCACTCACTCACTCACTCACTCACTCACTCACTCACTCACTCACTCACTCACTCACTCACTCACTCACTCACTCACACACTCACTCACTCACTCACTCACTCACTCACTCACTCAATCACTCACTCACTCACTCACTCACTCACTCACTCACTCACTCACTCACTCACTCACTAACTCACTCACTCACTCACTCACTCACTCACTTATTAACTCACTCACTCGCTCGGTTCAGCAATGTGTAAGAACGTGGCTGATCAGACGAGAGGCGCAATGAACGACCATGTGATGACGATCGGAGACAGATGCTACATCTTTCGTATTTGGGATGCCCCGATCAGCTGGATGAATCCTTGGTTTGTGATTTCCATAATTTTTTCTTTAAAATAGACTTTAAATTGCTCTTAATTTTTTTAGCAAAACTTTACAAAATAAAAAATATTAATAAAACAAATGTAAAAAAACGATTTGATTCATAATTGCCCATGATTCTATCTACAGGGTGATCCAAAAAATGCCAACACTTTGGCGGTGAATATCTTCTGACACAAAGCACCGGTTTCATTGCGCTTTTTAGGAATAAACAATACCATATTAACTTAGCGAACTCTGAATTATCAAAGAAATCGGTCAATCACAGCGGCCAACACGCCTGATTGCGTGGAAAACAGCGTGTGAAGGAAAACCCGAGGTATACGCGCGGGCTGACAAAAATCATGTTATAGATGTTTTAAACGAAAAAAGATTTGACAGAAAGCTATAAATTAAAATGAACATATTTCTATTACTTTAATTTACCTTAGTCTTACCTTTAATTTTAGTAAATTTAATGTGTTTTCTTATTTATTTTTGTTCAAGGATTTCAAATTTTTTTGTTAGTCTGAAAAAAAGTTATGTTATTGCAAAGACTTCAATGAACAAATAACTTTTTACACTGAAAAAGCAAATTTGAGAATCAAAAAATGTTTTAGAACAAATGCGAATCTTTACCATCGAATTTTCACTTGCTCAACCAGCTAAGTTGATGTTTACCCTGACAAGTGAAAATGTGACGTAGACCTCCATGCGCAGTTTTCCACGCAATGAGGCGTGACGGCCGCTTTGATTGGCCGATTTCTTTAATAGTATACATTTATCTAAGCTAATATGTTGGTGTTAATCCCTGAAAATTTCAGCTTAATCTGACATCTGTGTCACAAGATGTTCCGCACAAAAGTGTTGGCATTTTTTGGACCACCCTGTACGTACAGGGTGGGCCAAAAACCCATACGTTTCTGAACGTTAATAACTCGAGCTATAAACAATCGATCCAATTGTACTCTCATTTGAAAGCCAATATTTTAACTTAAAAAAACCCCATTCAATTTCAGTTTTGTTTTGTAGGGTTGCCCTCAAGTTACAGAAGAAAACCCAAAATCGTGTTTTGGATAAAACCCGAAATTTTTTGGTTTAGAAAAATGTTCTTATCGGGCAACGATATTCTAAATTAGAAGAATTAAATAAGGTAAATATAGTTTGCTGAGCCCAATTCTAAATTGGAAACACTGGAATACCATAATTAGTGCTTGAAAAACCGCCATTGACAAATTTAACTCTGAGCTCGGGCTTTGGTGGTTCAGAAAAATGAAGAAATCTAGCGTACCATTCATTTAACCTTGCTCAACCAGGCTCAACTACATAGTTGTTATTTGATGCATTTCATTTATTCGTAAACTGAGATACTCCGTTTACAGTGTTTAAAAAACACAATTGCCAATGCATTTTGATGACTTTTTCGCTGAAAATTTACGAATTTTCTAACTTTCTTCTGTCACATCAGATCAACTCCATAAACACGACTAAAATATAAGGGATTTTAAGTTGAAATATTGGCTTTCAAATGAGAGCAAAACCTTGAATCGGTTGTTTATTGATCGAGTTAACGTTCTAAATCCTACGTTTTTTGGCCCACCCTGTCTATTGTATTCTCGATTCTTCTATAAAAGCCCGAATCGATTCTTTCGAAAATCAGGCGGGAAATTATAACTTTGAAACGATTAAATGACATATCATTATTAAGATATATTAATATATCGATAATACGATATATTGATGTATCGATAAAATGATATGATTTTTATGCTGATGGTCCGATCCTTAACCGTTATGTTTTTTTCCATAAATTTTATAAACAAAATTTAAATTACTGTAGGTTGAAAAGTCTGCTGAATTAGACTCCAAGAAGCACTAGCGGATGAGAAGGGGTGGGAAAAGTGGGATTCTCCCCCACTTTGGCGTTTTTACAGTCACAATTTTTCCTGTAGAGTTGAGGTTGTAGTGATGAATGAACATTACATAAATGACCCGTGAGTTATATACATACATGTACCTCCCGCCGTCTGCTGGGCGCGCCCAGTTCCCAAAGCAAGGGAACTGGGCGCGCCCAGTTTCCAAAGCAGAGGAACTGGGCGCGCCCAGTTCCAAAAGTTGGGAAACTGGGCGCGCCCAGTTTCCAAAGCAGGGAAACTGGGCGCGCCCAGTTTCCAAAGCAGGGAAACTGGGCGCGCCCAGTTTTTTTACCAGGGGAACTGGACGCGCCCAGTTTCCATGGCAGGGAAACTGGGCGCGCCCTCATTGGCAATAAAAATACACCGCATTAAAACTTGAAACTATTTGAAATTTTTTTCGTTCCCTTGTATTGCATATTCTACAAAACACAATAACTACGATATTATTTCTCATTTGCAGAATGAAAAAAAATTGATTTGAAATTTATTTATATGTAGTTTACTTGACAACTGAAATTACCTCAATCGACACTTGACTAAAAATCTATCTGATTGACACAAATTGTAGTTCAGTATCCTAACCAATTCAAATTACTAAAACAACTGTGAAAAGTAGGGATTTGAAGGTTGGTCATCTCTGTTTGCAGTCGACGTTAAAACAATCGAGTTGGCGTTATTTTTTACTTATCATAGCCTATAAAAAAGAATGCAATTGCAGCCTTGATGTACCAATTTGCCAAAGAAGAGAAGGAACGCGCAGATGCCCGGAAACAACGCGAGACCATGCAACAAATGGTGCCAGCGAAAAAAATTAAGCGAAACCGCAAGCCTCCACTCCATCTGTGACTTGAGCGATTATCCGTTGTATTTAAAATAAAGCACATTTGTTTCATTGTTTGTTGACGTTGTTTTATCAATGGTCCATATAAATTGTGTTGCGACGTACATTTACCATGTGCAAATAAATAAAGAACTACATATGGTTGGTTTCATCAAGTTACGTACAAATGTACATTGCCCATTAAAGCCAAGAAGAAAAAAAATTATTCCACACCGTTTAGATGCAAATTCTAACCGTTTATTCATAACTGATTTTTCCGTTTCAACATGTTGTAAAATAGTTAATTCCTGTAATGTACGTTAAGCCAACCGAACAAAAGGAAAAGAAATGTTTAAAAGAGGATAATCGACATTTGCAATGTGATTGTACCCACGCTTTCGAGAAATAGTTTAACGGCTTTCATTTAAAGAGTGAGAAATTCCACATTATCTTCATCTTTTCATCAGCTTATGATGGCAAATGACTTTTCAGCAATAACTCTATCCATCACGCGCTTGATCAGACGAACCGGACGCGCTATATGATTTTAACACGAATAAAAATGCCGAATTTAGTGAACATATAATCGTTCTACAACACATAAAACTATACTTTTCGTTCCGTTATTTATGAAGTTTGTTACGCAGTTATAGCGTAATAGCAAAGTTGGATAACAAATAACAAATATAGTTAAATAACAGCCACCCTTTTCACAAGTAACGAACACCATTTGCGGTTTAAACTATGCACTTGACAAAGGAAGCGACAAGCGAGTTATTATTTATGGAAAAATTGAAAATAGCGAAATAGTATTTGTTACGAAAACAGTTTTAAATAAGATAAATAAATATAAAATTTCAAGAAATTCGCCGGTCATAAATGTACATTGCAGGTGTGATAAGCTTTAATGTACTTTCGTTTCACGTGACATTCATAATATGCATATGTATATCATAGATCACTTAATTTATCTCAAAATAAATAAAAATTAGTCGGTTAAGATGACAGGACTCGATGCATATTCATGGTGAGAACAGTTTGAAAAAAAAATAATGGTAATCTCGTTTTGCCCAAAAAAGAACCATTCTGCGAAACACTAAGACCATTAAATAAGGTGTACAGTTTAAATAAAGTTTATGAAACATTACGAAACCAGCATTCAATTTCTTTTTTTCAACATTTTTTATTCAAGATAATTTTAGTGAAAGACAGTAATTCGGAACGTGTCAGAGTCAGAGTCAGAGAACAGTTGTCAAATAAACTACATATAAATAAATTTCAAATCATCGGTCATTTTACAAGTGAAGTCAACGCGAAAGTTTTTTTTCATTCCGCAAGTGAGAAATAATATCGTAGTTATAGTGTTTTATAAAATATGCAATACAAGGGAACGAAAAAAAATTTGCAAATAACTTGAAGTTTTAATGCTGTATATTTTTATTGTCAATGAGGACGCGCCCAGTTTCCCTGCCATGGAAACTGGGCGCGTCCAGTTCCCATGCTTTGGAAACTGGGCGCGCCCAGTTTCCCTGCTTCAAAAACTGGGCGCGCCCAGTTTCCCTGCTTTGGAAACTGGGCGCGCCCAGTTTCCCAACTTTTGGAACTGGGCGCGCCCAGTTCCTCTGCTTTGGTAACTGGGCGCGCCCAGTTCCCTTGCTTTTGGAACTGGGCGCGCCCAGTTCCCTTGCTATGGAAACTGGGCGCGCCC
>OZ038443.1:2014538-2019538 GCA_964036265.1 Daptonema setosum
TTAAAAAATTAAAATGTTATAAAACTATAATAATAAATTGCGAAAAGTAAGGTTTTATAAGGAGTAAGAAAACTGAATCTCACAAACAGAGGTTATCTGATTCAAGCTTCATTAAAGTTTCATAATTTTGGTACTCGGTCACTAACTCACTCACTCACTCACTCACCCACTCACTCACTCACTCACTCACTCACTTACTCACTCACTCACTCACCCACTCACTCACTCACTCACTCGCCCACTCACTCACTCATCACTCACTCACTCACTCACTCACTCACTCACTCACTCACTCACTCACACTCACTCACTCACTCACTCACTCACTCACTCACTCACTCACTCACTCACTAACTCACTCACTAACTCACTCACTCACTCACTCACTCACTCACTCACTCACTCACTCACTCACTCACTCACTCACTCACTCACTCACTCACTCACTCACTCTCTCACTCACTCACTCACTCACTCACTCACTCACTCACCTCACTCACTCACTCACTCACTCACTCACTCACTCACTCACTCACTCACTCACTCACTCACTCACTTTATCACTCACTTTATCACTCACTCACTCGATCACTCTTTCACTGACTCACTCACTCACTCAATCACTCACTTACTCACTTACTCACTCACTCACTCACTCACTCACTTACTCACTCACTCACTCACTCACTCACTCACTCACTCACTCACTCACTCACTCACTCACTCACTCACTCACTCACTCACTCACTCACTCACTCACTCACTCACTCACTCACTCACTCACTCACTCACTCACTCACTCACTCACTCACTCACTCACTCACTTTATCACTCATTTTATCACTCACTCACTCGATCACTCACTCACTCACTCACTCACTCACTCACTCACTCACTCACTCACATAGTCACTCAATCACTCACTTACTCACTTACTCACTCACTCACTCACTCACTCACTCACTCACTCACTCACTCACTCACTCACTCACTCACTCACTCACTCACTCACTCACTCACTCACTCACTCATTCACTCACTCACTCACTGCTCCCTCAATCACCAACTGACTTATCAAACTCTCTCACTCACTCACTCACTCACTCTATGAATCTAGTTTTTACGAATCTGGTATTGAAAAACTCAGAAAAAAACTAAAATTACGGTAAGAGTTTTTTTTACGAATAATGAATATGATAACTTTTTATGATTGTTTTGCCAACTTATAGTCCGCTACTTTTTCTGTTTCATTGTGCTTAAATAGAATAAGCCGATATGCTATTTTAAAAATCAAAGTGGAAGTTCAACGTTTTTCAATTTCAATTTCAATTTCATTGGGTTGACTCGTATATTATCGATCTTACAATTCACGAAATAAACAATAAAGAAATAGAATGAAATTAAGTGAGACGACATAATATAATGTGAGAGTAATGACCAGATATATACGGAACTTGTCCTGATGGAGAGATTATTGGTAAGTCTTTAAACTTTCATTTTGGGCATTTATCAATGATAAAACCCCATAGATAAAAAAACATTTCGATTGTAAATCCTAATTTACTTCTCTTATTTGTCGCCCACTGCGTCAGAAAAAACGTTTGAATCAGGTTAAAGTTGCTTGTACTGTGCTTATTTAGCATTTACTGGTCACGTTGGTATTTGCTCAAACTTAAATTTTGAACTTTTCTCAAATTTTTCTCAAATTCTAAACTTTCACATTTTCCAAAGCTCATCCTTCCTGTAAAAATTTCCATAAGCTATTTGATGAATCGTGACGCGAACCGTCTATTGTTATTATGTAAGTTTATTCTTAAAAGAAACCCAGCCCTCAAGTAAATCAGTGGACAGTTGAATGAAAAACCGATTTATATTTGTTTTGAAAACTTGTCTGTTGCCATAACGAAGTTGTACCCGTATCATTTCTCTTGGGATGAATCAACTGGCATGGTAAGATATAAGATGCGACACAAATAACTTTTTCGGCTATACTTTTATCTTACCCGACCTATTAAAGTTTGACGTTTGAATTGACATTTTCCGATTACCCTTTGCCTTTGAACTTAGTTTGAACAAACTTAGCATGATCTTTGAAGTTTAGCTCTCGATCAAGGAAGTCGGTGATTATAGCCCCTCTTCATTCTATCTTTATCCTTTATTAGAATCATCTCTATAAGCACACACCTGACCACACTGATTTGTTCACTGAACCCTGGCTCTGACTTGTTGACCTCACTCAACTCAACTTCGCCATGTTCGTCTCAACACACGCGGTCATCATCACCCTGAGTGCCGTGGTGGCCATCGCTATGGCTGAAAAAGGTCTGACCCCGGAGCAGCGCAACCTCCTGCTGAAAAAGATCAACGACTGTTGGTTCATGATTGACCTTTTCGATACATGATAGAACTTTTCTTTACATGATTGAAGTTTTTGACACAAATGATGATTGAACTTCTCGATAGATTATTGAAATTTTCGACACATGATATATTATTGAACTTCTCGGTACATGATTGAACTTTTCGGTACATGATTAAACTGTTTGACACATGGTGATTGAACTTATCGGTATATGATTGAATTCGTCGGTTTATAATTGAAATGTTCGGTACATGATTGAACTTTTCGGTACATAATTGAACTTTTTGACACAAGGTGATTGAACTTATCGGTACATGATTGAATTCGACGGTTTATAATTGAAATTCTCGGTACATGATCGAACTTTTCGGTACATGATTTAACTTTTTGACATATGTTGATTGAACTGATTGGTACATGATTGAACTCGTCGGGACATGATTGAACTTCTCGGGAAATGATTGAACTTTTCGGTACATTATTGAACTTTTGACACATGATGATTGAACTTCTCGATACATGATTGAACTCGTCGGTAAATGATTACATTTCTTGATACATGATTCAACATTTCTGTACAAGAGCCTTTTTGTAAATAATTGAATTTTCAGTACATGATTGAAATTCTTGGTTAATGTTTGAACTTTTCAGCGAACGGTAACAAAATCACAATTCACGTGATTTTTTTTTTAATTTTGCGTTTATTAATTTTTGGGCTTGCAATCTCATAATAACTTTCTTAACAACCCCTGTTAACTTAAAAAATTATTAGGACGGAGTTTGAGTTTTTCGCACTCCGAAGCAGAGGTAAATAAAGAAAGTTTTGAGATTCACATCACAGTTTTATAAGATAGAAGGTGACGACTAATTGACCTCAAATCACATGTATGCCATTGTATTTCCCATTTCATTACGGAGCAATGATCCAATATAATAATAAAGTAAAAAAAATAATGGAAACTGGATATGATTTAGTTTCCATTAGATCTGAGAGAACACCCATTTAGCCAGGAAGGAGAGGAAAAACAACGAAAATACGAATCAAATAAGATTAATATTGGAAATTAAGGTGATAAATTTGAGTGAATGTAAATTTTTTCAATAAATAAGCAGTAAAATGGAGTAAGTTAAAGGCACTGAAAATTGCTATGACATCAGGCCAGAGATCCTCTTCTCAGTTGTGAATTAGAAGGTGATGTTTTGCGATTTGGACGACTTGGATGTATTTTAGTCAATAAAATCTCGATTTTTTTCTGAAATTAAAAAGATTAAAAGTGTATTCAAATTAAGTGTTGGCTTTTCACAGTTTCCTATAACTAATTAGCCCAGCCAGTAAACCCGTTTCTAAGCAATTGAGAGTTGAAATAAACCAATCAATCTCGATGCAACGATAATTAAACCCGTTCACGGATTACAATAGATTGCTTTGAAACGGCATAGTTCCATCTCAAGTTTCAATGAGTTAAACACTAAGTTACTTTCATAAGTTTTCTTGTAAGTGCTTCTCGATGAAGAGAAGCAAAAAAAGTAAGATTTACAATACGTTGGAGCATAAAACATACCGACGTGCTTACAGTGAGGTGAATAAGAAAAGAAGTGACGAAACGCTCATTCGTCATCGGAATACTTTTAGACTCCTATATCTGATGTTAAAGAGACTGAGGCCCTCAGTGATACTCGGCCAAAACTGTGTTCGATAGTTGCGTCCAGATTTGTTGGCGAAACTAAAATACATAGTTGTGTTTGATAATGAAAAATTAATAAGTATAAAAAAATTGAAAAAAACACATAAAAATCAAAATCTAATGAAATGTGTTCATTTTTCAGTTCGTCGTAAGGTTGCCAAGGGCCAGTTTGACGCATTTAACTCGACACTACCGGCCGCCTCGGACATGAGGAAATTGGTTAGTGGCACAATTTATCGGGTTGTAGTCCATCTAGCTTTGATTCAAAACTTGTTTTGGCATTGCGGTAGGATTTTCGAGAAAAAATCGTTGTTTCACATGACGTGAGTCGTGACACATGAGAACACGATCACTGAAAAAAATCGAGCATGAAGGGAGATTTTTTATAGAGGGAGGAGGGAGTAGCAGTTTTCATGCCATTTTATTCTAAAGTGACCTCGTGTACATGTATCAATGTTCGTTTTCTACTCCAAGCTGTTGCAATGTAAACAATTTGAAATATGACTCTTTCCTTCTCTCACACACAACCCACATACCAACATAAAATTGAATAACAATGTCAAACATTATCTGTTAAAAGCTTCCTCCACGCCTTCTGTTTTCAAAACTTCTGAAACTTCTACTCAAAAGTAAAACGCGTTACCCGTTCAGGGTTTGCTCATATCCTAAGTTATGCCAATATGATTTTTAACATTTTAAAGTGCACTTGCATTGCAGGTTTGGAGCGCTAACCTTGAGGCGTATATCAACGTGGCTCTTCGTCCAGAAAACGACAAATGTGAAAGGAAATTTGAACCGCAGGGTAGCGTAACTACATATGAATATACTTTCTAAAGTTTACCCCGAATTTTACCGTCAAGCAAGTTTTTTTTTTGTTTTTTAAATTTTAGCTAGATTACCCATAGAACGAATAAGCTGTTGACCCATTTCGTTGTTTACACGGTGTTTGCGGT
>OZ038443.1:2024538-2034538 GCA_964036265.1 Daptonema setosum
CTCACTCACTCACTCACTCACTCACTCACTCACTCACTCACTCACTCACTCACTCACTCACTCACTCACTCACTCACATACTCACTCACTCACTCACTCACTCACTCACTCACTCACTCACTCACTCACTCACTCACTCACTCACTCACTCACTCACTCACTCACTCACTCACTCACTCACTCACTCACTCACTCACTCACTCACTCACTCACTCACTCACTGACTCACCCACTCACTCACTCACTCACTCACTCACTCACTCACTCACTCATCCACTCATCCACTCATCCGGGTTGGTTCATTCGCGCGTCTACCTAGTAATGTTTCAATAGCGAGACAATTATATTGCCCGTACTTGAATTTACACTTTATGCTGTAACAGCTGAACGAAATTTTCTTCAGTATATAGACTGGCTGCACGCACCGATTTGTTTTAGTGCGCCACCACTAGCGCACGAGCCCAACATCCAAAGGGAGCAGTAGCGGACGAGAAGGGGGGGGAATAGTGGAATTCCCCCCCCCTTTGGCGATTTTCGCGTTTTGGTGTAGGTAAAATGAGCTTTTTTTCGCACGTGTAAGTACAAATTTCAAGGTAACTTTAGATTAAATTCTAACTGAATTTCCACCTTTGTCCCTTCCGGCAAGCAATTTTTCAGAAATATACCTGAATTATAACAAATATTGGTATACAAAATGACATTTCATGGCCAATTCCACTTTTCTAGCTGATATTAGAGTTTCCACCGCTGCTTTCACAAGAAGGATTCCACTTTTTTACCTGCTCAGACAGAAAGATTCCACTTTTAGTTATAAAATACTTCCAATTCCACTTCCTTGAATCACTCCAAAATTCCACTTTTTGAATAACTTAACAATTCAACTTTCTTGGACTTGAATCCCTCTAAAATTCCACTTTTTAATTAACTTGATAAATTCCACTTTCGTTATTCACTTCACATTTATGCCCTTCTTTGGCAAAAAAGTATGATATCGGAAATGTCGATTTATATATTTTCGTTTTCTACGGAATCATAGGGGTTCGTAATGTTTTTTATTAGCTGAACAACTCAAGTTTAAGGGGAAATACGTTTCCCATTTCACTTTCCATTCTATTCACCGCATTATATTCATGATCCCCCATTCCCTCAACACTGAAAATCGTATTTCAATTCCACTTTCTTAATTCCTCAAATAAACAAATTCCACTTTGGGCTATTTCTTTATGCAGTTTTTGACCAATGCAATTGTAAATAATGTTCCATTACGTCATTTCTTTGGCAGATAACTTTTCCCATGGAAATGCTTTTCTCTAGATTTCAGTTGTTCATTTCTTTTGATCTTGACATAACCGTACACAAACTAAGTGTCCACTTTGAATTATAGTGGATTCCACTTTCCACTTTTTAAAAAGTACCGTTGAAAAAAATCGCGTCTAATTAAATTATAAGTAGTAAATTCAGAATCTCCATGGTCGATTTAGTCAAAAAAATTATTTTCAAGCCGATCGGATGAAAATTGAAAGTTTTAGAAAGTTAAAATCGAAACTGAAATTTTAGTTAATTCAATTTCCGTTAATTAAAAAACTAGTGCAACTTTCCAAAGTACCGTGCACGAAGACAATGTGGGGGTTAGTCTGATGTTACTCACTTGAGGTCACGGCGCTCATTTGAGGTCACATATGAAACAGCGGTCTCCCTTTGAAGAAAGGGTCACATGGTTCTAACACACGTAAAAGGGGGTATTGCGCAACCCCCTTCCCCCCGCTGGCAGGTATTCCTTTGTCGGCTCTGACCACCTTGTTGCCAGTTGAAGACGCCCCCTTTCATATCATTAGAGGCACGTGTCTCACTGCAGCTCAGATAATGCACAGTATTTTCAAAATTGAGACTAATTTTTAATCAACAGCGTAAAAATTTACGAAGTTTGCAAAGTTTGTAAAACTTTCAATTTTCATAGGATCGGCTTGAAAATAAATTTTCTGACTAAATCGACCATGGAGATTTTGAATTTAGTACTTATAATTTAATTAGACGTGATTTTTTTCAACGGTTATTTTTAAGTGGAAAGTGGAATCCACTATAACTCAAAGTGGACACTTAGTTTGTGTACGGTTATGTCAAGATCGAAATAAATAAATAACAGAAATCTAGAGAAAAGGATTTCTATGGGAAAAGTAATCTGCTACAGAAATGACGTAATGGATCATTATTTATAATTGCGTCGGTCACAAACGGCATAAAGGAACCGCCCAAAGGGGAATTTGTTCATTTGAGGGATAAAGAAATGGGTTACGTTTCCAATACAGATTAACAACCTCTAAAATGCAAATTTTCCCTGCTTCGCAGGTTAGGTTTCGGTCACTTTACGGCACTTCACTTTACGTTTCCAATACAAATCAACAACCTCTAAAACAAAAATTTTCGCTGCAATGCACCGTAGGTTTCGGTGACTTTATAGGTACGTTTCCAATACAAATCAACAACCTCTGAAACGCTAATTTTCGCCTCTATGAAACGTAGGTTTTGGTAACTATATAGGTACATTTTCAATACAAACTAACAACCTCTAAAACGCAAATTTTTGTTGCTCTGCAGCGTAGGTTTCGGTAACTTTATAGGTACGTTTCCAATATAAATTAACCATCGTAATAACGCAAATTTTCGGCGCTCTGCGCCATTGGTCTGTGAGCTTTCTAGGCGGTTTCCAACACAAATAAACAGCCTCGAAAATGGAAATTTTTGCGCGCTTCGCGCCGCGGTTTCCGAGCAATTCGAGACATGTTGCTAATACAAATAATCGACCTCAAAAAGTCAAATTTTGGCGCTACGCGCCTTTGATTTTTTAGTTGGACGCATTTTTAACTCTAATACAAATGAACATCTTTAACACGCGGATATTGTACAAGTCTGTTGATGAGGGCCACAGAAAAGCAAGCATGACACTATCTGAGATGATATACAGTATAAATGAAAAGATTTTAAATGTGAATAGACTGTTGTTTTTTTTAAGAAAAAAATTTAGGTGTAGGTAAAACGACATTTTTTGAAGAGCATTAAGGTGTAGGTAAAATGGGGTCCAAAAATTATTCCCCCCCCTTTGGGCAAAACACTCGTCCGCCACTGAAAGGGAGGGGAATTTTCCCAAACAGGGAAACTCCGGCAGAAATTAAGCCATTTTACCTGCACCTTAATGAAGAAACTCTAATTTGCGAAACCGCCAAAGAAGTCTGGAATTCCATGTTTTTCTCCCTTTCTCATCCGCTAGTGCGTGCAACATGTCAAAAAACTCTTTTTATATAACTTACACCTGATCATTGATTTTGTGGTACAGTTTTTTTAATTTCATTTCTTTGAACCTGGTTTTACAAATTCTATAAATTACAGATACGTCGAATCTGGCAGTGAAAAACCCCTGAAAAAACTCGAGCACCAAGGAATAGTTGGTAATACGTGGTGATTCTTCATTCTATCGATAGTGCTAATAAAAAAATGTAAATAACCAATAAGATTGGGCTAATTCTGTATTTTTTGTATTGGAAACTATCGGAAGTATAACGTGGAAAAAGTAGTAAACGTTGGACTGTGAAGTGGTTTCTGGAACCAGTTTTTTGCTAACGGATGGTGTTGTTGTTTATGATAATGTTGCTTTATCGATTAAACGCTTCAGTACAGTAAATTGATACTGCTTCGAATAATATTGTTTTCCAGATATAATTATTCAACATTGTAGAGATGGTCACAACAAACATACTATGTACAATAACAGTTTAATTCACATGCAATGAATAGTATACAGTACTGTTGCCCCGCAGTACATACATAAAGTACTTACTTATAAATTTTTTTTCATGGACAGTATATAATTCAACCTTGTTCTTATGTCCTCATCTGCTTCCTTCTTGAAGGTGCCAATAGTTGGAATGGAATAAACACTCAAGTTCATTAGTTCCTGCCGCTGAGTAAGTGCCGATTTCCGTCACTCATAAATCCAGAAATGAAAACGTTCGAATGGGTACATACATAATTTTCTTCATGGTTCCCTGTTAGATTCTTACTTAGTCATGTGCAAAGCTGTTTTCGATAGACACTTCAACTTCAGCCTTCTGCTTTACTGTCGCCATCTGTTTCTTCTTTAGAGGTTACAAGATTCGTAATAATCACTCTAATTCATGGGTTCTGAACCTGAGTAGTGCTGATTTCCGTTAGTTATAAAACTCTGAACAAGCGCCCTCGAAAACGGGTTTATGATTTTTATTCAGGGTTGCATTGTTTCAAGGTTTTTCCCTGGCAGGTCCATTCTTACTTGTGATGAGTTGTAAACACTCAAGGACAAAAGTTGCCGAATAAGTGCTGATTTCCGTTAGTCATAAATCCAAAAACAGAAACCCTCTAACATGAACTTGTATTTACCTCATCTATGTATCTAACAGTTGTACACACTCAATGATATTCATGAGTTCCTGAATAACTACTGATTTCCGTTATTCATAAATCCCAAAGCAGGTACTCTCCAACGGATAACTGTTTTCTTCAGGGTTCACTGTTAAGTCCTTACTAAATCATGTACGCTGATGTTTTCGAAAGACACCCCAAAACTCAACCTGGTTTTACTGTCGCCGTCTGCTTACTCCTCAGAAGTCCCAAGAATTGAAAAAAATCAGGTTCCTGATCTTGAGTGAGTGCTGATTTCCGTTAGTCATAAATCCCAAAACAGGAACCCACCGACGGATACTTGTTTTCTTCAGGGTTCACATACCGGCTTTGGCGGAGGAACCAAACCTCCAAAGTGAAGGGAATTTTGTCAAATAAGGGGGAATCGGCAATTTTGAGGCCATTTTACCTACACCTTAGGAAATAAATTCCACCTTTTGAAAAGTCAAAGAGGAGGGAACTTCATTTTCACTACCCCTTCTCGTCCGCTAGTGCTGACAGGTTCTGTCTTACTGGCACTTACATATTTATGTATGATACCTATGCCTTCATAGTCGGAGTTGCAACTTTGTTCGAAACATTTCCGTAAACCCTTTCCACTTCACAATCAATTCCGAAACGTTTTCGAGATCGAAACAGGAAGAAAAAAATGGAAAATGTCGAAACGAAACTGTAAAAGGTTTACAGAAAAGTTGCGAACAAAGTTGCAACTCCGACTATGAAGGCACCCTTAGTTCTCGGTTTATAGATAATAGGAACATTTGCCATTAATGCACAATCAGTGGGTTTAGCTTGTCTGGGGGAAGCTTTTTTAGATTTTGTATTTATTGATCCGTTACGCAATGAATTACTTATATATAAAAAACCTGACTTTATATTTCTTTATTGTTTATTCAAAGTTTACGCAATGAAATACGTATATTGTGTTGCTTATTTACACTCGCTATCATGTTTATACATGCGTGTATTTAACCAAGGCAGAAATGCCGAACGAATGAAATGAAATAAAATGAAATGAAATATTGTATGTAAGCCTAGTTCTCTATTGAATGGAAGACTCAATTTAAATGTATCGTCCGTCTATGTATACACAAATTTCGAACGGATTGTATTGAAAAATACCGAGCAAAATGGGTCTATTCAGTTCAGACCCAATCTTCTAACCTAAAAAATTTACTATATTGATGCTTTTTGTTAGTAATGAATCTTTAAATAAAAACCGAACGGTATAAGTATTATCCGGCTGTGAAAAAATGTCGTTATTGAAACATTATTTGTCACCGTTAGATGATGAAAAGAGAAAGGAAAAGTTTAGGTTTCCACTTTTTATCGAAAAAATTGTATTTTTATTCCATTAATACTTGTGTTGAACGACCAATTGCCGATTCTCTTTTTAAACAAAATCTCTTCTGTTTGATGCGTAGGCTCATCCGCGCGTGTGTACAGTATCACTGGCGGATGAAATAGTCTTTCTAAGGGAGGGGAATTTCATCGAAGAGGGGAATGGGAACTTTCTAGGCCATTTTACCATAAAAGTTCATTTTCCCAATTCCACTTTTTGAAAACGCCAAACAAAGGGAAATTCCACTTTTCCCGCTCCTTCTCGTCCGCTAGTGCACAGTATTACTTCATGAACGACATTTTCCTGCTGCACGCGCTTAAACAGATGGCGCCACTGGCGGACGAGAAGGGGTGGGAAAAGTGGGAATTCCTCCCATTTTTGGCAGAATCAAAAAATAGAGTTTGTCCTCTAAGGTGTAGGTAAAATGGTCTGAAAACTGCCGATTCCCCCCTCTTTGACAAAATTCCCCTCCCTTTGGGAAATTAGCTTGTCCGCCAGTGGATGTCGCCACTGGCGGACGAGAATGGGTGGGAAAAGTGTCTAAATTTTATTTACCGCCCCTTTTTGGCAGAATCAAAATATAGAGTTTGTTTTCTAATGTGTAGGTAAAATTGCCTAATTTCTGCCAAATCCCCCTTCTTTGGGAAGATTCCCTTCCCTTTGGGGGGTTAGCTCGACCGCTAGTGGACGGGACGATTACGCTATACGTTACGATACGATACTTGTTTCCCTATTCATCACTAGCGGACGAGAAGGGGTGGGAAAAGTGGAAATCCCTCTTTTTTGGCAGAATAAAAAGGTAGAGTTTGTTCTCTAAGGTGTAGGTAAAATTGCCTAATTTCTGCCCATTCCCCCTTCTTTGGAAAGAATCCCCTCCCATTGGAGGTTTGGCTCGTCCGCTAGTGGACGGCACGAATACGCTATACGTTACGATACGATAGTTGTTTCCCTATTCATCACTAGCGAACGAGAAGGGAAGGAAACACTGACGGACGAGTCAAACCTCCAAAGATAGGGGAATCTTTCCAAAGAGGTGGGGAGTTAACATGAATTAGATCATTTTACCCACACCTTAGGAAACCAAATTCTGATTTTTGAAAATGCCAAAGAGGGGGAATTCCACTTTTCCGTTCATCCCTTGACCGCTAGTGGAAGGAAAAATTGGGATTCCCCCCTCATTGGCAGATTCAAAAAGTAAAATTTGAGCTCTAAGGTGTAGGTGAAATAGCCTAATTTATGTCGCCTTGATCCGGCGCTATAGCTGGCGGGGGTGAAAGGGGTGAGCCGGCATTCGGCTGTCGGCGGGCGCGCGCACTGCGGATGAGAAGGGGAGGGAAAAGTGGAATTCCCCCTTCTTTGGCAATTCCAAATAGTACAATTTGTTCCTTAAGGTGCATGTAAAATAGCCTATTTTCTGCCAATTCCCCCCTATTTGGGAAAATTCCCTTCTCTTTGGAGGTTTGGCTCGTCCGCCAGTGGGCGCGCGTGCTTTTGTGTAGAGAAAACACGTGCGCCCCCGAGGGAAATTTTTTCAAAAAGGGGGGAACTGGCAGTTTTCAGGTCATTTCACCTACACCTTAGGGAAAAAGTTGTACTTTTTGAATTTGCCAAAGAGGGGGGAATTCCACTTTTCCCACCTCTTCTCGTCCGCCAGTGTCTCCCCCTTTCCCCCTCGCTGGCTTTGGCGTCGGATGGTGGTGATCAGATGTGCTTATCTAAAATGAATATATGGAAAATACCATAACATTGGTGCATAAACATTTCATAAATTGCATAATCATTCATTGCATTTCATTTGCATAATTCGATTTGTTTTCTCGTCATTAAGCTATTCAATTTCAAGCTTCACAGTTGAAAGAATTATTTTTTTCAGTTAAGGAAAGCCTTTGTTATTTTAATCATTAGTTATTTGTTCTTATTGTCAGATTAGAGTATTTTCCTTGTAATATTTCTAATTATGGTATGTCAATTAATTTCCACTGTTTTTTAGTTATTATTTTGTTTGTAATTTTTTCTCCATAAGTTGTTAATATGGGAAATTACTATTATTCATTCATGATAAAAATATTTGTCATGTGTTGTTTTGCCTTCCCGAGTTTTAATCCATATTACTTGAGATTTGATTATTAATAAGTACATATATTAACTCGAAATAATTCGACAAGAGTTTTTGTGGGTCGCGACAATTTCTGCCAATTCCCCCCTTTTTGAGAAAATTCCCCTCCTTTTAGAGGTTTGGCTCGTCCGTCAATGCAATACGATAGTTACATATTTACCTGACCATGAAACTGCCATTATTACACAAACGTTTTTTTACATTCAAATAGCCTAGCTCAGGTTTTAGTTTTCAAAGTATTTTATGCGATTGTATTTTATAGTTTCCTAATTTGAAGCCAAATTTTTCGAAAAGATGATTGGCGATACCCCGAATGTTGAGATTATTGAAGCCGATCCCGAACAGCATGCACCCGTGATCGCCAAGTTTATTCAGGTTCTTTCACTCACTCACTCACTCACTCACTCACTCACTCATTCACTCACTCACTCACTCACTCACTCACTCACTCACTCACTCACTCACTCACTCACTCACTCACTCACTCACTCACTCACTCACTCACTCACTCACTCACTCACTCACTCACTCACTCACTCACTCACTCACTCACTCACTCACTCACTCACTCACTCACTCACTCACTCACTCACTCACTCACTCACTCACTCACTCACTCACTCACTCACTCACTCACTCACTCACTCACTCACTCACTCACTCACTCACTCACTCACTCACTCACTCACTCACTCACTCACTCACTCACTCACTCACTCACTCACTCACTGCCTCACTCACTCACTCACTCACTCACTCACTCACTCACTCACTCACTCACTCACTCACTCACTCACTCACTCACTCACTCACTCACTCACTCACTCACTCACTCACTCACTCACTCACTCACTGCCTCACTCACTCACTCACTCACTCACTCACTCACTCACTGACTCACTCACTGACTCACTCACTCACTAACTCATTCACTCACTCACTCACTAACTCACTCACTCACTCACTCATTCACTCACTCACTCAATCACTCACTCACTCACTCACTCACTCACTCACTCACTCACTTACTCACACACATCACTCACACATCGCTCACTCAGTCAGTCAGTCACTCACTCACTCACTCACTCACGCATCACTCACTCACTCACTCACTCACTCACTCACTCACAAACTCACCAGATGGCAACACCCGTGTTGTATCGGCACAGTTGGCGTGGCTGCCAACCAGGAACCTCGTAGACGTCCTGACGAAATTCAATTATGCTGTGGTTCTGGCTACGGTTCGGTTTGATTCTTTAAAATCAAATTTACACATTTTATATTAGAAAAAAACTGATATATACATAGTTGGTTTACTTTATTTTCCTCTTTTCCGCTATACTTTTGTTTGCAGAATTTTACTGTAATGATGCATCCGTGGGTGGCACTGAGGCAGGCTGACGACCCAACGGACGCCAATGAACCCGACAAAGGCTGGACCTGGCGACACTCGGATGGATCGGAGGGCGATTCGGTGCCGGGGGACGATGAAGTATGGCTTGATATAGGTAGGATTATTTGACTAATTAGTTCGTTTTTATTCAAATATTTACGTTCTTGTGTTCATGAAGGAATCATATCAAGGGACGGCCGCTGGACCGTTCCCTTAATATGGTTTGATTTAGATAAGCTTTTTTGCAGGTTCTAGCTTCATCGTATCAACGTATAGTCTGTTTCATCGGTTTTACTCGTGATATTCAAATTTTTTTGGCTTCTTTAACCCAGTAGGCAAAACTTTTTGCATTTTTCAGTTTCGAAAATGATGAAAATACGATTTTCCGTTTTTTTTCTCATCAAAAACGCTGTATGATAACTGGGTAAGACCTGTAAAGCTGAAAATAGGTAAGTACATACACTAGGTCAACTTCCAGCGTAGAACACAATTATTAAACTGTCCCGCAGATCGGGTAAAGCTGTTCACTATTTTTTTATCAAATGTCCAAAAATCGCAGGCAAAATGGAGAAAGAAGTGTTCTATGAGCGATATGGTGGTCCGATCAAAATGTATTTTAAACATGATGTGTAATTAACATTCCGAAGTACAGTATGTTCCGCAATTCAATTTATCATGCTACTCAAAAACAACTGAATCGCATAGTCATGTGAAA
>OZ038443.1:2037588-2052588 GCA_964036265.1 Daptonema setosum
GTTACTTGGGAAAATCAGATGGAAGTGTTTGAAAAGCTGTACCCTGACCGTTACCAAGACGCAAAAGAGAATCCTCTCACAATAGGCCAAAAAGTGCAAATTGCCTTACCTTTCCATAAATCTTTTCACGGTTATTGGGCGAACAAGATATTCACCATCAAGCACAGAACTAGTTACGGTGGAATTTACAGGTATACGTTAGCTGATGAGGATGGTGATGAAATATCCGGTACTTATTATGTTCAAGAATTACAGCCGTATGAATAAATTCATCTTTCTTACCCTATATATTCAAGCGGAATGACTTGAAATTATTGCAATCATGGATTCCGAGCTGTATCTCAGTATTTCTAATTCGGATAAAAGCTCAGGCCGCGTTGTCGGTTCAGTTAACTTACCGCAACCTCTGGATGGCTCCAAATCAAAGTATGAAGTCGGCCTTCTTTACTTTTCAGCAGTGCCCCATTGGTTAAAATTACCAGAACTGTTTATGATACATACCAACAAAAATGAAGAACAGCACTACATAAAATTTAGGTCAATTCCAAATGGTGAAAGAGAAGAGGTCATGAACCATTTGACACAACAATTGATCGACGCTTATGGTACAAACTGTTCAACGGGCTGTCGAGTGAAAATATTGCGCGATGAAAACGGTTATAGACTACGAATTCAGAAAGATTCTGATTTAGTCATGTCAGACGCATTGGCTCAAATACTGACGTTACCAAAAATATTGGTTAACGATGATCCGCAAAAAGTTAAAGATTTCCCCATAGCATTCCAGCAATTAGAAACCGACTTGGAAAGTAGTGTTTTTTACCTCTCGTGTGATCAAGCAAAACATAATTCTATTAACAGTCATGGCGAATCGTGCAGTATTTTAGAATTTTTACATTTGCCGACTGTGACTAAGTCTGCAGTCATTGAACACGTTCCATCAATAGTGAAATATGTACCACTTGATGAATCTCTTCATTCTCAACTGTCGCTGAGTCTATATAACAGCTCATCTAAACCAGTTACAGCTCCAAAAATCGACTTATTTGCTTTGATTCACGTTCGGAAAGTTTGAATATTCCACCCTTTCAAAACTTTTGAAGTACGATTTCAAATATGACTAGAAAAAATGTCATCACCACCGGATGGCGCAACGCCATTGAGTCAATATCAACTCAAATTGTTTCTTGTGAAACAACGCTGCCGGTAGACAGTATTGGCGGCAGGACACCCCTCTTATTCAATGTTCAACCAGCCCCTAATCTGGTTGTCGATACGAAAAATATAAGACTACTTGTGGACTTTGTTGTGAAGAAGAAGAAAGACGACAAATGGGTAGATATTGAGATGACCGACAAGATAACTTTGATCAACAATGTAGGTGGTTCTATGTTTGAAGATGCTCACTTGTATATCAATGGCAACCTTTGTGAAACAGCGCAACGTGAATACTCTCGGTCTTCATATCTCAAAAACCTACTTTTCAAATCTGAGTCAGAACAACTCGCTTTGCAATCTGCCCATTTCTACCGCGATGAGGCTTTAGGCGATCAGGTCCTAAAAAGTTCAAAGATAAACTATTACGAGTATCTGAGAGCTAATTATATTGAAAGCGGCAAGAAAGTTTCTGTTTTTAGCCCCATTTATCTTGATTTGCTGCAGAATGACAGTTATTTAAGCGACAAGACCGGTTTTACCCTTCGGATGTTTCCCGCGAAATCTGAAACTATATTTCTGCAAAACAATGTTTCTACTGATACTCTCAAACTAGAAATCACCCGCGCTGAACTCCATGTTCCTCGCTGTAGATTAAATAAACCCATACCCGATGTTAATGTGACCCATTATGAAAGTTGCAAGGTGCTGAACTTTACATCTCCATCGACCCAATCTATATTTAAACGATCGCTGAATACTTTGGAATTACCCACAAAGATTGCAATCGTTTTGCTAACAGAAGAGCAGTACAAAGGAAAATACACACTCAGTCCAATATATTTCAAACCGCATAATGTGAAGAACATCACTGTTCACTCGAACGGGCGCATATTACCCACTGTGCGTGGTATGAACATGGAAGGAAAATATCTGCATGAACCATATGCGGCACTTTTTGATCAACTGCATGCCCGATTCCCGAATGTAACTTTGAGCACATTTGATAACGGGAACTCAATTTATGGGATCAATCTGCAGAAGGGGAACACAGATATTGCGACTGGAAAACCTGAAACTGGTACTTGTGATGTAGAAATCACATACAGTGAACCTCCAAAAGAAAATTTAGTCGTGCTGTTTTTCTGCTTCTACGATACGTCTTTCACTATTGACCGTCACGGCAATCTCCTGAGCAACACGAACCCCAAACTGTGATGAATATCATACTTTCAAGGTTATTTAAAGAGGGTGCGATTCAGAACAGTAACAATGGACCCCGTTGATTTGAGACTAAAATCGCCTTCTTGTATGATTATTACTGGATCTTCAAATAGTGGTAAAAGTTTTTTAGTGAGAAACTTACTTTTGAATAACGAGTCCTGTTTTGATCGCCCATTTAAAGAAATTTGTTACGTTTATGCAAAACACACTGCGAACTCGGAACTTTTTGACTCCCTTAAACATCTGCCAATATTCTGGAGGGAGGGATATCCGGAAACTGAAATAGTTGAGAACACGCTATTCAAGACATCAAAAGACACAAGTAAATGTTTAGTTTTGGATGACATTTTTACTGGTCCAGGTAAATGCAAAAGCCTGACTGATATATTTTCTATCTTGAGTCATCATTCAACAATAACTTGTATTCTAATACTTCAGGATTTATCCAGCATCACGATTTCGCAAAAGGCGTGTTTATCAACATTGCTGCGGAGCACCACATATTTGGTCGTTTTCGTTAATCGTCGCGTTTTACCTGTCATTTGTTATTTGGCCAGAACCTTTTTCCCGTTTGAAAAATATCGTGTTATTGAACCATATAAGTTGTTACTCAAACTAAAAATCCCGTGGAATTATCTGGTGTTAGATTTCACAACGGAAGATCCTCGCCTGCAAGTACGTGAGGGTGGACTGATTCCAGACAAACCTTGTTTCTGTTTCGGCTTTACGGCTGACGCTGAATCAGGTGAGGATGGAAAGAATTCAGTTGCGAAGACAGCTGGTGAGAAAGGTTGAATTGGAGAAGCAGATTATGACGAAGTTGGAGATTGATGAGAGTGGTTGTGTGATCTATCCGAATGGAAATTCACCAGTTAATCAAAGAACGGGATCGCCCGCACACATACTTATTCAATGGTTTTTATACAAAACAGGGAAAAAGCCTCTGGATTTTTCTATATTTCAAAAACTTATGAGTAGACTTTCAATTGTATCGCCTAGTGATGCCTCACTGAGTGTTTTGTCTGTACTTTCACATACTAGAATATATTGTATTCGCTTTTTCAATGATATATAAGCTCTTTATGTACCTCGGAGTGATACTATTACCTATTTGACACACCTATTTATGGAATGCATATCGTATTATAGAACCAATAAAATATAATGAATTGAACTTCGGAACTTCGGATATTGAATAACTAACATGAAAATAGAAAAATTTACAATAACGACGGGCATTCCTGAATTTACCGAGTTGTGGAATGACGTCCTCTCTTCCCAATGAACTATTTATAGTAACGTTGACCCGGGCAAAACCACTGTTGCCCGGGCAATTGTAGAACTCCCCGGGCCAACGATAATTACCGGTGCAAACCTGATCAATCAAACCTGTCACATTCATCAATCAAAACGCAGACAATACATGTAACAGATGCTCTAAAAAGAAAGGGGTATTTAATATAACGCGCGTCGATAGCTGTACATGCAAGCACCGGCGGACGAGCAATACCTCCAAAGGGAGGGGAATCTCTCCAAAGAAGGGGAATTGACAGAAACTGGGCCTTTTTACCCACACTTTAAGAAACAAACTCTACTTTTCGAAATCATCAAAAAGGGGGGAATTCCACTTTCCCCTCCCCTTCTCGGCCGCTAGTGCATGCGTGCATAACGGACGAGGGGGATGGCTAGATATACATGCGAAGGGTTTATTTCAAACGTATGTATAAATTAAAAGACAAGCGGGCGATAAAGTGGGGGTAGTGAAATTCCCTTCTATTTGACGGCTTAAAAAGTTGGTATAGGTAAAATCTCCTCGAACCTACCGTTTTCGACCCTTTTGATCAATTCCCCTTCATTGGTTCATTTGCTCATCCGTCAACGCACGCCGAAAACAACAGCCCGGGCAGTACTAGAACGCCCCGGGCACGACTAGAACACCCCGGGCAGAACTAGAATGCCCCGGGCAGAACTAGAATGGCCCGGGCAGAACAAGAATGGCCCGAGCCAAAATAGAATGTCACGCGCTGCAAAAAAGGTAATCAATCAATCAGAAACTGACAGAGTTATACACCAGATTTATGGAGAAAACAACGGCTCGGGCGGGCAGAACTAGAACGCCCCGGGCAGAACTAGAATGCCCCGGGCAGAACTAGAATGGCCCGGGCAGAACAAGAATGGCCCGAGCCAAAATAGAATGTCACGCGCTGCAAAAAAGGTAATCAATCAATCAGAAACTGACAGAGTTACACACCAGATTTATGGAGAAAACAACGGCTCGGGCGGGCAGAACTAGAACGCCCCGGGCAGAACTAGAATGCCCCGGGCATAACTAGATTGGCCCGGGCACAGCAAGATTGGTGCGAGCCAAAATAGAATGTCACGTGCTGCATAAAAGGTAATCAATCAATCAGAAACTGCCAGAGTTACACACTAGATTTAAATGCCCCGGGCTGAACTAGAATGCTCCGGGTTGAACTACAATGCCCCGGACTGAACTAGAATGCCCCCGGCTGAACAAGAATGCTCTGGGTTGAACTATGTACAATGCCCCGGGGCTGAACTAAAATGCCCCGGGCTGAACTAGAATGCTCCGGGCAAAAGTAGAATGCCCCGGGCTGAACTAGAATGGCGCGGGCCAAACCACTATTGCGCGGGGTAAAGTTTGGTATAAATAGAGGATCCTGGCAGTCGTACTCCCCTATTCGAAAACATGATTTCTTCTACCGTCGACATTCGGGTTCCGGCATACCCCGTTCTTGCAAGCTTAGCGCACCTGCAGAACGTATTTACGAATCGTCAGTTTCAACGGGATCAACGATAATAAGTTTTTGTAAATCGTCGTCTGTGTTAAGGTCAGTTTGCAATGTGTTGTTTTCTTGGTGAATGGTCACGCAGACCTTTTAATTTTTGGTCAAAGAAAACAAGACGTATTTCTAATAATTATTCGATTCCACATGGATTTATCCGGGTCCCAGCAGCATCAGTCAAAGACCCGGTACATCAGCACACGTATTGATTGCATTCTTTGAAATAAAGTAAAGCCACAGATTACCGATTACGATTACGTTCCGTGATAAGTTGAACGATTCGAAGTGATTATGCCGCCGCCGCGAGCCTGCGAGCATGATCTGCCGATCATACTCACAGCCACGCGGGCCCTCCTCAACACCCACACTAAGTGCCACGGCATCCCCTATTGTAATATACCCCATTATCTCAAGCAAATTAATAAAAACATCAATGAACATCACGTTTAGATACAGTAATGACATGTACATTGACGCAACAATCAAGTGAAACACAATCAACACGCACTTGCATATCCCACTATGGGGCACCCTAGGATTTTTGACCCCTATCCTTAAGCATAGCAAACCGCTTTCGAAAATTTCACACAACTTTCATGCACATCATATCCCACTATAGGTCACCACATACTACTAATGTAGTAAAAATTCATGTCACCAAAAATCACAATGGTTATCTTGAAGTCGATTTAAAAATATCATCATTAGTACGGGTTGGTGGTTGCATTTGATTGTGAAATAACACTACAATGTATACAAGCTCTCAATCACGACCTCACATTTAACTAGTGGAATTAACTTAGTTGTAGTTTCAATGTTTACGGAGAAACAATTCATTGGGATATACTGTTATATTTCGGAAACTATCGGCTCATCCGAATGATTTTCTAAGAACTATTAAAATTTTCAAAACATTGGCTGCCCGTCAGTTTTTTAGCTTCCATGAAAGTGTTAGTTTCATCATATATAACTGGTTCTGCGTTCTTTGTTCTCATCAAACAGTAACCATTTCAACTGTTGAAACCGCTATTATAAGCTTTTCATTCTTTTCCTCGTCTGAAATGATTTCAATGATCTACTCGATTGTCAATGCACTTTTTTCAAGTTTAGTTTCTCCAACTAAATGTCATTTTTGTAGAAAGGATATTTGTTACATCGTGCAGCGTTCATACCACGTCTATTCTGACTTCACCATCGTAATAAGACGGTCCGGTTTAGTCTGCAGAATGATTGATGTGAATCGAAGCAATGTTAATTTCGTATTTTGAAGCACAAAATGACTGTCTAAACTGAAATTGACACTTACCCACTGACTCACTCAATCATCGTCCATATGATGCATATCTTAGTCGATCAGCCAAGGAACTGAAAATCGGGTTACGGTAAGTTAATAACGCGGGGTGAAAAGACACAGCGCTCGGGGTGCCAAATTTCAGAATTTTGGCGGTGTCTTTTCACCCCGCGAAATTTTAATTTTTTCGCGGGGTGAAAAGCCCTTAAAAAATCGGGGTGAAAGTTCCGCGGGGTGAAAAGACACGGAACCAGATTTGCGATGAATCACGAAAAAAGATTGTTCTTCATTCAGTCAACAATCAAACCAAATTACACGAAACATATTTGGGACTTTTCACGATTGTTGTGGTAAGATTTATCCTTATTCAAAAATGCTAAGCCGTCCTGTTGGAGTTTTGTTTACTGACGGCAACTTTTTCATTTGGTCGTTGATATTTTAATTTATTCAGGTAAATATTTTGTGAAATGCCTTCGTTTCAGCACCACGCAACTTGTCGCGTGCAGACTGTGGTAGTTCGTGGTGGGTGGGCCTCGTGGATTTTGATTGCGGCATCAAGTTTAATTCCTTCCTCTGCCAACTTGACATGAATGATTAGTGAACATCATTAGAATTCGTGTATTCAACAAAATGAAGAAATCTAAAGATAGACAATTTCGAAATCAGCCAAAGCGCTTGCTTTTGTGTGTTGGGTAAAAAATTTTTACCACACGTTTTTCTGATTACCGTGTTCCCAAAAATAAGATTTGTTCTACAGTCTTTACAGTTCCCAACAACGACAACAACAACAACAACAACAACAACAACAACAACAACAACAACAACAACAACAACAACAACAACAACAACAACAACAACAACAACAACAACAACAACAACAACAACAACAACAACAACAACAACAACAAAAACAACAACAACAACAACAACAACAACCACTAAAGCATCTCCAACAACAACAATAACGAACCCTGAAATCTCACTGGCAACTCAGTGAGTTGAAGCGTCAGTCAGTCAGTCAGTCAGTCATTCAGTCAGTCAGTCAGTTAGTCAGTCAGTCAGTCAGTCAGTCAGTCAGTCAGTCAGTCAGTCAGTCAGTCCGTCAGTCAGTCAGTCAGTCAGTCAGTCAGTCAGTCAGTCAGTCTGTTAGTCGGTCAGTCAGTCAGTCAGTCAGTCAGTCAATCAGTCAATAAATCAGTGAGTCAATCAGTCAGTCAGTATTGCAGGAAATCCTCGACTGATTCTGGGAAATCTCTATATATCCCTGCTATCTTTCTTACGGTAGCCTTGGTCATAATCATACTCAGCGTATCCTGGTTCGGCAGGCGGTTCGTGTCGATGAAAAAGAATAAGGTATCTCACTCACTCTCTTCCTCACTCAATCACACACCCACTCTCTTTCTTACTCTCTCACTCACTCACTCACTCACTCACTCACTCACTCACTCACTCACTCACTCACTCACTCACTCACTCACTCACTCACTACTCACTCACTCACTCACCCACTCACTCACTCACTCACTCACTCACTCACTCACTCACTCACTCACTCACTCCAGGAAAATGTCGATGTTCCCTCCCAGCCAGTCAAATCCGAAATCAGCAATCCATGGGAGACGATGACGCAAAATTGAATGTTTCTCGTAATTTGTAAAAAAGGGAAAACTCTGCTAAAACTTGCTACCTAATGTTCAGTCAAACTGTAATCTTTACTGATCCTGATAAAGACAGAACTTTCAAACTCCTTAAGCTAAACTAATCGGGCAATCACAACGACCAACACCCGACAAAGAACATATGTTCGCGTTAAGTTGAAATCATAATTGAAAACTGATCAAACGTTGTGATTGGTTTCGAGGTTTCCCTAATTCCGTATAATTTATAAATATATGAATCTCTCAAACAAATTAAAAACACGACATGTGTGTCTTACTCATTGATGTGTGGTGGTCGCCAGCATTTAACGAACTCATTGGTCAAATGTAAAAAAAGTCGTGTTATTTTATAAGACGTGAAAATTTCAGTTAAAACAGTATGTTTACGATCAGATATTATTTAAACTAAAATATTTAATTTATTCTGATGAAAAGTTGCGAGTTTTCCTTATATATCCAAACAGTTCTCAGTTTTTGGTTCACCCAAATGATCTAAAACTTTATCAAAAATATACCACTTTTGCCATGCGTACTCCGCATCCGCACCCATGCACTGGCGGACGAGATAAACCTTTAAGTGGGGAGGGGAACTTATTCAAAAAGGGGGGGACTTGGCAGTTTTTAGGCTTTTTAACTACATCTTATGGTAGAAACTTAACTTTTTGAAAACGCCAAAGAGGGGGAATTCCACTTCTCCCCCCCCCCTTCTCGTCCGCTATTGCACCCATGCATTTGTTAAAGGCACCGACATGACTTAGTTTGTACGTATCTTATGTTTGCCTGCGCCTATGTAAGTCTATGAATGTTACAATGAGTATATGTGGCTCGGTCTGTGTGCATTGTAACTTAGTTCTCTACATTTATTATTATTGTTTATAGAAATCCAAATGAACGATATATGTTTAGTTTAACTGTTATTCATTTAACAAATCATAGTGAGTAAGTGAGTCTGTAGTTGTGGATGGGTGAGTGAGTCATATAGTCATCAGTCGGTCAGTCAGTCCAGTTAACCCTGTTGTCAGTCCTCCTGTTCTAGTGATCAGTCATAAGGTTTAGTACCCAGTTCAAGTGCCAGTCTTGTGTTCAGTTCAGTACATGTATCCTGTATTCCGGTGTAATGCCAGTGTTGTCCATTCGCCGGTGGGTACTGGACTGATTACTCAGTCGTTGGTCAATGGTATTTTATAGTGACTGGCGCTGGTAAGTTTGATGACTGTGCAGATCCGGTCCGGGTTTGGTGACTGTACACTAGTGTGATGCTCATCGGTGATTGGCTGTGCCAATCACGCTGGTGGCATGATACTTGAAACCGGTATACTGTACACGCCAACATATTCACACCTTAACATGAACGTACATATCCCGCGCTGCTCGAAAATGCGCCAGTTTTTTTGCGATTCTATCAAACTTGAGGCATTTTTCTGCAAGATGTTTCTTTGATGTTGACATATGATGAGTTGTTGTTGATGAGTTGTTGTTGATGAGTTGTTGTTGATGAGTTGTTGTTGATGAGTTGTTGTTGATGAGTTGTTGTTGATGAGTTTTCATAGTATCACACATCTACAGTAATCGCATTATGTGACGGCACTAGCGGACGAGAAGGGGAATTCCCCTTTTTAGCGTTTTCAAAAATGTTATATCTTTCTCTAAGGTGTAGATAAAGTGACCTATATATTTTCTGCCAATTCTCCTCTCTTAGGAGAAATTCCCCTCTTCTGGAAGTTTGGGTCGTCCGCCAGTGTTTGACGGTGAAGTGTTGAACACGCCGAAAGGAGCCCGCCGAATTAGGTGTCCTCAAATTCAGTCTTTTAGTAGTTAAACTGTTTGTATGTATACATAACTAGCCTTGAGCGCAAGCCTCAGCCTAATTATTACCTACCTAATATTAACACTGTATTTTCCTGAATTATACGTGTTTCTCCAAATAAAACTGTCAGACATAGTTAATCGAAATGTGGAAAAATGAGCTAAAAAGAGATTTAACACACAGTTGGACTGTTCAAGAATATACGATGTGTCAGTCCGTCAGTTAGTCAATTAATCGGGCATAATGACATCAATCACAGTATCAACAAGAATTTTCAGAAAAATAGTGACCGCATACTCAATCGATAGTCGATTCAACATTATGAATAATATAAACTAAATAGCCGTAGACTTGATCAGTTAGTTTCCGAGAACGATGAGGTTGAAAAATGACCATAGTCTATCGAAATCAAGCTGTTTTACTTGACTCAATAATGCGATGCCAAAAGTACGTCTCTGAAGTACAATTCACTGTTCATTCTCACCCACTCACTCACTCACTCACCTATGTAGTCACTCACTCACTCACTCACTCACTCACTCACGACTCACTCACTGACTCACTCACTCACTCACTCACTCACTCACTCACTCACTCACTCACTCACTCACTCACTCACTCACTCACTCACTCACTCACTCACTCACTCACTCACTCACTCACTCACTCACTCACTCACTCACTCACTCACTCACTCACTCACTCACTCACTCACTCACTCACTCACTCACTCACTCACTCACTCACTCACTCACTCACTCACTCACTCACTCACTCACTCACTCACTCACTCACTCACTCACTCACCCTGATAAACATCCTGAAAACACCCTGATAAATATTTCGGTTTACCTGAACGAGGAATCTCCTGGTCTTTATCTATAAACCAATCAAATAGTCTGCTGAACAGTAAAACTGATCAGCCTGGAAACGACTAACGACCACGTTTGCTATACTTTCGAATTTTGGGGTCAGAGTGCCTTCCCCTAATGAAAATGAAGCGTGCGCTGGTATATATTTGGGTTAACTGAACCAGGAAACTCCTAAAATAAGTTTAATTTAAACCAATGCCGTATTGGGTTGATCAATAAATTGGTTGTCGGAAACCGAGACACTTGTAAAACTCAAAAATCCATAATTCTGTATTTTCGCCAACCCTGTTGAACGTTGGCACGTCAAATATTCGGAGCCACACACTAATGGCAAATGTAATCGCACAAAAATACGGTGCTAATAGATTTATCGCTCTTTTGAATAAGATTTGCTTCATTAACCGACTCACCTACTCAATTCAGAGCAGGTATGACTTTATCGCAGACAACAACATCTTTGATAATTGACTGTTAATGCAATCTGAGCGACTTAAGGCGCCAAGTTCAATTATTTTTGTGTAGAATGATGCCCTTAATGGTTCATTGTAATTTAGACAGTAACTTTGTTTTCCAGCCCACTTCATCCGTCTGTCTGGCGCGATGGTTTATAAGCAAGCAACAGAAACAAAATCGTCAAAACAGTCATCACCAAATTGTTGTTGTTGTTGTTGTTGTTGTTGTTGTTGTTGTTGTTGTTGTTGTTGTTGTTGTTGTTGTTGTTGTTGTTGTTGTTGTTGTTGTTGTTGTTGTTGTTGTTGTTGTTGTTGTTGTTGTTGTTGTTGTTGTTGTTGTTGTTGTTGTTGTTGTTGTTGTTGTTGTTGTTGTTGTTGTTGTTGTTGTTGTTGTTGTTGTTGTTGTTGTTGTTGTTGTTGTTGTTGTTGTTGTTTCAGGAACATCTGAATTTTTTCTTGTGAAACACGTCTAATATGAACGGGTTATTGAGAGCTAATGTTCTGCTTTTTCTGACTTTCGCGGCAAATGCGTGTCAGTATTACAAGAGTTAGTCAAATTTTGTCAATGTACATATCTACAAAAACTAGAGACATTTTATATAAACTTAAAAAACATTGAACAAAAAAGTGAAAAAACCGCAACAAAAACTAGAAATAAACCGTTCCAAACATATGAAACATTGAAAAAAGTGGAAAATAGCAATTTAGCAATACTCAAGCTGAATCGAAGGTTTCAAAAATATATATAACGTTGACTTCAAAAATGCGTGTAGAATATTTTAAGTTACAGGTACAACAGAGTGATGTGCGAATTCAAAATCTGCAATTATTAATTAAACAAGCAACTAAAAATGCCCTGAAGGCATGGGGAGTAACGAATATGGTTCGATCCTGGCAAGTCCAATCGTGAAAAAGTATGAGACAAGAAATTTTTAGTCTCATCTCACTCTATATAATCTGATCGTGAAAAAGCAGGAAACAAGATTTGCGATGAATCACGAAAAAAGTTTGTACTTCTTCAAATTAAGAACCAAACCAAATTACACGAACCATATTTGGAACTTATCGGTGAAAACTAAATCCTCTTTGTTTAGTCCAGCTCCTTGTGAGCATGGATAATTTTCTTTGATTGGTGTGACGGATCTGACACGAAACTTTTTTTAATTTCCTTTCAGTTCAATAACGATGATGTTTTTGTAAGACCTTTTTTTAATTTGAATTCCAGTATTTACTCAAGAAAAATCTTAATGATTACCACAGTACTCGTGAAAAGTTCCAAATATGTTTCGTGTAATTTGGTTTGGTTCTTAATTTGAAGAAGTACAAACTTTTTTCGTGATTCATCGCAAATCTTGTTTCCTGCTTTTTCACGATCAGATTATATAGAGTGAGATGAGACTAAAAATTTCTTGTCTCATGCTTTTTCACGATTGGACTTGCCAGGATCGAACCATATTCGTTACTCCCCATGCCTTCAGGGCATTTTTAGTTGCTTGTCTATAACTTTTTCATGTGTGAACAAATCACATTTAGATTATGTGAAAAGGTCACAATTGCTTAATGAGCTTAAAAAACTCATATAATTTATGAACATCAGCCCTGCAATAACTTAGCCCTTCATTAAGTATTGAAGTAGAGAAAAATCGTGAGCACCGGGATCGTTTGTGAGCCCCTTTAATTTTTTCTTACATGCTGACGTCATTACATAGTTGACAGAATGATGTAAAAAAAGTCCCAAAATTAGTAATATAGGTAATTAAATGCTGCCTTATGTTATCTAAAATAGACCGTTCAAATTCGAGAGCAGTGTATAATAAAGCAATTTACCATTTTCGATTTTTGTAGGGGTATTGAACCCAGAACCACTTGTTTAACATGCAAACCCACTATCCACTTGACTACCTTGACCAAAAATATTAAATAAATTGGTTCACACCATCAAACCTAGTTTCCAATCATAAATTTATCATTACATCTAGTGTGAAAGTGACTTCAAAACCTGACTATTATTAGGTCAGCGCCGAGGTCTACATAGCAGCGGACGCCATGTACCATGTGACTATCGAAATTTTTTTCCTCACTTCCAGACCACTTATAATATGGTTTCGAGGTGTTATAATAATATTGGTACATGTCTACAAACAAAGAAAAAAAATTCCTTCAGAAAAAAATTTTAACCCGTTTTTCTTCATTTCTGTACTTTTTGACGGATCATAAAATCTTTTTCAAGGATACTGATCAAGCTTTTTAAAAAAAGTTTGTTAGAAATGTTCTCCCTCTAGACACCCTGTTAAAATCAAGTTTGTCATGTTTCTGCATAAATGAAAATTTTGAAATCCAATGTGGCTGACACAGCGGGAATGAGGGAACTTGAATTTTTACCGTTTTTGACGGCTAATAAATATTTTTTTAAGATTACGACAGGGATAATCTTTTCTGTTTTGAATAGAGCTTCAGTCACTCTAAACATTCTATTAATACGAAGGACTTCAATATTTTAAACCTGACAATAATCGAGTTTTAAATGGGCAAAAATCGTCAACAAGTTAGAAATTTAAAAATATCTGTTTTTCGGATTTTTTAGAAAGTCCAAGGGGTTTATAGAAAGAAGAGAAATTTGGATTTCAATGAAAGTTATCATTATTTTTTGAATAGGACAACACTGAAACGGCTAAAAAGCCGTTAATTCTTGGTTAAGTTTGTTTAAAATTAATTGGTTGTAACAAGAAATCTACGTAAATTGTGATAGATATTCTAATACAAGTACAAAGTTTGTAAATTTTGAAAAAAAAACTTATTTTTCAGAGTTTCCTCTGAGAGTTTGGAACCAGTGAGGTTGACAAAAATTTTGGATATTTCAGCTGATATTTGTCGTTTAAAAGCTGCTTAACCCGATGAAATCGGTTGTTTCAAGAAGAGTTGTTCACGGATGAAATCGTGTTGTTTTTTTGGCCGAGAAAAAAAAGCCGTTGAATGTTCAGAACATGAATTTTTCAACTCATTATCCTTATATTGGTGGGCAGAGGAAAACAGGGCGTATGGGAAAGAGTCACTCCTGAATTATCGGAAAGGGAAACTTTTTTGATCAATTTCGATTGACTATAATTCGGAGAATTGGAAGTCGGCATTGTAGATTGTAATAAAAACCAAATTCTCTAGATTTATAAACTTTGCCTGAATAGATAACCCGAAATGTTACACTGCTATACTTCATGTACTCGGTCACTTCAACAAGATCTTGGTGGTTCATAATCAGTTTTATTCCAGTCTACACTCTACATCATATAATGCAGTACAAATATAATAGTAGATTCTGAATTTCTTCAGAGAAAAAAGCCGTTAAAAGTTCAGCACATAAATTTTCTAAATCACTATCCAAATACAAGTGGGCACAGAAAGGCATAGGGCGTATGGGAGAGATTCATTCTTGGCAAGGAATTTTTTCTGAAAAACTCGGTGAAAAACATTGAAAAAGTTTCGTTTGGCAAAGTTGAAATCGGCATTGTAAATTATAAAAATCTAATTCTCTGCACTTATCGAACTTGCCTGAAAAGATAATCCGAATTATCTATGGCAATTCCCCGGTTTTTTTCTCTCAATGGGTTTGTTGACGCAAACACAATTTTACAAGAGCCATCGAAATACAAGAGAGTCACTGAAAGTTCAAACAGCTTTCCGACTCAGAGCTTATTAATGCTGCTGCTTTTTCGGTGACATCAATTCTGTTCCGGCAG
>OZ038443.1:2056788-2079288 GCA_964036265.1 Daptonema setosum
CTAACCAAGGCCTGATCCCAGTCAATCTTCAACTGGCGGAAGATGTAGCATCGTGACTCGACAATCATCACGAAGTCTTCCTCGGCACCTTTCGTCTGCTCAACCACATCCTTGCACGCCGCTTCCATCGCTGATGCGTGGTAGAGTGAGTGAGTGAGTGAGTGAGTGAGTGAGTGAGTGAGTGAGTGAGTGAGTGAAAGAGTGAGTGAGTGAGTGAATGAGTGAGTCAGCGAGTGAGTGAATGAGTGAATGAGTGAGTGAGTGAGTGAGTGAGTGAGTGAGTGAGTGAGTGAGTGAGTGAGTGAGTGAGTGAGTGAGTGAGTGAGTGAGTGAGTGAGTGAGTGAGTGAGTGAGTGAGTGAGTGAGTGAGTGAGTGAGTGAGTGAGTGAGTGAGTGAGGGATTATGAACTGACCATCGTCACCTGCACATGCACTGACGATGCACAAAAATGTGAACACCTTGATCACCGACATATCGATCCTGAAAACAAGACAATCTACGGTAGAGTCAACGTTTTGTTATCGGTCAGTTTATTCATAACAGTTCATCGCAGCCAAAATTGTATAGTTTGCTTATAACGGTTTACCAATTAGGTGACAATCAATAGTATAATCAATCAACTGCATGAAACAAATTGATTACCGGTCATTGCTCCGTAAATAACAAAAGTTTTACAACGATTTTTGAGAAGAAAATGCTGGTGCTGGGGTGAAAATGTAGACATTATGTAACGGGTAGTTAAACGAACAGCTTAGTTGAGGGTGACAATCAGTTGAGGCGGAGCACGAGCACCAGGTGTTGATGAAAGAGAGCAATCGGGCAGGATATAAATAAATAAAATTATGACATTCAAGAAATAGTGAAGGGGTTCTATAGCAACCCAGAGACTACGTACGGTAGGGACATTTAATGACTCCATGACATTTGTGGAATTCAGTACACTTTGAAAAAATCGCTGACGGCATTCACTAAAAAAGTTAATCATTTGAAGACATTTTTCGTCCAGAAATTACCATAATCCCAGATATTCGTAATGTATTTATATGTGCTTGAGACATTTCAAGTTTTTCTCACTGACCCACTCACTCACTCACTCACTCACTCACTCACTCACTCACTCACTCACTCACTCACTCACTCACTCACTCACTCACTCACTCACTCACTCACTCACTCACTCACTCACTCACTCACTCACTCACTCACTCACTCACTCACTCACTCACTCACTCACTCACTCACTCACTCACTCACTCACTCACTCACTCACTCACTCACTCACTCACTCACTCACTCACTCACTCACTCACTCACTCACTCACTCACTCACTCACTCACTCACTCACTCACTCACTCACTCACTCACTCACTCACTCACTCACTCACTCACTCACTCACTCACTCACTCACTCACTCACTCACTCACTCACTCACTCACTCACTCACTCACTCACTCACTCACTCACTCACTCACTCACTCACTCACTCACTCACTCACTCACTCACTCACTCACTCACTCACTCACTCACTCACTCACTCACTCACTCACTCACTCACTCACTCACTCACTCACTCACTCACTCACTCACTCACTCACTCACTCACTCACTCACTCACTCACTCATACAGGTTGAACGACCCATTGTACGCCCATTACCGCTGGATATGCCTTCACCACCTTCAACCCATCGACCTATCATTTCGGTACAGGTGTTAAAATGCCATGAGACGATTAACGTTTGAACTTTATTTCGGTGAATATGAGTTTCATGAGTTGAAAAACGCAAGATGGTGATAAATAGTATCAGGCAGCTGTACAGGTTTTTATTTTGTGAACAAACGTTGAATGATATCAGCATAGACTTCGATAAGCCATATACACTGCTACACTTCATGTACTCGGTCACTCCAACAAGATCTTGGTGGTTCATTCATATTCAGTTTTATTCCAGTCTACATCACCTCATGCAATACAAATATAATACTAGATTTGAATATTCTTCAGAGAAAAAAAACTTTTAATGTTCAGAATTTTTTTCAATTCATTATCCATAGAGAACATAGGGACACGGCGGGGTAAGCCTTTGATCTTTTTGAACATGTCGAAACATGTTCAAATTCCAAAATTTGTTACATGTACTTTGGGGGGCGTGGCCTATGTGTCCCCCTCCCTGTCTATGACGTGTGTCACCCAGCCTATGACGCGTGTCCCCCTCCCTGGTGTGGTCAGTCCCTATCTACGTGTTTGTTGCTGTGTGTAGCGGATTAAAGAGTGAATTAACTAGGGAAAACGTTATCCAACAATTTTTTCAACCTCAACTTATTGTGTTTGTTGACCTCATTTAATTGTTCCTTAGTTTTTACATGACAATTACATGTCAATTACATTATCAAAACAACATTTTCATCCACACTTACATGCGTCAACTACCGCATTATACAGCGATAAAATCAAATTTGAACCCTTTATCCTTAAACAGTATCCAAACTGTTTCGGCGTGGTACACCGGTACCCTTATAAGAATCGACTTAACCTATTCAACAACCCACAAACTATTTTGGTCATGAAAATTTTTATTGGCACAAAATATCACAAAAAACATATGAAGAGGGGCGGCCGAAGAGATGGCGGGCTACGTCCTGGATCAGACTCGATGTCCGGGCATCGGCGTAGGACATCGCGGCCTGAAATTATGGTACATGTAAATACGCATATCATCTCTTGTACATGATTTCAAATTTCTACCACATAAACTAATACATACTGTTTGTATTAAAAAAAAAAGTACCTACATATTTCTTGAAACTCCTACATACCATCTATCATTATCATACATACAATACATATCATTTCATGTACATGATTTCAAATTTCTACCACATAAACTAATACATACTCAGTTTTGATTAAAAAAAGCACCTACATATTTCTTGAAACTCCTACATACCATCTATCATTATCATACATACATATCATCTCATGTAAATGATTTCAAATTTCTACCACATAAACTAATACATACTCAGTTTTGATTAAAAAAAGTACCTACATATTTCTTGAAAGTCCTACATACGCATATCAACCATCCTACATTTATGTTTTCAATTCAAATTTGGCGCGCTTTCAAATTTCTACCACATAAACTAGTACATAATTTCTTCTATACCTTTTAAACACTTCATGAATTTAAATATTAAAGCATTCGATTCATAAAACTAATACATACGTATGTGTAAAAACATAAATATAAATTCTTTCTCTAAAAGTTTCAAAACCAACCTAGTACCCCGGGTAAAAGGTTATCAGCGGGTGATGGCCCTTCCTCAGGTCCACCACTATCGTGGCGATGGTGGACGGCTGACCGGTCCGGGTCCATCCCACCACTCGGCCCATAACGTACGAGAGACGATGGGCTCCCACCACCTGAAAAGTAATACTTTTGTTCACTCTCGCACTCACTCACTGACTCACTCAGTCAGTCAGTCAGTCAGTGAGTCACTGAGTCAGTCACTCAGTCAGTCAGTCAGTCAGTTAGTGAGTCAGTCAGTCAGTCAGTCAGTCAGTGAGTCAGTGAGTCAGTCAGTCAGTCAGTCAGTCAGTCAGTCAGTCAGTTAGTCACTTCACCAACCTTCACTGGTTGTACCGGCAAACTGGCACATTCACGGAGGAGCTGCATCAGCTCACTACCATTCTGCACACCGACGAAGCGGCTCTTGCCAGCCACCTGCTTCACATGCCTTTCGTAGGCATGTCTGAGCCCAAGGGTAGGGCTCAACAATTCTACCGTCTTCACATGCTTGTCATAAGAATGCCTTTGTCCCATAGTGGGACTACTTAAGTCCGGATGTGTTTGTGTACCACATGAACAAATACATATATTCAGATTTCAGCAAGACGATTTCAAACCTAGTGAAGCATTCGACGCTGCATGGCCCCGACGATGTACCTGATTAAACGAGTGATAGATAAACAAAAGAACACAGTGAATACAGCATGTTAATAGTAAAGAAAAAAGATAAATACTGCATGTTGATAGTAAAGAAAAAAGATAACGCCTAAGAAAAAAACTACAGTCGAACTATTTAGGGCTACATAATGTATATACAAGCTGAGCATTCATTAATGCCGTATTCAGTGCGAATCATAAATGAGTGAATAAAAATCACTAGTGAGTCAATGTAAATCTTAAAAGAGTAAATAAAATTCACAACATTATAAATCAGTCATTATAAATCACGGAAGATTCTATGTGAATCACAACGGAGTGAATATACATCATAATTGAGTGTATGTAAATCACAAATGATCAATGTATATCTTAAAAAGTCAGTGCGAATCACAAAAACTCAATGCGAATCACAGAAGAGTCAGTGTGAATCACAGAAGAGTGAATGCTAATCCCTATTGAGCGTATGTAAATCCACAAAAAAAGCCAATGAAATAAAGGAAGGAATGTTAATCACATATAACGGTATCAAAATCACGAAAGAGGGGTAAAAATCGCAACGAGTCAATCAAAATGATATGTATGGAAATGTATACCCCTTATATAAAGTGCTAAGAAAGTCATTAGAGCCACTGTGAATTCCATAAAAAAACATGTTACTCACAAAAGAGTGGCTCAAAGTCACAACCGAGTCATGTAAATGAAGAATTAGTGAACTTGGATCACAATAAACTGAACTGAAATCACTAAAGAGTGATAAAAATCATAAACGGTCCATCAGAATAGCATGGAAATGTATGAGTGGTGAATTAACTCCAAATGAACTGTCAACCTTCGTTAATCATATAAATCATGAGGAAGGGTGGGGAAAAGTTGGTTTCCCTTTTGATTCCCCTTATCTCCCTTTTGATGGGAGCTCGTCCGTTAGTGGGTCATAGTACAACTATGTTACTCAACCGAAACATTGTTATGACTGTAAATTGCAACAGTAACGTAAAAAATATAACGGTTCTACGACCATATTCTCGCAACCATGAACTTTAGCAGCAACAACAACAACAACAACAACAACAATAGGAAATTTCATATTGAATATCTACTTGGACTTCTGAAACAACACAGTGGCAACCACAACAGTGTCGACAACAACAGTAACATTGTACTTGCATTTCTGCAACAATAACAGCAGGCATTGCTCAACATTGACAGTCATTTATATACGACGAATGAGACATGAGCGTTACTGCAGGTTAATCTGATTATGTTATAAAATGTTACAACCAGGGTAGATCTGGTTGTTAAAGTGACACAATAACGGTATATCGGTATGTTGTTAATTTCGCAACAGCAACAGCAATTCTGATCATAAACTGCAACAGTAATGATAAATAACAAGCCACCTGGCAACCCAATAGCGGACGAGAAGGGGTGGGAAAAGTGGAATTCCCACTCTTTGGTGTATTCAAAAAGTGGAATTTGTTCCCTATGGTGTAGGTAAATGGCCTTCTTACTGCTGATTCCCCTCTCTTTGCGGAATTCCCCTCCCTTTGGAGGATTATCTCGTTCAACAGTGAGGCGACATGTCTTGTTTGAATGCCCGAGGACCATGAATGAGTGTTGCATAATTTCGGCATCATTGAGTAAGTGAATGACTTACTGACTGTAGACACAAAAATATGTAAATAAACTCCATTCCTTAGGTAAATTCCCCTCTTCTCACATGCCCCTGTCAACTGGGTCGAAAACAAGAATAAAAATGTATAAGAATAAGAATAAAAAAACCTTCATTATATAAAGTCTTTCTCACACGCCCCAGTGAACAGGCATATCATCATAGGCTCACATGAAGACACATCAACAGACGCGTGCCTTGATCACTAGATGGATGCATTCATAATGGGGTTGCGTGCGGTAAACTTACATAAATTTTCAGAATGATTTTGAAATTATTGTGATAATGAATGAAGTTGCTGGAAAGATATCACAATAATTTCAAAATCATTCTTAAAATTTTCGAATTTGCCGCACGCAACCCCATTATGAATGCGCCCGTGAACACGCATCTGTTGATATGTGTCTTTAGGTGACCGAGCGATAGCCTGATCTCTCTCCTCAACGCGATTATATGCCGTGTTTGACCCCGTTATTTGTAACATGTTAAGACATGTTTTCAACCAGTTGACAGGGGCGTGTGAGAAGAGGGGAAATTACCTAAGGAATGGAGTCTCTATGATAAACAAATGATCATCACTTGCATAAAAATCGTTGTCCCTTAATTATAATTATCGATAACGTTTAATGGGGTTCACGGAGATTTACGTTGACTCTTATGTGATTTTTATGGAATCTTTTGGGGTTTTCATTGGCTCTTTTGTGATTTACAGTGACTCTTTTGTGATTAACAATCAATCCTTTGTGATTAACAATGAATCTTTTGAGATTTAAAATGAATATTTTAGGATTAACAATGAATCTTATGTGATTTACATTGACTCTTATGTGATTTTCATGGAATCTTTTGGGTTTTTCATTGGCTCTTTTGTGATTAACATTGAATCTATTGTGATTTACATTGAATCTTTGAGATTAAAAATGAATCTTTTGGGATTAACAATGAATCTTATGTGATTTACATTGACTCTTATGTGATTTTCATGGAATCTTTTGGGATTTTCATTGGCTCTTTTGTGATTAACAATGAATCTTATGAGATTTACAATGACTCTTATGTGATTTTCATTGAATCTTTTGAGATTCTCATTGACTCTTTTGTGATTAACATTGAATCTATTGTGATTTACATTGAATCTAATGTGATTTACATTGACTCTTTTGTGAGTTTCATGGCTCACTCGACAGTATATAAAGGGAACACATTTCCATACATTTCATTTCCACTATGTCTCAGTGTCGAAACTGCAGCAGGGTTTTCTCTACCACATCTAACAGGCTGCGGCATGAAAAAATGTTTCACAAGATGGACTATGAAGATGGAACAAATGAAGGCAAATTGGAGACTGTTGATGAAGAGAATGAAAACCTGTTTTCTGATGACGATGGAGAAAATGAGGACGACCAGTCAGATGAGGAAAATGACGATGAAAACTCCAAAGATGGCAGTGATTCAAACAAGGATGATGACGACGACAGCGAAGATGAAGATCCATGGGAAGAAGTAATCCAACACGCGTGCGAAGAAACTGAGTCAAGGCGCACAAGCGACACACCAAGGCATAAAAATATCTTGATTGAACCATAATATCTAAGTGAGTTTGTGGGACACATGAAGGATTATGTCGAAGAACGATTCAAATTCATTCGCGCCATGGAGAACGATGATGATTACCAGAGCATAGATGACGCTATCGACAAATTCGAGCAAGAAGATTTCAAACATGGCGAAGCAGTTGACGCTGCATGGGATCGACGAAAATATCTGATTAAACGAGTGATCCAGAAACACAACAACACAGTGATTGAATATATTAAAAATAAAGATAAAGAAGAGAATGAAGAAGAAGAAGAAACTACAGCGGGACTATTCACGGCTACATAACTCTTATTATCAATTTCATCTCGTTTTACTCTATAAAACACATTAAATGTCATTCATATTGTGTAAAAAATTGTGAAAAAAGCAAATCTGTGTATTTTCTGCATTCTTACTGACATTTTGTTTCACCCTTTATTGTATGGTTACTAGAGTTTGTTTCATATGAACGAAAAACTTTCTTGTACTGTCGAATACTGAATGAAATATACTGTACAATCAATCGGTAATTCGGTTATTTATAAAAATAAAATACAATAATAATAAAATTACTAAAAACTTGATGTGTGTGATTTTGATGATTATCTTGTCATCCAGGTTGAATGCCCGAGCAGATGTTGCAATATTCTGAAGTAAGTGAGTGAGTGAGTGAGTGAGTGAGTGAGTGAGTGAGTGAGTGAGTGAGTGAGTGAGTGAGTGAGTAAACCTCAACATCGCGGATGACAGTCTCTGCGTCCATGTGCTGCCGGAATGGTATGAGGATGGGTTTGGACAGACCCTGATGCTTAATCTCCAGACCCACTCGATCTGCATCTTGTGGATTCACCACCGCTAGCTCAATCAGATGATTGACCGTCTGAAAGTTGAATGGTTGATAGCTAAATAAACATGAACTAAATTTAGAGAAATGTAAAGAAATATTAGTTATAAAAAAATAATAACTAACATCGATCAGCAGTTGGTGAATCGAAACAGGCAGTAGATGCAGATTTCGGAACCTCAGGGTGTATGCAGTACCTGTGATGGCGAATCGGCGCACAAATTGATCTCTTGGAGCACCGATTTGAATGAAATCTTCCAAATTATATTGTTCATTATCGCTGGTTGATGATTGATCGTCCGGTTGAGCACTGGTTGATGGCTCATCAGGATGTACATTTCGCCGTCGTTTCCTCAGAGGCTCGATACTATCGAGAACTGGGGATTCCGGCTGCGACATTTCTGAAATAATGAAGTAAAAATGTTAAAATAGCTGTAGTAGTAGTAACACGATTTAACCGACAAATTAAGTACTGAAATCAGGCACTTTTTATGAATCCGTGTCGGAAATGAGGTACCTTTTGGCTTCTCATCCGCCACAGATGTATGGCTTATTAATCAACTCCGAAGACCAAATATTTTGTCATAATTTTTTTATTGTTTTCATACATTTCGACATACAGAAAAAAGAATACATAGAACAAAAAATTGTTTAACAAATAAAGAAAAATTATGATGATCAATATTTCAAACTACATAACCCCAAGGAACTGAACTTATTTTAATCACACTAGGAAGATCAAGTGTTTCTGGTGCAACAATGCGACGACTTGTAAAGTTTAGTTTCACTTGCTTCTCCGAATCGCGCTGTTTTATGAATCCATCATCAACTGGTTTGAATATACATCTTTGAAGACCGACGTCGGGTACTTTAGTATGTACTGCTTGTTGAGGTTCCTCACCGAGTATTTCCCGTACTTTGATAACCGCGTCACAATTTTCGTAATGTTCCTCTGACGATCCAGTTAACATATTCCTCATCATTTTGTAGTCGACACCGCCTTGAATTCCTTTGAATTTAACATCTTCCCAGCCATTTTCGTCAGCAATCGCATATGATTTCGAGCCAATTGAACAATATTTTGTCAATCGACGTCTTGGTTGTTCGTCTTTCAGTTCACCCAGAACTGGTGTCAGAGGGGAGGGAACTGGATCAGGTTCATCGATTCGTTGTACATAAATTATACTGTCAGTGTCATAATATGCGGTGCGGGGTCCAGCCAATTGCAGATAGTTGAGGAGTTCCAATCTTGCCCACGAGGTTACGAATGCACCGAGCACAAGATTGTTAAATGACGTAGGTTTATCTGTTTTTGTCTGAACCATAACCGAGTTGCCTGGTAGCAGTCGTACTCGTTCCAATGCTCCTTTCTTATATGCAACGGCAACCGTTGAAGCATCGTTCAAAATCTTTGTATTGCTGGAAGGGTTTTCACAGTGCTTTCCCCAAGTTGCATTCATCAGAGTTTTACTCATCGCACGCAATGACTTGTTTAGTGAAACATTAGCTGGATTGATATAAATTCCACACTTTGATTTCAAGCTAGCTACATATGCTTGACGTGCATCTTCAGTGTCACATGATTCCGGCCATCCTGAGCTCTCAATTTTAGACTTCGCCAATGTACGAATGTACTCAGCGTACAGTTCAGTTGATGATTCAAATGTCCAATATTCAAAAATGTGAATAATCCTACCATTACACTCCAAGAACTTGTTTAGCTCAGCTGAAGTGTAAACACCTGTCAAATAACGTTGTTTCTGTGAATGCGTACATATAGTAACAGAGTGATCAGCACTTGAAGCACATGCAAGGCAATTGGTAAAGACTAAACGTTCTCCGACACGAACAGGTAGAATCGGCCAAAATTGTTTTGGGTCTGGATCAACGACACAATAATAAAATCCAAAGTCAACAGTTTTGGAGGCGTACAGTTCAGTGTTTACTTGATCACCGCGAAAACGTTTAAACTTTCCAATAGGCAAAGCACAATTACTCTGAACATAGGGATATAACGATACAACATCTTTGTACATGATTTTGAATTCTTTAGTAGTTTCAATTAATAGACTGCAGGGACCAGTACGTCCACCGAATACTCCTTCACGTGGTCTCAAATAATCTGTTTTCAGTGGATTGTTGTTGTCATATTGTTCAAACCATGTTTGTAGTGTTTGGTTTTTCTGAAGTTCTGCGTTCAATTGACATTCTTTAATGATGACGATACTGTATCCCGCGTTAGTGACCATACGATTACGATCCAAATCCGCCTCTTCAATTTCACGATATGTTAGTTGTTTAGTAGGATGTCTTGCATTTCCATGTTTGCGCTGACATTCACAGTAATGCCAGTAACAACCGTCATAAAAGTAAGCGGTTTTGGTTGTCGGATCATATCCATCAGCTGTGATTCTACCAATCAGTCGTTTCTGGGTCTCAAGCTGAGGTATGGTTTGTGACAAAGCCCACATGTACTTAGAACCTGCTTTACTTTCTTGTCTGATATCCAAACAATTAGTATCACCAATTAATTGTATGCTGTCTTCAGTCATAAATTCCGTTTTATACAGTAAGGCGCAGAGACTCGGAAGGCCATTTGAATGAACGAAAGGATCAATTGTGGTATTGAATGATGACATGAAGTTTTGACGAAAGCGAGAAACCAGCTCCCAAGTTACCATAACATCCGTTTTACAATATTGGATAAGTTGACTTTTCATATCGAATCTGTCCTCGCTTATGCAATGAATCATGTAGAACTTTTGAAATTCCTCTCGTCTTGCTGGAGACATCTTTGAATAATCAAAGTCTTCCTTATTAAGTCGTAAACGTTTGTTCCATGTATCAAGATTCAGCCTTTTAATGGGGTAAAAAGACTTTTGCTGCGTTAGTCCAAACTCACGCGCGCATACATGAAGAGCTGATGGCAGATACAGATAAATATCCTTACATGTGACAGATGATGCTTTCAACACTAACAGTGACTGACTCCGCAATAAAACTTTACACGAAATTTTTCTGTTGATTAAATTTTCAAACAAAAGCACATTGTCAAACTTACTCCCACAAAAACTTAGTACCAAACAGTTAGTTTGTTTTAAGATATAATCCAATGTAAGAGATAAACAATCAGGTCCAGAGAAGGAGAACTCACGATCAGTACAACAGCTGCTAAACTCAAAATTATCAATACATTTTTCACAAACTTTAACACCAACGGACAGAATTGGAATAATTTTTTTAGATACTGGATCGGTAACGGTCTCAAAATCAAAAATTATGTAATGTTGTTTTCCAATCGAAGGTTTTATAACTGTTTTCTTAACAAAGCATACATGATCCCATGGAAAGTAACCAGTGCAAATTTTACAGTAAGTTTCGCGACAATGATGATCATCAGCATATTCACGCAATACTATACGACCACATTGCAAACATTTTGATTTCATGTCGCAAGTACTTTTCATGTGGTTTACGAAACAAGATTCTGTTTTAAAGGACATCTGACAATGAATACAAGAAATGATAGTTTTACCAAAAGTTTTACATTTCATGCAAGTACAACCGATACCTTTTTGACAATCAGATAATAAGTGATTACTAAAACAATTCTGGCCCTTGAAATTAAGCGAGCAACGTTGACAATAGATAAAGTCAGAACTAGGTCCACAGTTGCCATTGCAATGAGCGCATCTACGTTGGTTTGCGCGACAACCACGATCGTGACAAAAATGTTTACCACGCTTCATATGACCACAGAAACACAAAACCTTTGACCCGATGTACCGAGAAACGTTGGGGCAAGCCAAAATATGATTATCAATGGCTACGACAAACATCTTTTTATCTTTCTTAACACTATGGTCATAAACAATGTCATGGGAAGGAGTAATAATGATCAGCTGCTTGTTGAACTCGGAAGAGACAATATTACCTATTTCACAAAAATCTAATGTCGTAACAGTAGGGTTTGACGGAAACTTAGAAATCAATTCAATGAATTTCTTTGTTAGTCTTTTATACCTATTTTCATGTGTTTTAACTATATTAAGACATATTGAGGCAACCAGACAGTTTGTTATAACACCTCTAGATGCCAACTCTTCTACAGTCTGTTCAGGATCAATCAGAGCGTGATGCACGCTTTTTACCTGACCACCGGCATATGTTGGCAAAGGCATCTGAAAAACCATCACTTTGAGCTCTGGGTCCTCCTCATCGTATTCAAACAAGCGATGACTTTGAGCTGTTGCATCGAAACGGTCAAACAGTTCAGTAAAATTGAGTTCGTTGCCTTTGTGAACTCCTGTAGATATTGGGTACGCAATATTCCGACTTTCTATAGAGACCTGAACTAAAACATCTTCACGGCGTAATCCCGTCATATCGGCTATATGGTTGAACAGCTTTGTCATCAAGTCGTAAAGCCTCCCGGAATGGGCTAGTTTGAAAGCCTTCTTAGTCATATCAATCGTGTACACACACTCTTTTGCCTTAAGTTTTGCGCTGTCAGCACAAATCTCGCTATTTTTCTCAATGTCAAACAGCTCGTCAAGCAGAATCTCACCCGCATCATACGCAACCAGTAAATCAGGTTCCACCAGTTGTGGATCCTTCTCGCCAATCCATTGTGAATGTAACTTTTGATGCCTAATTATATTATCTTTCCGGGAAAACTTTTTTCCGCATTCTTTGCATTCATATTTTGCAGCATCTGGGTTCTTGTAGCACGTTGCCTCATGTCGAGCGAAAGCCTTGGACGACGAAAACCGTTCGACTTTGCAAAGGGAACAAATTCTACCTCGCATCATTATTATCTATAAAAAAAACGTTTTTGCTCAATTTTTTTTTCAAAACCTAAAGAGTCGGCCGCATTTAGCCTTCCAGGATACCGTGCGAATCTACTGCCCCGATATCAAAAACAAAAATCAAAAAATGGGTAAGTACAAACGATGCTTACCTTAAGTTTGTATGGGTAAGTACCGATCGATGTTTACCTTGAGTTTATATGGGAAAAATCCATGAAAATTCACCCGTAACCGTATACCTATGCAATCTCTGAAACGTGAGCTATGTGAGGACTGTGTCTATACTATACCTGTATGTTAAAGATCTCAAAGAGTGTGGAAATGTATGTTGTGAGGGGTACATTTTTGGGAAATCTGGTTCAATATGAGTTAGAATTTCTGAAACATGAGGTATGTGGATACTGTGTCTATGCCGGCATGTTAAAGATCTCAAAAGTGGTTGAAGGTTTGATGTGAGGGGTACATTTTTGTAAATATGTATCATGGGTCATTTGATACATGGTCAACTCTCCCGTAATAAAGAAAAAATGATCTGGGGTGCATGGAAATGTTTTTCATAAACATGTTTGATAGCCTTCAATGGGTCATTTAACCCCAGGACTTTTCGTCCCGGGTCAGTTGGACTCAAGGACATTTGAACCCACCTTACACCCCGACTAATTGAAAGTATATCCACACCTCTAATACAAGAGATTTGACTATGATAGATGAAAAACAATATAATTTACATTTATTATGCAGTGCATACATCCGCTGGGGGACGATCCAATCCTCCAAAGGAAATTTTCCAAGGGAATCTTCCAAAAGAAGGGAATCTTTCCAAAGCGCGGGAGAATTGGTAGAAATTAGGCTATTTTACATACACATCAAGGAACAAACTCTGCTTTTTGAAACAGCTAAAGAGGTGGGAAATCCACCTTATCCCTCCAATTCTCATCCGCTGGTGCATACATCACAAGTAATACATAGTCGAAGGTGACTTTCTATACCTGCACACTCAGGCAAGAATTGTTAAACATTACCTTGACGCCGACGCGTATGACCGCGCTATGTAATACATTACACTATGCAAAACACGCACTGTGTATGTATATGCATGCAGTGTATGTACACGTGACTGAATCAATATTGCATTAAATTATATGAAAATTCGATGATTTATGTGTCGAATCCAAGAAGTTCAACTCAATCAAATTAATTTACAATATTTGTTGTCAAAAAGTGTACAAAAACGGTCATTCACACGTTGATTTCAAGTTGAATCCGTTGAATTACCTTTTTTGTTTGCATAATAATAAATGCCGCTGTAAACTGGTCGCGATGGTTAGTAATATACCTCTTTATTATTTTTCTCTGATAACATTTATGAGAGAAAAGAAAAGAATCATTCAAGAGCTAATGAAATCAGAGTGTTTACATTAAATTTCATGCTTTCATGAATTCATAAAAAAGAGAAATTATAAAACTTTTTCGTCAAAAATGTTGGTCTTAAGTGAGTGAAAGAATAATAGATTTACTAATAAAAGTGTCCGTCGTTAAATTTAACAAAGTTTTCGTCAAATTGAGGGGGCGCCGGGCTGCCCAAAGTAGGGAATGCCCCCTAATTATCAATTCTCACTGAATTGCATTATGTTAATAGCAACCGAGCAAACGAATCTGGCTCATTTATTAGAATTCAGTTTTCCCCATGAAATAACCTATTGAACATGTCATAATAAAGACCTATTTTATGAATGAATGATAACAACTGAAGAAAATATTTAATACTCTGTTTATGTAAAGCTGCAAGATTATTATGTTAAAACCGTTTGTTTTATGATAATTTCAACTGAGGAAAGGAAGTTACAGCTTTTTGTAGTATGTTTCTATTCAATTCCGACAATTCAGCTCATTATGGTACAAAATAATTTTCTGCACACCGTAATTAGGCCTGAAAGAATCATATTTTGATTATTTGACTGTTTTGATAGGCATTTTTGTTGGATTCTTTTTTACTTATGGAATTGACTGCTTTAAAACACGACATGCTTTATTTAGATTAAAGCATGAATTTAACGAAAAGCAAGGACTTTATGGAATATAATTTTAGTACGCCTGCTTAGATAAACAGATTTATGGAAATTCTAAGAAAAATAAAGCATTTTCCGACAACTTACGGTTCACACTGATTTAATTGAGTTTGATATGGTATAGTTATTATAAATTCAAGTATACGTGATACAAGTGTCAACAAACTAACGGTTTAGTTTCTATAATACTGACTAACTAGTCCTAAAACAATGAATATCTTGTTTTGAATCATTAGTTTGACACATTAACCAGAAATTTAGAGATATTCTCAGAATATTTGTTGAAGTATCAACAGATTTCGTATGGAAATGCAAACACACTATCCCTAAAACACTGAGTTACCTGCTTATATTTCTTCATTTGGTTAAGATGCATTGAAAAATATAGTTAATGTTGAAGCATGTATTGGGAAAAACAGTTTTTATTGGAATGTAGACGGCTCTGAAAACACGGAATTATTTTGTTGAAATCATTAGTTTTAACCAAAATCATTAGTTCATAACGAATTTATGAGTTTTTTTACGCATTTGCTGGCCAAATAATAGTTTTTTGCGTAGAAATACAACTAATTTTTTTCTAAAACCCTGTATTTATCAGTAAATTAACGTTTTTTGGTATATAAATGTAAACAAACTGACCTATTAACAATAATTTATATGATTTAAATCAGTGATTTTATTTAATTTCTTAACAAAATACAGTTATTTTTCGTTCATTTTATTGATTTTTGTTTTGAAACGCTATCAGAATATTTATAAACGTTGTATCAAGTGATTTTAATTCCTTAATTGAATGCAACTCAACACAAAAATAAATTTATTTTCGGTAGTTTCGTTTCTAAATTTGACAAAATAGCGTTGAAACCACATAGTTATTTGAATTGAGCGTTTGTTTTGATGCATTCATTACAAAAAATGGATATTTGTGATGTATTTATTGAAAAAATCGAGGGTTTTTGTTGAAAAACGCTACCAATTAATAGAAAAAAAATAGATTTATTTAAATCTGCCTGTAATTTGAAGGATTATAAAAAAATTATGAAATTTTTAGTGTTTATTAACAGTTTTTATAAAAAATGCAACCATCAACCATCACATACCACCATGTGAGTCCATGCGGACATTCATGATTTTTAACCTCTCAGTGGTTGGCTGCGATGTATCTGACTGTGGAAAAGCGGATGAGAAGCCAGAAGGTACCTCATTTCCGACACGGATTCAGAAAAAGTGCCTAATTTCAGTACTTAATTTGTCGGTTAAATCGTGATACTAAAAAATAGTAAAAATGCAAAAGAAAGGGACATTAGCGGTGGCTGGTTTCAATAAATCTGAAAAAAAACTTATGTGATGGAGTATATGTCTAAACATGTTTAGTCATTTACTCCATCATCCGTGAAAAATTCCCATTACCGTATTCCTGAATGGAACCCCAGCCCAAGTAAATGTTACCGTAATTTATGGAGTGTATGTCTAAACCATGTTTAGTCTTTTACTCCATTCTCCGTGAAAAATACCATTACCGTATTCATGAATGTTAACAAGGTTACCGTAAACTATTGTGTCATAGCTATCGCCCCTCATGTTTACCCCTAGAGCCGACAGCAAGCGCTCGTGCGCCCCTGATTGCTGATTGGTCAGAGCCCTAAAGGCATTTAAGTGGTGTATGTAGAAGTCTAAATGGAATATAAAAATAGGGGGCTTATGGGTTGAATGTATGTAACAAGAGAGACTGAACTGTTTCAGTAAAGTTTTGCATTATGAGCCCCGCCGTTTAATAAATCAGTATACCAGCATTATCATGTAGAATGAGTGATATTACTTAGAGTTTAGTTTAGATTATATGTGCTACATAGCTACACGTGTGAGCATTTTATTAGGATACAATGATATTAGCATAACATTTTTTATATTTTTGGAGTGCGTTACATAGGTTTTACATGAAACCAATGAATCAGTCAGTCATAGTTTATGTATGTAGCGTTATCATGCAAAATGAGTGAGTGACATGTTATTTCTACTTACATGATATTTAGCTTTGAGATTCTGTTATATGATACAGTAATCCTAGCATTACATAAGTGAATTTAGAGTGTGGTTTAGTGAGTTACATAAAATCTGTCAATCATACTGTTTGCATACAAATGTTACATGTAATTCTTCAGTTGAATACATTTAGCCAGAAACATTCAAATACCAACATACACATACACACATGTACATAGAATTGAGTGAGTGAATGAAGGAGTGACATGTTATACCTACTTATATGATATTTAGTTTTGAGTTCATTAGATGTTACAGTAATACTTGCAAAAGTGGTTTCATATTTATACATTGGTTTAATGCGTTACAATTACAAATGTTACATGTAATCCTTCAGTTAGTTGATTTACCCAGATACTTTCAAATATCAACAGCAACACATGTACATATTATTGCACCATACATTGCAATTGTGTAAACTCCCCACAACAAATGACTGCTGCTGATCAGATTCGCCGTTTTTATGATCACTGCTTGTCCACGCCGAAACAACAAGAAGTTTCCAAGCGTGTTGCTAGATTCACATTCCAAGTAAATCACAGTGGCGGCGGCCCATTAAACGTTTTCGATCATTATAATCAAGGGACAGTGTTTTTTTAAAGCATATGGTGCTCATTTGTTTATCATAGAATAAAATTTTTTTTATTTAACTTCGTTCCTCAGGTAAATTCCTTCTTCTCACACGCCCCTGTCAACTGGTTGACAGAAACATCTCTTAACATGATACAAATAACGGGGTCAAACACGGCATATAATCGCGTTGAGGAGAGAGATCAGGCTATCGCTCGGTCACCTAAAGACACATATCAACAGATGCGTGTTCACGGGCGCATTCATAATGGGGTTGCGTGCGGCAAATTCAAAAATTGTTTAATTATTTCAAAGTTAACATAAGATGTTATAATATTCATTTGTACTGAAAGAAAATTATGCTGATAAATTCCGTCTTTCTCACACGCCCCTGTCGAAAACAAGACATCCAAAATACACGTATGGCACACATCAACAGACGCGCGTGCCCTGATGGTTGTATTCATAATGGGGTTGCGGCAAATTAGAATTTATTGTTGGAAAGATAAAACAAGAATACTGAGTGATAAAAATTTATTATTCTGATGAAATTGATAAAATGTAAAAAAAACATGAAAAAAATGCACACAGTGAACGCAACCGTTACACCATTGAACCTGCTGTACACCAAGTGGCGGATTTTTGTTTAGAGAATTTACCTTAGGCTTAAATAATTACCTTTTCCTTAGGCTTAGACTTAGAGAAATATCCCTTACTTAGAGACTATTTCATTTAGGCTTAGGCTTAGGCTTAGGCTTAGGCTTAGAGAAGTACCCTATTTCATTTAGGCTTAGGCTTAGGAGGGGGTGGAAGGGGAGGAGGAGCAGGGGTCTGAGGTGGCCGACTATTATATATCCATATATAATAATAATAATAATAATAATAATAATATTTCATTCCAGTATAGGAAGTATGTGCTAAATAGCACAGAAAAAAAACAAGTAGATAAAATAAGGTGGGCAGAGAAAGACACAGGGAGGGCAGGGTCGTATGGGTGGGATTCACTCTTGGATTGTCGGCAAGGGATTTTTTTCCGACAAATTCATTTGAATAAATCCGGAGAAGTTACGTTCGGCAAAGTTGAAGTCGGGATTGTAGATTACAAAAAAGTCTAAACCTCTGGACTTTTCGAATTTGCTTGAAAAGATAATCCGAATCTTATATACTAAAACACTAGGGTAGGTATGTTTGTTTGTTTGTTTGTATGTCCGCAAGTCAATAGGTATAAATATCAAAAGTGAAACGCTGAAAAACTCTTTTATTAATTTCTTTCCACGGGTGTAATCATCATCACCTACTTTCATAAAAGTTGAGGAGAGATGGTCATCGACACCCTCGAAGGTTGTTCCCAATTTGCTCATCTAGAAATACCAACCTCAACTGAACTGACTAAGGCGCCGTAAATTTTGTGCCACGGGTGCCAATCGTTCTAATTTGTTCATCTACATCGAGAATCATTAACCACCACGGAACAAATATGCTGAACTGCTGAACGGGATTATATTTTTCAACTGAAAATCTGTGTTTAAATCATTTCATAAAAAGCGGGTCGGGTCAAGTTATTTAAGCTACTACTACTCTTCACTACTGATTAGAGGACGGGTAATGAGATACAAATATGCTATGGTTTTTAATGTTAATAAAAGTTTATTGATGAAAAATAGGCGCTAAAAAGTTGTCTAAAACGTTTATGGGTGACTCTGACTTTTTTCCACGGGTTTTTATTACTGTATTTTTGAATTTGACCTTATCTTACGACAAGTCAGATTAAACAAGCTTTTCTTCACAACAGATTTTCTTTTATGTAATGAAATGAAATCATTAATTCATTTTTAACGGGTCGGGTCATGTTATTCAAGAAGCTACTACTGCTCTTCACTACTGATGAGAGGTCGGGTAATGAGATAAAAATAGGTTATGGTTTTCAACGGGACAAGTGAAAAGATGATATTTTATTGACGGAAAATAGGCGCTAAAAAGTTGTTAGTTTCATGGTTGGCTGTAAGTTTTTTCCACGGGTTTTTATTACTGTAATTGAACTCATATTAAGACAATTCAAATTGTTCAAGCTTATCTTCATCACAGATTATCATGTCAGGTGATGAATTAAAAATATGTTAGGCGTTACCAACGAGAATGTTAAAAACGGTATTCCATGAACGAAAAACAAGTGGTGGCATGTTTGAAATTACAGGTGGCTTTAAAATATTCCACGGGTTTTCTCACTGTAATTTTCTAATTTGAACTAATATCAAAATGAAAACGGTATTAATTAAGTCAGATTTCAATGGATCGGGTAAGTTTAACGTATTTAATCAACGGGTTATATCGGCGGGTTTGTTCGAATAATAATCTTTGTAAACTTAACAGACAGTTGCGTAGCAACGGGTTTACCCTAGTCTCATATATTAAAACTCAATGTCTGTTTGTTTGTTTGTTTGTTTGTATGTCCGCAAGCGATTCGATATAAATATCAGAAGTGAAACGCTGAAAAACTCTTTCATGTCATTTCCATGCAGAATCAAGAAATTTATAGTCATCATCACCTACTCTCATAACAGTTGAGGAGATATTGTCATCAACACCCTCAAAAAAGATTCCCTGAATTCACTGAACTGTAAATATCATTGACCTCAGAGGTGGGCCGGGTTTTTTGGCGTTTTGCAGGGGGTGGGGGGTAGAATTTTGAAATCTCAGTTTACCCCCCACCCCGAAAAGTGGGGGGGGGGGGGTAAAGTCGAGTAGGGGGAAGGGGGGTAGAAAAAAATTTTTTCGCAAAAAAACCTTGTTTTTTGCTTGTTTTTGCTAAAAAATCTTCTATTATAAGGTATAAACATCACATGTACCGGTTTTTTCAGGTTTTAACCAAGAAAATTGACCCAGAAAACGTGTTTGTTCGACATTTTTTTTTTTTTTGAAAAATGAGTCTCAAAATCGAGGTTTTGAGGCCGATTTTCTCAAAAATTTAGAGTAGGGGGGAGGGGGTAGGCGACCTAAATTTTTGTCTAGGGGGGGTGCTACCCGCCGGCCCTGAAAAGTGGGGGGTAACCCCCCTGCCCCTCCCCCCCCAGCGGCCCACCTCTGATTGACCTTAACTGAAATTACCATAATCGTTGTGCCACGGGTTTCAATGTTTCTATTTCAATGTGGGAATAAAAAGCTTTTTTCCATGATTAACGGCACGGAATCATCAACACCTTTCCTTTCGTCATGAATTTTTCTCTCGCTAAACTGTTAAACGTAATCAGTCATTTTCAAATAACATACTTTTGTTAAATTCAAAATCCTAAAATTTTGTGTTCAGGTGGTCGGGTAGAGTTTTTTCAACTAATGTTCACTACAAATTATCATGTTGTTTCATGAAATAATAAAAGACCAGTTTTTACGAGGCGGGGCTTAAATATAATATTTCATGGATCAAAAACAAATTAATAAACTCCACGGGTTGTACTTTCGACTATTTTCCACGGGTTTTTTACTACTGTTACCGTGTAATTATACTGAGTGGGTATAAAGTTAGATTTTAAAAAAGTCGGGTAAGTTTAACGTTTGTTTTTGTGAGTTTTAGATTACCCCATATCGTGTAATCAGTGAAATATATATTAGGAGTTGGCAACCCGGCATATGGAAACAATATGTTCTACGAATAAAAGAAGCTGTATTAAGTTGAAAACTTCACGGGTTGCTCTAACTTTTTGACGGGTTTTTAACAGTAATTCTGTCCATATACTAAACTCTAGACTAAAGTTTGAACAATCAACGGGTCGGGTTAACACAACCGACCAACAAACCTAATGGTATACAAAAATATATTTCATCGGGTTTAGTGCAGGAAACGGTCATTATTTAACTTGACCGTCCGTTGCCCTGCAACGGGTTCACCCTAGTTATCTATTATACTTCACCGGATATTTTCTCAATGGGTTTGTTGAAGCAAACACAATTTTACATGAGGCATCGAAATACAAAAGAGTCACTGAAAAAGTAATTTTGCTTCAGATTCAGATATTAGTTAGGCTGCTTCTTGTTCGGTGGCGCAGATTTCCAAAACCCTTTCCTAGAATTTTTCCCAAGCACGAAATTTTATGTGCGCATACTAAGGTGGGTAACCACTGAAAACCCACCGCTGCGCGGGCCTAACGCTCTCGTCAGCCAGCCTAACGATAGGTAATCGGGGTTAACGGACAGTAAAACCAGTAATATGGAATATTTTTTGATGACAAAAACTTTTGGCGTTTAGAAAAAATTCTAGGAAAATTTTTGGGGTTTGGCATTTGGCTTCGGTGGCATCAGTTCTGTTCCGGCAGAATCTATTCAGGATTTCTTGTTACTCGAAAATTTTTGAATTCAAATCTTTTTCTAATGCGCGCGTTCACTTTTTCAAGAAAAAATTCTTCCTTTACATGACACATATAATTGGTTGATAATTAACTTAGTAAAAGAAAGGAATTGATTTCTTGGCATCCCACACTTTTTCACCTTTAGTTCAAACCAAACAAAAGTTTTTCACCTATAGTTCCCAACTTTTCTTATAGCTTTTTAGTAAACATTTGACCTATAAGTTCGAAACATCATGGCGACCACATGACAATGAATGCGACAATTTTAGTTTTTTTAAATTTATTTCAGAGATGCATTTATTTAGAAAGCTTTTATGAAGTGCATGTGTGCATGGGTGCATGGGTGCATGGGTGCATGGGTGCATGGGTGCATGGGTGCATGGATGCATGGGTGCATGGGTGCATGGGTGCATGTGTGCATGGGTGCATGGGTGTATGGGTGCATGGGTGCATGGGTGCATGGGTGCATGGGTGCATGGGTGCATGGGTGCATGGGTGCATGGGTGCATGGGTGTATGGGTGCATGGGTGCATGGGTGCATGGGTGCATGGGTGCATGGGTACATGGTTGCATGGGTGCATGGGTGCATGGGTGCATGGGTGCATGGGTGTATGGGTGCATGGGTGCATG
>OZ038443.1:2083360-2093360 GCA_964036265.1 Daptonema setosum
GTGACTCGATCATCATCACGAAGTCTATCTCGGCACCTTTCGTCTGCTCAACCACATCCTTGCATGCTGCTTCCATCGCTGATGCGTGGGAGATTGAGTGAGTGAGTGAGTGAGTGAGTGAGTGAGTGATTGAGTGAGTGAGTGAGTGAGTGAGTGAGTGAGTGAGTGAGTGAGTGAGTGAGTGAGTGAGTGAGTGAGTGATTGAGTGAGTGAGTGAGTGAGTGAGTGAGTGAGTGAGTGAGTGAGTGAGTGAGTGAGTGAGTGAGTGAGTGAGTGAGTGAGTGAGTGAGTGAGTGAGTGAGTGAGTGAGTGAGTGAGTGAGTGAGTGAGTGAGTGAGTGAGTGAGTGAGTGAGTGAGTGAGTGAGTGAGTGAGTGAGTGAGTGAGTGAGTGAGTGAGTGCGTGAGTGAGTGAGTGAGTGAGTGAGTGAGTGAGTGAGTGAGTGAGTGAGTGAGTGAGTGAGTGAGTGAGTGAGTGAGTGAGTGAGTGAGTGATTGAGTGAGTTAGTTAGTGAGTGAATGAGTGAGTGAGTGAGTGAGTGAGTGAATGAGTGAGTGAGTGAGTGAAGTAGTGAGTGAGTGAGTGAGTGAGTGAGTGAGTGAGTGAGTGAGTGAGTGAGTGAGTGAGTTAATGAGTGAATGAGTGAGTGAGCGAGTGAATAAGTGAGTGAGTGAGTGACTGAGTGAGTGAGTGACTGAGTGAGTGAGTGAGTGACAGTGACTGAATGAGTGAGTGAGTGAGTGAGTGATCATGCACTGACCATCGTCACCTGCACACGCACTGAACATGCACATTAACGCTAACACCTTTATCACCGACATATCGATCCTGAAAACAAGACAACCTACAGTAGAGTCAACGTTTTGTTATCGGTCAGTTTCTAATAATACATTGAAAGCGGTGTCTGCCACACATTTTTCGGTGTCTGCCACACATTTTTACATTTTTACATTTTTCTCGCGGCATACATTTAATATTATGACTTGAATTTTATATCAAGATTTCGATTTATAAAAATTCTGTTGTAATTACTATCAAGTCTACCATGATGAACCATATAAGCTTACTATGATCTCCATACTTGAAGTATATTTCCACGAACTTGAAAATGCGTCACCGCGAGCTGGGTCACAGTTAACGAGCTGGGTCACAGTTAAACGACAATTAAATCTGTTTATACTCACCGCCGTTGAAAAATTGTTCACGTTTCACGCTCACTATTAGTTCAAAAACCGGCAACATTTTATCAGATGGTTTTAACCCATCGAAACTTGAGGAAGCCCTTTGTAAGATGCCATCCTCGGTTTATTTTTGAGCAGTTACACAATCGCCTCGAGTTGTTTTTGAGAACGAACGAAATAGAATGGTTGATTTGTGCGAACTCGTGCGTAGCATCGAGTCTTTCGTAACTTGTACTTTTTGCCCAAAAGGGACAAGAGCTCAGCCAGTATTTGGTATTTTTTGAACATTCTCGGACGCTGGTTAAACGGGTTCGAACGCTGATTAAACGGGTTCGGACGGTGGTTAAACAAGTTCGGACGCTGGTTAAACGGGTTCGGACACTTGTTAAACAGGTTCGGACGCTTGTTAAACATTCTCGGACGCTGGTTAAACGGGTTCGGACGCTGATTAAACGGGTTCGGACGGTGGTTAAACAAGTTCGGACGCTGGTTAAACGGGTTCGGACGCTGGTTAAACGGGTTCGGTACATTGAAATCGTACGCCTGAAACATTTTTACATTTTTGAAGTGTGAAAAATCGTCGTTAAAAAATTGTTCACGTTTCACGCTCACAATTAGTTCGAAAACCGGCAACATTTATCAGATGGTTTTAACCCCTTGAGGATGCCGTCCTCGGTTTATTTTTGGACAGTTACACAATCGCCTCGAGTTGTTTTTGAGAACGAACGAATTAGAACGGTTGATTTGTGCGAACTCGTCCTTCGGGACCACCCGTGTAATAACACACTTTTTCCCAGATGTATGAACTCGCTGCATACATTTAATGTTTCGCCTCGAGTTGTTTTTGAGAACGAACGAATTAGAACGGTTGATTTGTGCGAACTCGTCCTACGGGACCACCCGTGGAATAACACGCTTTTTTCCCAGATGTATGAACTCGCTGCATACATTTAATGTTATGACTTAAATTTTTTATCAAGATTACTATCAAGTTGACCATGATGAACAACATAAGCTTACTATGATCTCCATACTTGAAGTATATTTCCGCGAACGTGAAAATGCGTGACCGCGCGCTGGGTCACAGTTAAACGAACGACAATTAAATCTGTATGTACGCACCGCTGCTGAAAAACTGTTCACGTTTCACGCTCACTATTAGTTCAAAAACCGGCAACATTTTATTAGATGGTTTTAACCCATCGAAACTTGAGGAAACCCATTTGTCATCCACGGTTTATTTTTGGACAGTTACGCAATCGCTCCGAGTTGTTTTTGAGAACGAACGAATTAGAACGGCTGATTTGTGCAAACTCGTCCTAGGGGACCACCCGTGGAAAAACGCACTTTTTTCCCAGATGTATGAACTCGCTGCATACATTTAATATTATGACTTTGAAGTGAAGTCGAAGATGGGTTCGACCGCTGGTTAAAAGGGTTCGGACGCTGGTTAAACAGGTTCGGAAGCTGGTTACACAGTTTCGGATGCTGGTTAAACGGGTTCGGACGCTGATTAAACGGGTTCGGACGCTGGTTAAACAAGTTCGGACGCTGGTTAAACGGGTTCGGACGCTGGTTGAACGGGTTCGGACGCAAGTTAAACAGGTTCGGACGCTTGTTAAACATTTTCGGACGCCGGTTAAACAGGTTCGGACGCTGGTTAAACAGGTTCGGATGCTGGTTTAACGGGTTCGGACGCTGGTTAAACAGGTTCGGACGCTGGTTAAGCAGGTTCGGACGCTGGTTAAACGGGTTCGGACGCTGGTTAAACAGGTTCGGACGCCGGTTAAACGGGTTCGGACGCTGGTTAGACAGGTTCGGACGCTGGTTAAACGGGTTCGGACGCTGGTTAAACAGGTTCGGACGCTGGTTAAACAGGTTCGGACGCTGGTTAAACAGGTTCGGACGCTGGTTAACAGGTTCGGACGCTGGTTAAACGGGTTCGGACGCTGGTTAAACAGGTTCGGACGCTGGTTAAAAAGGTTCGGACGCTGGTTAAACAGGTTCGGACGCTGGTTAAACGGGTTCGGACGCTGGTTAAACAGGTTCGGACGCTGGTTAAACAGGTTCGGACGCTGGTTAAACGGGTTCGGACGCATACCAATGATTGCCATTCCGGATGCTTTCTTTCCTTGGGTTCTATACAAACACATGTACGTGTTTTCTTTTACTCTTCATATTCCAAACACATGTTATAATATCACATATTGTACGTGTTTTCTTTTACTCTTCATATATGTTCAGATAATAACTACACATTATTATTTTTTATCCTGATATGCTATTAAATGTTTTAAAGTTACTTGAAGACACTTCAAAATCTTGCATAATAACGACACTGTTTGAAAATGTTCGGAAAAAAAATATTTCGCTTAATTTCACAGATAATTTCATTTCATTTTCACATAATTGTTTATTATATACTACCATATTGCTTCGTTATTGTGATTATTTATATATATATAACTATATTTACTTATATATAGTACATCTTATGAATGTTACAGCTTCTAAAATTATATATACTGTTAGTAACATAAAAAATGGGGGTGATTTAAAAAAATAAAAAAATAACCTATTAAACAAAAACAACAACAACAACAACAACAACAACAACAACAACAACAACAACAACAACAACAACAACAACAACGAAATAACGACAACAGCAGCAGCATCACAAATAATAATAATACCAACAGACACTTTTGCAATAAAGCTTAAGAAACAAAGAATGCCAGAATTGGATATCTTGATGTTGACGTAATATTGTCCCTTTCTTCAAAAAGGGACACCATATCAAAATAACAAAATGATGTCCCTTTAATCAAAAACAAAAAAAACTAAATTAATAAAATGCTTTGGATTTTCTTGAGCTCTCAATTGCTTACGGGCCCAACTACATGCATCCTCTTTCCCGGGTCTTTCGATTAAAATCTTAAACTCCTGCCCTACTCTTGTTCGACTCCGTCTCAACTGTTCCACGGGTGGTCCCCTAGTATTCATAACATTTCACCCCAGCACAAATTCAAACTTCTGGTATGCCCATACATAACAGCGTATTCTACTAAGTAGGTGAGAGTCAATAGTATCCTATATTTAATCAACTGCATGGAACAACTTGTTTATCTTTACCGGTTATTGCTCCATATATAACAAGATTTTAAAATATTTTTGAGACAATAATGATGGTGCTGGGGTGAAAACGTACACATCATTTAACGGGTAGTTAAACAAACAGCTTTGTTGAGCGTGACAATCAGTTGAGGCGGAGCACGAGCACCAGGTGTTGATGAAGCATATGAATCAGGCAGGAAATAAATCAATGTAAATATGACTTTCAACGACAAGTGAACGGGTTTTATAGCATCCCAGAGACTACGGTAGGGACATTTAATGACTACATGACTTTTGTTGAATTCATGACACTTCGAAAAAGTCACTCAAGGCCATCACTAAGAAAGTTGATCATTTGAAGGCATTTTTCGTCAAGAAATTACCATAATCTTGACATTCGTATAATTATTTTCTAAATGCCGAGCCAATTGTTGAAGAGGAAGCTGTCCAAAAGCTACATATGTATGTATTTGTGCTTGAGACATTTCCAAAATTTACTCACTGACCCACTCACTCACTCACTCACTCACTCACTCACTCACTCACTCACTCACTCACTCACTCACTTATTCACTCACTCACTCACTCACTTATTCACTCACTCACTCACTCACTCACCCACTTTATGCTTTCTACTATTTATAGAGTAATCTTAGCAATCTATCATCTTAGCACTCTTTATTGGCGAATTCGGCGTATTTCCTGAAATTCGCCTGTAACATCCAATAATAGCTGACTTAAACTTCAGTCAAATTTATTTTTTCAAGTCAAATTGTCCTCTATCGAATGTTTGGATTTTTTTCTTCAATTGAAGTCATCAAGTCACGGCACACTAAACCCATTCTGAACGGGGTTTCCGTGGCGGCCAGAGAGTTGAGGAAAATGACGGCCAATGGCAGAAAACCCAGAGCAACGCGTCAGGATCTCAAGCCAAGTTTCGAACTAAGAACCGCTAGTTTCTTAGGCTGGCGCCCTACGCAATGGTCTAGACAGGCGACAAGTTGTAAATTTTTTCATATAAAAACACCCAATATGTAGAACGTATATCAAAGTAATATTGTCTGCGATATAACGTAGACCAATAAATGTATATCCAGAAACCACACAATCACAGACTGAGACTGACCCCCATATCACAGAAACTTTTGGCATTGGTTGCCTAAATTGGTGCATCTTTATGCAAAAAACTTGAAGACCTATAACGCACGATATGATCGGTTAAAAATAAAAAAAACTTTTGTTCAGATGAAAGTTCGTTTTTTCCTCATAATGCAATCACAAAAAACTCAAATAAAAAGTTTTCAATTTAAAACGCCTTGCCTGAGAAAACCTACAGGTTGTATGGGAAGTGTGGCCCCTCTTATCAAAGTCGAGTTCTATAGTGTTTTGGAACCTACCAGGGTAGTGTATCAATACCCTATGACCGTTTGGTTTAAAGTTGCTCAAAACCGGAAAAAGCCGGATTTTTCGATTTTGGCTGTAGGGCGCGTGTCACCATGCGATCTGCTCACTTTGAACGGCGGCCGTCATCGATAGAGACCTCCAATCATCAAATGGATAACATAGTATGAAAGTAGACTTAATTCTGCGTTTTTTAAGCCCTATTTGACCGCATTTGACAAAATATTCAATAAAGAAATCAACCCGAAAAATTTTGTAAATTAACTTTTTTTTTAAAAATTGTCAAGTTGGGGACATAAATGTCAGAATAAAAAAAGTTGCAAGATTTATCCAGACAAACCGAGTATGAGGGATGATGCCCCCATAGTAGACCTTCAAAAAGGTCATGTGCTACCCCCCCACATGGCCCCACTTTTTTGAGCTACGGGTCATTTTTTGCCAAAAAATCGCTAAATTTCCGAAATTTCTCTTATTTTCCGTATATGGTTGATTGTTTATCGGCAAATTGTGCACTAAAATACCTTCCCTTATAGGTAAAGTAATAATAGTATACTTCCGTTTGCTTTATTCAGTCTTTAAAATATGATTAAAAGGGCTGAAAGGCTGAAAATGACCGAAAACGACGAAAAACCCTAAAATTCTATGTTTGCTCAAAATAGTGACGTTCTTACGTTGTACGTAAGCAAAACTGAGTCGAGAAGGGCATATAATTGAATATACATTGTTTTTGATTCTATTTTATCAAATATAACTAGCTGCAACGTCAAAATACTAGTATTAGGGGTTTTGAACAGTCGTTTTGAGCGATTTTTTTTATAAAATTCGTCAAGTTAGCGGTTTTCCTTCAATTTGCCGTTCGTGGTTGATGGTTTTTCGGTAGTTAGTGCATGACAATACATTTCCCCGATAGAAAAGAAAATGAGGGAATACTTTTATTTGGTTTAACCAGCTTTCAAAAATTTATAAACAGGTCTAAACGGCTGAAAAAGACCAAAAACAATGAAAAAGTATAATTTTCAATGTTTGCTGAAAATACCAGAACTTTACCATTGTAATAAAGCAAGAACTAGTCAAAACGACATATCGTGGAATATACAGTGTTCTTGGTCTATTTCACCAAATACGTGTAAGTAAGTTGCAATAAGTTATCGGGCTTACAGGAATGACTCCAGTACGAAGCAGAAGTACTGAAAACATAAAAAATTTGGCGCTATGCGCCATCCGGTCTCGTCCTTCCATGGTACGTCTAGGTTGCAAAATGAAGGTCTAGAAACGTCGAATTTGCGGCGCCATGCGCCATCCATTTTCAGGTTGTAAAGCTGAGAAATCCACTTTTTGGTGCCACTTGGATTAAGGAATCGGGCTTTCAGGATACGTATCCAATACAAAGCAACGGTACTAGAAAACGCCACTTTTTCAACGCTACGCGCCATCTGGTTTCTGGAAAAGAGCATGAGTGCTAAGAAATGTAAAGTTTCGGCACAAAGCATTGAAATTTAAAGATACGTCTGCAATACAAAGAAGTAAAGCTGGAAGCTGACCGCAATTCATACCACTAAAAGTATCATCAAATCATATAGGATAGTACTATACATACATACGTACGCATACTTGGACAACTGCCGCCACCACCAACTGCAGCCACATTTAACAAGTCAACTGCCGCCACTTTTTCTGAAATTTTTCAGCTGCAGTTGACTCGACGGAAAGTGACGCCAGTTGCCTCAAGTCAACTGACGCCAAAGAAACAAAGAAGAATCTTTAATTCTGTCAATAAAAGATGTTCCATGCAATGAATGATAAGACCACAGACAAATTCTCCAAAGTTTTACTATTTCCTTTGAAGTATATGTTATTGTTCGTTAACCCCCGATAATCCATCGTAAGGCACGTTAGCACCGCGCAGAACGTGGAAGTGGGTTTCGTTTGAAAAGTATTTTCATCATCCAATGCTAATCAACTGCATCCAACTTATCATTGATCATTCTTTACTGATAACATGAATAATTCTTCTTTGATTACTTTCGAGCGAGTCAACTGCAGCCGGAATACTAAAAAAATGGCGGCAGTTGACTCGAAAATTGTGGGTGCAGTTGGCAGTGGCGGCAGTTGACCCACAATCCGTATGTATGTATATGAGATAAGAATGGATGTATTGCATGTCAGAACGAAAAATGTGGCTTTGTTCCACCAGGATTCGAACCTGGGACGTATGGCTATCAAGGCCAATGCTCTACCTCTGAGCTATGGAACGCCGACATTAATCGTTCGTTCAATCGACTATATTACAGTTGTGGCGCACGCGCTCACCACACACTGTACACGAATTCAGTTACCCAAGCTGAATGTATCTGATAACTATAACACACACGGGTTTCTACGCCGTGTACCATGTATTGGATATACACACAGTTTTCTAGGCTGTGTATATTCCAACACTCCCCACTTTTTGAAGTGTTGGCTAGGACAATCACCAACACCTCCCCAACTTGAAAATTTCCTAATGTGGGGTCGGGTTCTATTTTGACAGCGGATGCCATGTCAGAACGAAAAATGTGGCTTTGTTCCACCAGGATTCGAACCTGGGACGTATGGCTATCAAGGCCAATGCTCTACCTCTGAGCTATGGAACGCCGACATTAATCGTTCGTTCAATCGACTATATTACAGTTGTGGCGCACGCGCTCACCACACACTGTACACGAATTCAGTTACCCAAGCTGAATGTATCTGATAACTATAACACACACGGGTTTCTACGCCGTGTACCATGTATTGGATATACACACAGTTTTCTAGGCTGTGTATATTCCAACATTGCCAAACTATGTCGAACAAAAAAAATCTGAAACCCCAAAAATATATATCCAGAAAATGCATTTCAAGTACATACATGTGAGCGAATGAAACAAAGAATGGTGTATTCAACCGTTCATTCCCCAACAGCATATTTTTTTGAGTCATAGGCAAATATCGCTGAAAGCGACTGTAAAAAACCTTCAATACTTGGGTTTTTGAGTCTATAACTGATGAATATAAACCAGTAATACAGTATAAAATTATATTCCCTTCTTCTTGATTCATTACAATGGTAAAGTTCTGGTATTTTCAGCAAATATTGAAATGTAAACCTTTTCATTGTTTTTGGTCTTTTTCAGCCGTTTAGACCTGTTTATCAATTTTTGAAAGCTGGTTAAACCAAATAAAAGTATTCCCTCATTTTCTTTTCTATCAGGGGAATGTATTGTCATGCACTAACTACCGAAAAACCATCAACCACGAACGGCAAATTGAAGGGAAACCGCTAATTTGACGAATTTTATCAAAAAAATCGCTCAAAACGACTGTTCAAAACCCCCAATACTAGTATTTTGACGTTGCAGCTAGTTCTATATTTGATAAAATAAAACCAAAAACACTGTATATTCAATTATATGCCCTTCTCGACTCAGTTTTGCTTACGTACAACGTAAGAACGTCGCTATTTTGAGCAAACATAGAATTTTTAGGGTTTTTCGTCGTTTTCGGTCATTTTCAGCCTTTCAGCCCTATTAATCACATTTTAAAGACTGAATAAAGCAAACGGAAGTATACTATCATTACTTTGCCTATCAGGGGAAGGTATTTTAGTGCACAATTTGCCGATAAACAATCAACCATATACGGAAAATAAGAGAAATTTCGGAAATTAAGCGATTTTTGGCAAAAAATGACTCGTAGCTCAAAAAAATGTGGCCATGTGGGGGGGGTAGCACATGACCTTTTTGAAGGTCTACTATGGGGGCATCATCCCTCATACTCGGTTTGTCTGGATAAATCTTGCAACTTTTTTTATTTTGACATTTATGTCCCCAACTTAACAATTTTTTTAAGAAAAGTTATTTTTCAAAATTTTTTGGGGTTGATTTCTATATTGAATATTTTGTCAAATGCGGTCAAATAGGGCTTAAAACACGCAGAATTAAGTCTACTTTCATACTATGTTATTCATTTAAAGATTGGAGGTATCTATCGATGACGGCCGCCGTTCAAAGTGAGCAGATCGCATGGTGACACGCGCCCTACAGCCAAAATCGAAAAATCCGGATTTTTCCGGTATTGAGCAACTTTAAACCAAACGGTCATAGGGTATTGATACACTACCCTGGTAGGTTCCAAAACACTATAGAACTCGATTTTGATAAGAGGGGCCAAAACCTGTAGGTTTTCTCAGGCAAGCCGTTTTAAAACCAATTCTCACGTGAGTTATATAACTTCTAAGTATTCTTGCACAAAGATGCACCAATTTAGGCACCCAATGCC
>OZ038443.1:2110860-2113360 GCA_964036265.1 Daptonema setosum
TGTTATATTTTTTGTGATGCTCGCTTTTTTAATTCATTCGTAATTACTTTCTTGCCAAAAAAATTGCGAGCTAGAAAGAACAAATTGTCCAAAAATGGGCAATTTTTCACTGCTTGTAAAATTAGCTACATACGTCCAATAAATTTCTGGTAAGCGTCAAACATATTGCCAAAGACATGTCTATTTGAAAAGAAGTTTCAAATATATAGAGATAGTACAACTCAAACACGAAGCCGTCAACATCGGCGGTTAAGGATGGGTCACCCTGTGGGCCCGCTGTGTATAAGCACAGCACGGAAGCAAAAGAGGCCTGTTTTTGAATGATACATCACTGAGTGATAATGTAGCCTGTTTTTTTTGTATCTGATTTAGTATGATCTAGAATATTTGATTTTGGAGTCAGTGAAATCGAACCGAAACCGTAGCCACTTTAACACAAAATTCCAACAAGGCGTCCACGAGTTTCTTGGTTGGCAGCCACGCCAACTGTGCCGTGTTGCCGTCTGATTTATTGACAAGTGAATGGGTGAGTGAGTGAGTGAGTGAGTGAGTGAGTGAGTGAGTGAGTGAGTGAGTGAGTGAGTGAGTGAGTGAGTGAGTGAGTGAGTGAGTGAGTGAGTTAGTGAGTGCGTGAGTGAGTGAGTGAGTGAGTGAGTGAGTGAGTGAGTGAGTGCGTGAGTTAGTGAGTGCGTGAGTGAGTGAGTGAGTGAGTGAGTGAGTGAGTGAGTGAGTGAGTGAGTGAGTGAGTGAGTGAGTGAGTGAGTGAGTGAGTGAGTGAGTGAGTGAGTGAGTGAGTGAGTGAGTGAGTGAGTGAGTGAGTGAGTGAGTGAGTGAGTGAGTGAGTGAGTGAGTGAGTGAGTATGAGTGAGTGAGTGAGTGAGTGAGTGAGTGAGTGAGTATATTATAAATGTTGAAAAAGGTTGAGTAAAGAATGAAGATTGAAGAAAAGTTTAAAATTATCTTAACTTAAATGTCGTTTCATCCTGTATAACCATATGAGTGAGTGAGTGAGTCAGTGAGTGAGTGAGTGAGTGAATGAGGGAGTGAGTGAGTGAGTGAGTGAGTGAGTGAGTGAGTGAGTGAGTGAGGGTGAGTGAGTGAGTGAGTGAGTGAGTGAGTGAGTGAGTGAGTGAGTGAGTGAGTGAGTGAGTGAGTGAGTGAGTGAGTGAGTGAGTGAGTGAGTGAGTGAGTGAGTGAGTGAGTGAGTGAGTGAGTGAGAGTAAGTGACGGATTCGACACTAACCATTGTGGTCTGCAAACGTACCGACGATGCACACCAACGCGAACACCTTGATCACCGACATATTCATGTTGAAAACCACAGAATCTATAATCGTTTTTCAGACAGTAAACTCATAACAGTTGAATGGCACATATGAAAGATTTCATACGCATATGACGATGTACATAACATTTATCTGCTAGGCAACACTATTACTGATTCAAGTCATTTCGAAAATTGAGATGAGATTTGGATCGGTTTTGACTTGAATGCTGGTGTCGAGGTAAAGATTCACGAATGGAATTCAGTGACTGGTAATCAAACAAACGACTTTATTGAGGATGGCAATCAGTTGAGATCAGAATCACCACGTGTTGATCAGTCAGAATGAAAAAAAAACTGAAATACGACATTGAACAACCAGTGAACGGAATTTATAGCGACTCTCAGCGACTACGGTAGAGACATTTGAAGATTCCATGACTTTTGATGAATCCATGACACTTGACAAAAAAAATTTAAAAAAAAAACGTGAACAATAACATTCAAACCCTTCCTTTATTTTATGTGAAACTCGGGAAAAATCATCGTGTACCCTTCAGTTAACCCATTCTAAATTTGATAAAGTTCAACTCAACCGGAGGTCATAATCATCTTGATTCATAAACACTTGATTGAATTGATTTACTCAACATTTCTTCAACGAATTCATCAACACCCTCAAGACATTACTCAACTGGACCACCAATATAGTTAGCTCAAACGTTATATGAAGATACCTTACTACCAAATGTCATGGACTTAACAAATGTCTCTACCGTAGTCCCTGAGATGCTATTAAAAGAGTTCCCTGGGTGGTTGAATGTCATATTTTCATTTATTTATATCCTAATCTAGTCGGCTTTCATCAACGCCCGGTGGTCGTTCGTGGGCGATTTACAACCTCATTACCCGTCACTGCGCTCAGGATCCTCTCTATGTACATATGTATGTACATGACTCACTCACTCACTCACTCACTCACTCACTCACTCACTCACTCACTCACTATGTATGCATGTTATCTTTGTTCACTCCGTCATCAGTATTTTTCGTTTAATTTTCTATAACTTAGTTTCATTGTGGTGCACTAGCGGACGAGAAGGGGTGGGAAAAGTGGAATCTCCATTCTTTGGCATTTAAAAATCGTTTGCTAAGGTGTTTGTAAAATGAACTAAAAACTGCCGATTCCCCCCTCTTTGGAAAAGTTCACCTCCCTTTGGAGGTTTAGCTTGTCCG
>OZ038443.1:2118360-2144968 GCA_964036265.1 Daptonema setosum
AACTGAAAATAAACTGATAAAATTCACGCTTTACACAAGCACTCCTTTATGAACTTTTTTGAAAATAATAATTAATTACAATGTTTCACGTGTGCGCCCCGATATGCAGCGTAGAGTGATCGTGGAGTGACGTTCTTAAATCGTGGACTGATCGTGGAGTGACACTTTGAACTCATGGAGAGATCGTGGAGTGACAGTCTGAACTCGTAGAGTGATCGTGAAGTGACGATCTTAACTCGTAGAGTGATCGTGGAGTGAGGTTTTCAAGTCGTGGAGTGATCGTGGAGTGACGTTCTTAACTCGTGCAGAGATCGTGGAGTGACATTCTGAACTCGTAGAGTGATCGTGGAGTGAGGTTTTCAAGTCGTGGAGTGATCGTGGAGTGACGTTCTTAACTCTTAGAGTGATCGTGGAGTGAACTTTTGAACTCGTGGAGAGATCGCGGAGTGACATTCTGAACTCGTAGAGTGATCGTGGAGTGACTTTTTTAAATCGTGGAGTGATCGTGGAGTGACACTTTGAACTCGTGGAGAGATCGCGGAGTGACATTCTGAACACGTAGAGTGATCGTGGAGTGACATTTTTAACTCGTGCAGAGATCGTGGAGTGACATTCTGAACTCGTAGAGTGGTCGTCAAGGGCTCGAGCCCGGATTTATTTGTTCGGTGAATTCTACTGAATCCTAGTTGCAAACCACCAACTGGACCCAACTAGCATGAATTTTCGACCCTCAGTCGTTCGTGGCACATGTGGTACACTATTCATGGGTTCCACGGAAATGGTTCAAAATTAGCTAAAAACAGGCTTTATCAGCTTATAACTCGCGATAGAAAACTCGGATCGTCGAAAACTCATTTTTATCGTGTAGAGCGTGTCCGAATTGACCTAGAAACATGTTCAAATTGCCGAAAAGTTTTTTTAATGGAACTCATATAATGGCACATGCCAGTTTTTGGGTCCCAAATACCGTAATTTTCAGTCGTCTCCAGGGCTCGAGCCTGGATTTATTTGTTCGGTGAATTCTACTCAGTCCTAGTTGCAAACTACCAACTGGACCCAACTAGCATGAATTTTCGACCCTCAGTCGTTCGTGGCACATGTGGTACACTATTCATGGGTTCCACGGAAATGGTTCAAAATTAGCTAAAAACAGGCTTTATCAGCTTATAACTCGCGATAGAAAACTCGGATCGTCGAAAACTCTTTTTTATCGTGTAGAGCGTGTCCGAATTGACCTAGAAACATGTTCAAATTGCCGAAAAGTTTTTTTAATGGAACCCATATAATGGCACATGCCAGTTTTTGGTCCAAAATACCGTAATTTTCAGTCGTCTCCAGGGCTCGAGCCTGGATTTATTTGTCGGTGAATTCTACTGAATCCTAGTTGCAAACCACCAACTGGACCCAACTAGCATGAATTTTCGACCCTCAGTCGTTCGTGGCACATGTGGTACACTATTCATGGGTTCCACGGAAATGGTTCAAAATAAGCTAAAAACAGGCTTTATCAGCTTATAACTCGCGATAGAAAACTCGAATCGTCAAAAACTCTTTTTTATCGTGTAGAGCGTGTCCGAATTGACCTAGAAACATGTTCAAATTGCCGAAAAGTTTTTTCAATGGAACCCATATAATGACACATGCCAGTTTTTGGTCCAAAATACCGTAATTTTCAGTCGTCTCCAGGGCTCGAGCCTGGATTTATTTGTTCGGTGAATTCTACTGAATCCTAGTTGCAAACCACCAACTGGACCCAACTAGCATGAATTTTCGACCCTCAGTCGTTCGTGGCACATGTGGTACACTATTCATGGGTTCCACGGAAATGGTTCAAAATTAGCTAAAAACAGGCTTTTTCAGCTTATAACTCGCGATAGAAAACTCGGATCGTCGAAAACTCTTTTTTATCGTGTAGAGCGTGTCCGAATTGACCTAGAAACATGTTCAAATTGCCGAAAAGTTTTTTTTATGGAACCCATATAATGACACATGCCAGTTTTTGGGTCCAAAATACCGTAATTTTCAGTCGTCTCCAGGGCTCGAGCCTGGATTTATTTGTTCGGTGAATTCTACTGAATCCTAGTTGCAAACCACCAACTGGACCCAACTAGCATGAATTTTCGACCCTCAGTCGTTCGTGGCACATGTGGTACACTATTCATGGGTTCCACGGAAATGGTTCAAAATTAGCTAAAAACAGGCTTTATCAGCTTATAACTCGCGATAGAAAACTCGGATCATCGAAAACTCATTTTTTATCGTGTAGAGCGTGTCCGAATTGACATATGAAACATGTTCAAATTGCCGAAAAGTTTTTTTAATGGAACCCATATAATGGCACATGCCAGTTTTTGGGTCCAAAATACCGTAATTTTCAGTCGTCTCCAGAGCTCGAGCCTGGATTTATTTGTTCGGTGAATTCTACTGAATCCTAGTTGAAAACCACCAACTGGACCCAACTAGCATGAATTTTTGACCCTCAGTCGTTCGTGGCACATGTGGTACACTATTCATGGGTTCCACGGAAATGGTTCAAAATTAGCTAAAAACAGGCTTTATCAGCTTATAACTCGCGATAGAAAACTCGGATCGTCGAAAACTCATTTCTATCGTGTAGAGCGTGTCCGAATTGACCTAGAAACATGTTCAAATTGCCGAAAAGTTTTTTTAATGGAACCCATATAATGGCACATGCCAGTTTTTGGGTCCAAAATACCGTAATTTTCAGTCGTCTCCAGGGTTCGAGCCTGGATTTATTTGTTCGGTGAATTCTACTGAATCCTAGTTGCAAACCACCAACTGGACCCAACTAGCATGAATTTTTGACCCTCAGTCGTTCGTGGCACATGTGGTACACTATTCATGGGTTCCACGGAAATGGTTCAAAATTAGCTAAAAACAGGCTTTATCAGCTTATAACTCGCGATAGAAAACGCGGATCGTCGAAAACTCATTTTTATCGTGTAGAGCGTGTTCGAATTGACCTAGAAACATGTTCAAATTGCCGAAAAGTTTTTTTAATGGAACCCATATAATGGCACATGCCAGTTTTTGGGTCCAAAATACCGTAATTTTCAGTCGTCTCCAGGGCTCGAGCCTGGATTTATTTGTTCGGTGAATTCTACTGAGTCCTAGTTGCAAACCACCAACTGGACCCAACTAGCATGAATTTTCGACCCTCAGTCGTTCGTGGCACATGTGGTACACTATTCATGGGTTCCACGGAAATGGTTCAAAATTAGCTAAAAACAGGCTTTATCAGCTTATAACTCGCGATAGAAAACTCGGATCGTCGAAAACTCTTTTTTATCGTGTAGAGCGTGTCCGAATTGACCTAGAAACATGTTCAAATCGCCGAAAAGTTTTTTTAATGGAACCCATATAATGGCACATGCCAGTTTTTGGGTCCAAAATACCGTAATTTTCAGTCGTCTCCAGGGCTCGAGCCTGGATTTATTTGTTCGGTGAATTCTACTGAACCCTAGTTGCAAACCACCAACTGGACCCAACTAGCATGAATTTTCGACCCTCAGTCGTTCGTGGCACATGTGGTACACTATTCATGGGTTCCACGGAAATGGTTCAAAATTAGCTAAAAACAGGCTTTATCAGCTTATAACTCGCGATAGAAAACTCGGATCGTCGAAAACTCTTTTTTATCGTGTAGAGCGTGTCCGAATTGACCTAGAAACATGTTCAAATTGCCGAAAAGTTATTTTAATGGAACCCATTAAATGGCACATGCCAGTTTTTGGGTCCAAAATACCGTAATTTTCAGTCGTCTCCAGGGCTCGAGCCTGGATTTATTTGTTCGGTGAATTCTACTGAATCCTAGTTGCAAACCACCAACTGGACCCAACTAGCATGAATTTTCGACCCTCAGTCGTTCGTGGCACATGTGGTACACTATTCATGGGTTCCACGGAAATGGTTCAAAATAAGCTAAAAACAGGCTTTATCAGCTTATAACTCGCGATAGAAAACTCGAATCGTCAAAAACTCTTTTTTATCGTGTAGAGCGTGTCCGAATTGACCTAGAAACATGTTCAAATTGCCGAAAAGTTTTTTCAATGGAACCCATATAATGACACATGCCAGTTTTTGGTCCAAAATACCGTAATTTTCAGTCGTCTCCAGGGCTCGAGCCTGGATTTATTTGTTCGGTGAATTCTACTGAATCCTAGTTGCAAACCACCAACTGGACCCAACTAGCATGAATTTTCGACCCTCAGTCGTTCGTGGCACATGTGGTACACTATTCATGGGTTCCACGGAAATGGTTCAAAATTAGCTAAAAACAGGCTTTTTCAGCTTATAACTCGCGATAGAAAACTCGGATCGTCGAAAACTCTTTTTTATCGTGTAGAGCGTGTCCGAATTGACCTAGAAACATGTTCAAATTGCCGAAAAGTTTTTTTAATGGAACCCATATAATGACACATGCCAGTTTTTGGGTCCAAAATACCGTAATTTTCAGTCGTCTCCAGGGCTCGAGCCTGGATTTATTTGTTCGGTGAATTCTACTGAATCCTAGTTGCAAACCACCAACTGGACCCAACTAGCATGAATTTTCGACCCTCAGTCGTTCGTGGCACATGTGGTACACTATTCATGGGTTCCACGGAAATGGTTCAAAATTAGCTAAAAACAGGCTTTATCAGCTTATAACTCGCGATAGAAAACTCGGATCGTCGAAAACTCTTTTTTATCGTGTAGAGCGTGTCCGAATTGACCTAGAAACATGTTCAAATCGCCGAAAAGTTTTTTTAATGGAACCCATATAATGGCACATGCCAGTTTTTGGGTCCAAAATACCGTAATTTTCAGTCGTCTCCAGGGCTCGAGCCTGGATTTATTTGTTCGGTGAATTCTACTGAACCCTAGTTGCAAACCACCAACTGGACCCAACTAGCATGAATTTTCGACCCTCAGTCGTTCGTGGCACATGTGGTACACTATTCATGGGTTCCACGGAAATGGTTCAAAATTAGCTAAAAACAGGCTTTATCAGCTTATAACTCGCGATAGAAAACTCGGATCGTCGAAAACTCTTTTTTATCGTGTAGAGCGTGTCCGAATTGACCTAGAAACATGTTCAAATTGCCGAAAAGTTATTTTAATGGAACCCATTAAATGGCACATGCCAGTTTTTGGGTCCAAAATACCGTAATTTTCAGTCGTCTCCAGGGCTCGAGCCTGGATTTATTTGTTCGGTGAATTCTACTGAATCCTAGTTGCAAACCACCAACTGGACCCAACTAGCATGAATTTTCGACCCTCAGTCGTTCGTGGCACATGTGGTACACTATTCATGGGTTCCACGGAAATGGTTCAAAATAAGCTAAAAACAGGCTTTATCAGCTTATAACTCGCGATAGAAAACTCGAATCGTCAAAAACTCTTTTTTATCGTGTAGAGCGTGTCCGAATTGACCTAGAAACATGTTCAAATTGCCGAAAAGTTTTTTCAATGGAACCCATATAATGACACATGCCAGTTTTTGGTCCAAAATACCGTAATTTTCAGTCGTCTCCAGGGCTCGAGCCTGGATTTATTTGTTCGGTGAATTCTACTGAATCCTAGTTGCAAACCACCAACTGGACCCAACTAGCATGAATTTTCGACCCTCAGTCGTTCGTGGCACATGTGGTACACTATTCATGGGTTCCACGGAAATGGTTCAAAATTAGCTAAAAACAGGCTTTTTCAGCTTATAACTCGCGATAGAAAACTCGGATCGTCGAAAACTCTTTTTTATCGTGTAGAGCGTGTCCGAATTGACCTAGAAACATGTTCAAATTGCCGAAAAGTTTTTTTAATGGAACCCATATAATGACACATGCCAGTTTTTGGGTCCAAAATACCGTAATTTTCAGTCGTCTCCAGGGCTCGAGCCTGGATTTATTTGTTCGGTGAATTCTACTGAATCCTAGTTGCAAACCACCAACTGGACCCAACTAGCATGAATTTTCGACCCTCAGTCGTTCGTGGCACATGTGGTACACTATTCATGGGTTCCACGGAAATGGTTCAAAATTAGCTAAAAACAGGCTTTATCAGCTTATAACTCGCGATAGAAAACTCGGATCATCGAAAACTCATTTTTTATCGTGTAGAGCGTGTCCGAATTGACATATGAAACATGTTCAAATTGCCGAAAAGTTTTTTTAATGGAACCCATATAATGGCACATGCCAGTTTTTGGGTCCAAAATACCGTAATTTTCAGTCGTCTCCAGAGCTCGAGCCTGGATTTATTTGTTCGGTGAATTCTACTGAATCCTAGTTGAAAACCACCAACTGGACCCAACTAGCATGAATTTTTGACCCTCAGTCGTTCGTGGCACATGTGGTACACTATTCATGGGTTCCACGGAAATGGTTCAAAATTAGCTAAAAACAGGCTTTATCAGCTTATAACTGGCGATAGAAAACTCGGATCGTCGAAAACTCTTTTTTATCGTGTAGAGCGTGTCCGAATTGACCTAGAAACATGTTCAAATTGCCGAAAAGTTTTTTTAATGGAACCCATATAATGGCACATGCCAGTTTTTGGGTCCAAAATACCGTAATTTTCAGTCGTCTCCAGGGCTCGAGCCTGGATTTATTTGTTCGGTGAATTCTACTGAATCCTAGTTGCAAACCACCAACTGGACCCAACTAGCATGAATTTTTGACCCTCAGTCGTTCGTGGCACATGTGGTACACTATTCATGGGTTCCACGGAAATGGTTCAAAATTAGCTAAAAACAGGCTTTATCAGCTTATAACTCGCGATAGAAAACGCGGATCGTCGAAAACTCATTTTTATCGTGTAGAGCGTGTTCGAATTGACCTAGAAACATGTTCAAATTGCCGAAAAGTTTTTTTAATGGAACCCATATAATGGCACATGCCAGTTTTTGGGTCCAAAATACCGTAATTTTCAGTCGTCTCCAGGGCTCGAGCCTGGATTTATTTGTTCGGTGAATTCTACTGAGTCCTAGTTGCAAACCACCAACTGGACCCAACTAGCATGAATTTTCGACCCTCAGTCGTTCGTGGCACATGTGGTACACTATTCATGGGTTCCACGGAAATGGTTCAAAATTAGCTAAAAACAGGCTTTATCAGCTTATAACTCGCGATAGAAAACTCGGATCGTCGAAAACTCTTTTTTATCGTGTAGAGCGTGTCCGAATTGACCTAGAAACATGTTCAAATTGCCGAAAAGTTTTTTTAATGGAACCCATATAATGGCACATGCCAGTTTTTGGGTCCAAAATACCGTAATTTTCAGTCGTCTCCAGGGCTCGAGCCTGGATTTATTTGTTCGGTGAATTCTACTGAATCCTAGTTGCAAACCACCAACTGGACCCAACTAGCATGAATTTTCGACCCTCAGTCGTTCGTGGCACATGTGGTACACTATTCATGGGTTCCACGGAAATGGTTCAAAATTAGCTAAAAACAGGCTTTATCAGCTTATAACTCGCGATAGAAGACTCGGATCGTCGAAAACTCTTTTTTATCGTGTAGAGCGTGTCCGAATTGACCTAGAAACTTGTTCAAATTGCCGAAAAGTTGTTTTAATGGAACCCATATAATGGCACATGCCAGTTTTTGGGTCCAAAATACCGTAATTTTCAGTCGTCTCCAGGGCTCGAGCCTGGATTTATTTGTTCGGTGAATTCTACTGAGTCCTAGTTGCAAACCACCAACTGGACCCAACTAGCATGAATTTTCGACCCTCAGCCGTTCGTGGCACATGTGGTACACTATTCATGGGTTCCACGGAAATGGTTCAAAATTAGCTAAAAACAGTCTTTTTCAGCTTATAACTCGCGATAGAAAACTCGGATCGTCGAAAACTCTTTTTTATCGTGTAGAGCGTGTCCGAATTGACCTAGAAACAAGTTCAAATTGCCGAAAAGTTTTTTTAATGGAACCCATATAATGGCACATGCCAGTTTTTGGGTCCAAAATACCGTAATTTTCAGTCGTCTCCAGGGCTCGAGCCTGGATTTATTTGTTCGGTGAATTCTACTGAATCCTAGTTGCAAACCACCAACTGGACCCAACTAGCATGAATTTTCGACCCTCAGTCGTTCGTGGCACATGTGGTACACTATTCATGGGTTCCACGGAAATGGTTCAAAATTAGCTAAAAACAGGCTTTTTCAGCTTATAACTCGCGATAGAAAACTCGGATCGTCGAAAACTCTTTTTTATCGTGTAGAGCGTGTCCGAATTGACCTAGAAACATGTTCAAATTGCCGAAAAGTTTTTTTAATGGAACCCATATAATGACACATGCCAGTTTTTGGGTCCAAAATACCGTAATTTTCAGTCGTCTCCAGGGCTCGAGCCTGGATTTATTTGTTCGGTGAATTCTACTGAATCCTAGTTGCAAACCACCAACTGGACCCAACTAGCATGAATTTTCGACCCTCAGTCGTTCGTGGCACATGTGGTACACTATTCATGGGTTCCACGGAAATGGTTCAAAATTAGCTAAAAACAGGCTTTATCAGCTTATAACTCGCGATAGAAAACTCGGATCATCGAAAACTCATTTTTTATCGTGTAGAGCGTGTCCGAATTGACATATGAAACATGTTCAAATTGCCGAAAAGTTTTTTTAATGGAACCCATATAATGGCACATGCCAGTTTTTGGGTCCAAAATACCGTAATTTTCAGTCGTCTCCAGGGCTCGAGCCTGGATTTATTTGTTCGGTGAATTCTACTGAATCCTAGTTGCAAACCACCAACTGGACCCAACTAGCATGAATTTTCGACCCTCAGTAGTTTCTGGCACATGTGGTACACTATTCATGGGTTCCACGGAAATGGTTCAAAATTAGCTAAAAACAGGCTTTATCAGCTTATAACTCGCGATAGAAAACTCGGATCGTCGAAAACTCTTTTTTATCGTGTAGAGCGTGTCCGAATTGACCTAGAAACATGTTCAAATTGCCGAAAAGTTTTTTTAATGGAACCCATATAATGGCACATGCCAGTTTTTGGGTCCAAAATACCGTAATTTTCAGTCGTCTCCAGGGCTCGAGCCTGGATTTATTTGTTCGGTGAATTCTACTGAATCCTAGTTGCAAACCACCAACTGGACCCAACTAGCATGAATTTTCGACCCTCAGTCGTTCGTGGCACATGTGGTACACTATTCATGGGTTCCACGGAAATGGTTCAAAATTAGCTAAAAACAGGCTTTATCAGCTTATAACTCGCGATAGAAGACTCGGATCGTCGAAAACTCTTTTTTATCGTGTAGAGCGTGTCCGAATTGACCTAGAAACTTGTTCAAATTGCCGAAAAGTTGTTTTAATGGAACCCATATAATGGCACATGCCAGTTTTTGGGTCCAAAATACCGTAATTTTCAGTCGTCTCCAGGGCTCGAGCCTGGATTTATTTGTTCGGTGAATTCTACTGAGTCCTAGTTGCAAACCACCAACTGGACCCAACTAGCATGAATTTTCGACCCTCAGCCGTTCGTGGCACATGTGGTACACTATTCATGGGTTCCACGGAAATGGTTCAAAATTAGCTAAAAACAGTCTTTTTCAGCTTATAACTCGCGATAGAAAACTCGGATCGTCGAAAACTCTTTTTTATCGTGTAGAGCGTGTCCGAATTGACCTAGAAACAAGTTCAAATTGCCGAAAAGTTTTTTTAATGGAACCCATATAATGGCACATGCCAGTTTTTGGGTCCAAAATACCGTAATTTTCAGTCGTCTCCAGGGCTCGAGCCTGGATTTATTTGTTCGGTGAATTCTACTGAATCCTAGTTGCAAACCACCAACTGGACCCAACTAGCATGAATTTTCGACCCTCAGTCGTTCGTGGCACATGTGGTACACTATTCATGGGTTCCACGGAAATGGTTCAAAATTAGCTAAAAACAGGCTTTTTCAGCTTATAACTCGCGATAGAAAACTCGGATCGTCGAAAACTCTTTTTTATCGTGTAGAGCGTGTCCGAATTGACCTAGAAACATGTTCAAATTGCCGAAAAGTTTTTTTAATGGAACCCATATAATGACACATGCCAGTTTTTGGGTCCAAAATACCGTAATTTTCAGTCGTCTCCAGGGCTCGAGCCTGGATTTATTTGTTCGGTGAATTCTACTGAATCCTAGTTGCAAACCACCAACTGGACCCAACTAGCATGAATTTTCGACCCTCAGTCGTTCGTGGCACATGTGGTACACTATTCATGGGTTCCACGGAAATGGTTCAAAATTAGCTAAAAACAGGCTTTATCAGCTTATAACTCGCGATAGAAAACTCGGATCATCGAAAACTCATTTTTTATCGTGTAGAGCGTGTCCGAATTGACATATGAAACATGTTCAAATTGCCGAAAAGTTTTTTTAATGGAACCCATATAATGGCACATGCCAGTTTTTGGGTCCAAAATACCGTAATTTTCAGTCGTCTCCAGGGCTCGAGCCTGGATTTATTTGTTCGGTGAATTCTACTGAATCCTAGTTGCAAACCACCAACTGGACCCAACTAGCATGAATTTTCGACCCTCAGTCGTTCGTGGCACATGTGGTACACTATTCATGGGTTCCACGGAAATGGTTCAAAATTAGCTAAAAACAGGCTTTATCAGCTTATAACTCGCGATAGAAGACTCGGATCGTCGAAAACTCTTTTTTATCGTGTAGAGCGTGTCCGAATTGACCTAGAAACTTGTTCAAATTGCCGAAAAGTTGTTTTAATGGAACCCATATAATGGCACATGCCAGTTTTTGGGTCCAAAATACCGTAATTTTCAGTCGTCTCCAGGGCTCGAGCCTGGATTTATTTGTTCGGTGAATTCTACTGAGTCCTAGTTGCAAACCACCAACTGGACCCAACTAGCATGAATTTTCGACCCTCAGCCGTTCGTGGCACATGTGGTACACTATTCATGGGTTCCACGGAAATGGTTCAAAATTAGCTAAAAACAGTCTTTTTCAGCTTATAACTCGCGATAGAAAACTCGGATCGTCGAAAACTCTTTTTTATCGTGTAGAGCGTGTCCGAATTGACCTAGAAACAAGTTCAAATTGCCGAAAAGTTTTTTTAATGGAACCCATATAATGGCACATGCCAGTTTTTGGGTCCAAAATACCGTAATTTTCAGTGGTCTCCAGGGCTCGAGCCTGGATTTATTTGTTCGGTGAATTCTACTGAATCCTAGTTGCAAACCACCAACTGGACCCAACTAGCATGAATTTTCGACCCTCAGTCGTTCGTGGCACATGTGGTACACTATTCATGGGTTCCACGGAAATGGTTCAAAATTAGCTAAAAACAGGCTTTTTCAGCTTATAACTCGCGATAGAAAACTCGGATCGTCGAAAACTCTTTTTTATCGTGTAGAGCGTGTCCGAATTGACCTAGAAACATGTTCAAATTGCCGAAAAGTTTTTTTAATGGAACCCATATAATGACACATGCCAGTTTTTGGGTCCAAAATACCGTAATTTTCAGTCGTCTCCAGGGCTCGAGCCTGGATTTATTTGTTCGGTGAATTCTACTGAATCCTAGTTGCAAACCACCAACTGGACCCAACTAGCATGAATTTTCGACCCTCAGTCGTTCGTGGCACATGTGGTACACTATTCATGGGTTCCACGGAAATGGTTCAAAATTAGCTAAAAACAGGCTTTATCAGCTTATAACTCGCGATAGAAAACTCGGATCATCGAAAACTCATTTTTTATCGTGTAGAGCGTGTCCGAATTGACATATGAAACATGTTCAAATTGCCGAAAAGTTTTTTTAATGGAACCCATATAATGGCACATGCCAGTTTTTGGGTCCAAAATACCGTAATTTTCAGTCGTCTCCAGAGCTCGAGCCTGGATTTATTTGTTCGGTGAATTCTACTGAATCCTAGTTGAAAACCACCAACTGGACCCAACTAGCATGAATTTTTGACCCTCAGTCGTTCGTGGCACATGTGGTACACTATTCATGGGTTCCACGGAAATGGTTCAAAATTAGCTAAAAACAGGCTTTATCAGCTTATAACTCGCGATAGAAAACACTCGGATCGTCGAAAACTCTTTTTTATCGTGTAGAGCGTGTCCGAATTGACCTAGAAACATGTTCAAATTGCCGAAAAGTTTTTTTAATGGAACCCATATAATGGCACATGCCAGTTTTTGGGTCCAAAATACCGTAATTTTCAGTCGTCTCCAGGGCTCGAGCCTGGATTTATTTGTTCGGTGAATTCTACTGAATCCTAGTTGCAAACCACCAACTGGACCCAACTAGCATGAATTTTTGACCCTCAGTCGTTCGTGGCACATGTGGTACACTATTCATGGGTTCCACGGAAATGGTTCAAAATTAGCTAAAAACAGGCTTTATCAGCTTATAACTCGCGATAGAAAACACTCGGATCGTCGAAAACTCTTTTTTATCGTGTAGAGCGTGTCCGAATTGACCTAGAAACATGTTCAAATTGCCGAAAAGTTTTTTTAATGGAACCCATATAATGGCACATGCCAGTTTTTGGGTCCAAAATACCGTAATTTTCAGTCGTCTCCAGGGCTCGAGCCTGGATTTATTTGTTCGGTGAATTCTACTGAATCCTAGTTGCAAACCACCAACTGGACCCAACTAGCATGAATTTTTGACCCTCAGTCGTTCGTGGCACATGTGGTACACTATTCATGGGTTCCACGGAAATGGTTCAAAATTAGCTAAAAACAGGCTTTATCAGCTTATAACTCGCGATAGAAAACGCGGATCGTCGAAAACTCATTTTTATCGTGTAGAGCGTGTTCGAATTGACCTAGAAACATGTTCAAATTGCCGAAAAGTTTTTTTAATGGAACCCATATAATGGCACATGCCAGTTTTTGGGTCCAAAATACCGTAATTTTCAGTCGTCTCCAGGGCTCGAGCCTGGATTTATTTGTTCGGTGAATTCTACTGAGTCCTAGTTGCAAACCACCAACTGGACCCAACTAGCATGAATTTTCGACCCTCAGCCGTTCGTGGCACATGTGGTACACTATTCATGGGTTCCACGGAAATGGTTCAAAATTAGCTAAAAACAGTCTTCTTCAGCTTATAACTCGCGATAGAAAACTCGGATCGTCGAAAACTCTTTTTTATCGTGTAGAGCGTGTCCGAATTGACCTAGAAACAAGTTCAAATTGCCGAAAAGTTTTTTTAATGGAACCCATATAATGGCACATGCCAGTTTTTGGGTCCAAAATACCGTAATTTTCAGTCGTCTCCAGGGCTCGAGCCTGGATTTATTTGTTCGGTGAATTCTACTGAATCCTAGTTGCAAACCACCAACTGGACCCAACTAGCATGAATTTTCGACCCTCAGTCGTTCGTGGCACATGTGGTACACTATTCATGGGTTCCACGGAAATGGTTCAAAATTAGCTAAAAACAGGCTTTTTCAGCTTATAACTCGCGATAGAAAACTCGGATCGTCGAAAACTCTTTTTTATCGTGTAGAGCGTGTCCGAATTGACCTAGAAACATGTTCAAATTGCCGAAAAGTTTTTTTAATGGAACCCATATAATGACACATGCCAGTTTTTGGGTCAAAAATACCGTAATTTTCAGTCGTCTCCAGAGCTCGAGCCTGGATTTATTTGTTCGGTGAATTCTACTGAATCCTAGTTGCAAACCACCAACTGGACCCAACTAGCATGAATTTTCGACCCTCAGTCGTTCGTGGCACATGTGGTACACTATTCATGGGTTCCACGGAAATGGTTCAAAATTAGCTAAAAACAGGCTTTATCAGCTTATAACTCGCGATAGAAAACACTCGGATCGTCGAAAACTCTTTTTTATCGTGTAGAGCGTGTCCGAATTGACCTAGAAACATGTTCAAATTGCCGAAAAGTTTTTTTAATGGAACCCATATAATGGCACATGCCAGTTTTTGGGTCCAAAATACCGTAATTTTCAGTCGTCTCCAGGGCTCGAGCCTGGATTTATTTGTTCGGTGAATTCTACTGAGTCCTAGTTGCAAACCACCAACTGGACCCAACTAGCATGAATTTTCGACCCTCAGCCGTTCGTGGCACATGTGGTACACTATTCATGGGTTCCACGGAAATGGTTCAAAATTAGCTAAAAACAGTCTTTTTCAGCTTATAACTCGCGATAGAAAACTCGGATCGTCGAAAACTCTTTTTTATCGTGTAGAGCGTGTCCGAATTGACCTAGAAACAAGTTCAAATTGCCGAAAAGTTTTTTTAATGGAACCCATATAATGGCACATGCCAGTTTTTGGGTCCAAAATACCGTAATTTTCAGTCGTCTCCAGGGCTCGAGCCTGGATTTATTTGTTCGGTGAATTCTACTGAATCCTAGTTGCAAACCACCAACTGGACCCAACTAGCATGAATTTTCGACCCTCAGTCGTTCGTGGCACATGTGGTACACTATTCATGGGTTCCACGGAAATGGTTCAAAATTAGCTAAAAACAGGCTTTTTCAGCTTATAACTCGCGATAGAAAACTCGGATCGTCGAAAACTCTTTTTTATCGTGTAGAGCGTGTCCGAATTGACCTAGAAACATGTTCAAATTGCCGAAAAGTTTTTTTAATGGAACCCATATAATGACACATGCCAGTTTTTGGGTCCAAAATACCGTAATTTTCAGTCGTCTCCAGGGCTCGAGCCTGGATTTATTTGTTCGGTGAATTCTACTGAATCCTAGTTGCAAACCACCAACTGGACCCAACTAGCATGAATTTTCGACCCTCAGTCGTTCGTGGCACATGTGGTACACTATTCATGGGTTCCACGGAAATGGTTCAAAATTAGCTAAAAACAGGCTTTATCAGCTTATAACTCGCGATAGAAAACTCGGATCATCGAAAACTCATTTTTTATCGTGTAGAGCGTGTCCGAATTGACATATGAAACATGTTCAAATTGCCGAAAAGTTTTTTTAATGGAACCCATATAATGGCACATGCCAGTTTTTGGGTCCAAAATACCGTAATTTTCAGTCGTCTCCAGAGCTCGAGCCTGGATTTATTTGTTCGGTGAATTCTACTGAATCCTAGTTGAAAACCACCAACTGGACCCAACTAGCATGAATTTTTGACCCTCAGTCGTTCGTGGCACATGTGGTACACTATTCATGGGTTCCACGGAAATGGTTCAAAATTAGCTAAAAACAGGCTTTATCAGCTTATAACTCGCGATAGAAAACACTCGGATCGTCGAAAACTCTTTTTTATCGTGTAGAGCGTGTCCGAATTGACCTAGAAACATGTTCAAATTGCCGAAAAGTTTTTTTAATGGAACCCATATAATGGCACATGCCAGTTTTTGGGTCCAAAATACCGTAATTTTCAGTCGTCTCCAGGGCTCGAGCCTGGATTTATTTGTTCGGTGAATTCTACTGAATCCTAGTTGCAAACCACCAACTGGACCCAACTAGCATGAATTTTTGACCCTCAGTCGTTCGTGGCACATGTGGTACACTATTCATGGGTTCCACGGAAATGGTTCAAAATTAGCTAAAAACAGGCTTTATCAGCTTATAACTCGCGATAGAAAACACTCGGATCGTCGAAAACTCTTTTTTATCGTGTAGAGCGTGTCCGAATTGACCTAGAAACATGTTCAAATTGCCGAAAAGTTTTTTTAATGGAACCCATATAATGGCACATGCCAGTTTTTGGGTCCAAAATACCGTAATTTTCAGTCGTCTCCAGGGCTCGAGCCTGGATTTATTTGTTCGGTGAATTCTACTGAATCCTAGTTGCAAACCACCAACTGGACCCAACTAGCATGAATTTTTGACCCTCAGTCGTTCGTGGCACATGTGGTACACTATTCATGGGTTCCACGGAAATGGTTCAAAATTAGCTAAAAACAGGCTTTATCAGCTTATAACTCGCGATAGAAAACGCGGATCGTCGAAAACTCATTTTTATCGTGTAGAGCGTGTTCGAATTGACCTAGAAACATGTTCAAATTGCCGAAAAGTTTTTTTAATGGAACCCATATAATGGCACATGCCAGTTTTTGGGTCCAAAATACCGTAATTTTCAGTCGTCTCCAGGGCTCGAGCCTGGATTTATTTGTTCGGTGAATTCTACTGAGTCCTAGTTGCAAACCACCAACTGGACCCAACTAGCATGAATTTTCGACCCTCAGTCGTTCGTGGCACATGTGGTACACTATTCATGGGTTCCACGGAAATGGTTCAAAATTAGCTAAAAACAGGCTTTATCAGCTTATAACTCGCGATAGAAAACTCGGATCGTCGTAAACTCTTTTTTATCGTGTAGAGCGTGTCCGAATTGACCTAGAAACATGTTCAAATTGCCGAAAAGTTTTTTTAATGGAACCCATATAATGGCACATGCCAGTTTTTGGGTCAAAAATACCGTAATTTTCAGTCGTCTCCAGAGCTCGAGCCTGGATTTATTTGTTCGGTGAATTCTACTGAATCCTAGTTGCAAACCACCAACTGGACCCAACTAGCATGAATTTTCGACCCTCAGTCGTTCGTGGCACATGTGGTACACTATTCATGGGTTCCACGGAAATGGTTCAAAATTAGCTAAAAACAGGCTTTATCAGCTTATAACTCGCGATAGAAAACTCGGATCGTCGTAAACTCTTTTTTATCGTGTAGAGCGTGTCCGAATTGACCTAGAAACATGTTCAAATTGCCGAAAAGTTTTTTTAATGGAACCCATATAATGGCACATGCCAGTTTTTGGGTCCAAAATACCGTAATTTTCAGTCGTCTCCAGGGCTCGAGCCTGGATTTATTTGTTCGGTGAATTCTACTGAGTCCTAGTTGCAAACCACCAACTGGACCCAACTAGCATGAATTTTCGACCCTCAGCCGTTCGTGGCACATGTGGTACACTATTCATGGGTTCCACGGAAATGGTTCAAAATTAGCTAAAAACAGTCTTTTTCAGCTTATAACTCGCGATAGAAAACTCGGATCGTCGAAAACTCTTTTTTATCGTGTAGAGCGTGTCCGAATTGACCTAGAAACAAGTTCAAATTGCCGAAAAGTTTTTTTAATGGAACCCATATAATGGCACATGCCAGTTTTTGGGTCCAAAATACCGTAATTTTCAGTCGTCTCCAGGGCTCGAGCCTGGATTTATTTGTTCGGTGAATTCTACTGAATCCTAGTTGCAAACCACCAACTGGACCCAACTAGCTTGAATTTTCGACCCTCAGTCGTTCGTGGCTCATGTGGTACACTATTCATGGGTTCCACGGAAATGGTTCAAAATTAGCTAAAAACAGGCTTTATCAGCTTATAACTCGCGATAGAAAACTCGGATCGTCGAAAACTCTTTTTTATCGTGTAGAGCGTGTCCGAATTGACCTAGAAACATGTTCAAATTGCCGAAAAGTTTTTTTTAATGGAACCCATATAATGGCACATGCCAGTTTTTGGGTCCAAAATACGTAATTTTCAGTCGTCTCCAGGGCTCGAGCCTGGATTTATTTGTTCGGTGAATTCTACTGAGTCCTAGTTGCAAACCACCAACTGGACCCAACTAGCATGAATTTCCGACCCTCAGTCGTTCGTGGCACATGTGGTACACTATTCATGGGTTCCACGGAAATGGTTCAAAATTAGCTAAAAACAGGCTTTATCAGCTTATAACTCGCGATAGAAAACTCGGATCGTCGAAAACTCTTTTTTATCGTGTAGAGCGTGTCCGAATTGACCTAGAAACATGTTCAAATTGCCGAAAAGTTTTTTTAATGGAACCCATATAATGGCACATGCCAGTTTTTGGGTCAAAAATACCGTAATTTTCAGTCGTCTCCAGGGCTCGAGCCTGGATTTATTTGTTCGGTGAATTCTACTGAATCCTAGTTGCAAACCACCAACTGGACCCAACCAGCATGAATTTTTGACCCTCAGTCGTTCGTGGCACATGTGGTATACTATTCATGGACTCCACGGAAATGGTTCAAAATTAGCTAAAAACAGGCTTTATCAGCTTATAACTCGCGATAGAAAACTCGGATCGCCGAAAACTCATTTTTATCGTGTAGAGCGTGTCCGAATTGACCTAGAAACATGTTCAATTTGCCGAAAAGTTTTTTTAATGGAACCCATATATGTAATGGCACATGCCAGTTTTTGGGTCCAAAATACCATAATTTTCAGTCGTCTCCAGGGCTCGAGCCTGGATTTATTTGTTCGGTGAATTCTACTGAATCCTAGTTGCAAACCACCAACTGGACCCAACTAGCATGAATTTTCGACCCTCAGTCGTTCGTGGCACATGTGGTACACTATTCATGGGTTCCACGGAAATGGTTCAAAATTAGCTAAAAACAGGCTTTATCAGCTTATAACTCGCGATAGAAAACTCGGATCGTCAAAAACTCTTTCTTATCGTGTATAGCGTGTCCGAATTGACCTAGACACATGTTCAAATTGCCGAAAAGTTGTTTTAATGGAACCCATATAATGGCACATGCCAGTTTTTGGGTCCAAAATACCGTAATTTTCAGTCGTCTCCAGGGCTCGAGCCTGGATTTATTTGTTCGGTGACTTCTACTGAGTCCTAGTTGCAAATCACCAACTGGACCCAACTAGCATGAATTTTCGACCCTCAGTCGTTCGTGGCACATGTGGTACACTATTCATGGGTTCCACGGAAATGGTTCAAAGTTAGCTAAAAACAGGCTTTATCAGCTTATAACTCGCGATAAAAAACTCGGATCGTCGAAAACTCTTTTTTATCGTGTAGAGCGTGTCCGAATTGACCTAGAAACATGTTCAAATTGCCGAAAAGTTTTTTTTAATGGAACCCATATAATGGCACATGACAGTTTTTGGTCCAAAATACCGTAATTTTCAGTCGTCTCCAGGGCTCGAGCCTGGATTTGTTTGTTCGGTGACTTCTACTGAGTCCTAGTTGCAAATCACCAACTGGACCCAACTAGCATGAATTTTCGACCCTCAGTCGTTCGTGGCACATGTGGTACACTATTCATGGGTTCCACGGAAATGGTTCAAAGTTAGCTAAAAACAGGCTTTATCAGCTTATAACTCGCGATAGAAAACTCGGATCGTCGAAAACTCTTTTTTATCGTGTAGAGCGTGTCCGAATTGACCTAGAAACATGTTCAAATTGCCGAAAAGTTTTTTTTAATGGAACCCATATAATGGCACATGCCAGTTTTTGGTCCAAAATACCGTAATTTTCAGTCGTCTCCAGGGCTCGAGCCTGGATTTATTTGTTCGGTGAATTCTACTGAATCCTAGTTGCAAACCACCAACTGGACCCAACTAGCATGAATTTTCGACCCTCAGTCGTTCGTGGCACATGTGGTACACTATTCATGGGTTCCATGGAAATGGTTCAAAATTAGCTAAAAACAGGCTTTATCAGCTTATAACTCGCGATAGAAAACTCGGATCGTCGAAAACTCTTTTTTATCGTGTAGAGCGTGTCTGAATTGACCTAGAAACATGTTCAAATTGCCGAAAAGTTTTTTTAATGGAACCCATATGATGGCACATGCCAGTTTTTGGTCCAAAATACCGTAATTTTCAGTCGTCTCCAGGGCTCGAGCCTGGATTTATTTGTTCGGTGAATTCTACTGAATCCTAGTTGCAAACCACCAACTGGACCCAACTAGCATGAATTTTCGACCCTCAGTCGTTCGTGGCACATGTGGTACACTATTCATGGGTTCCACGGAAATGGTTCAAAATTAGCTAAAAACAGGCTTTATCAGTTTATAACTCGCGATAGAAAACTCGGATCGTCGAAAACTCATTTTTATCGTGTAGAGCGTGTCCGAATTGACCTAGAAACATGTTCAAATTGCCGAAAAGTTTTTTTAATGGAACCCATATAATGGCACATGCCAGTTTTTGGGTCCAAAATACCGTAATTTTCAGTCGTCTCCAGGGCTCGAGCCTGGATTTATTTGTTCGGTGAATTCTACTGAATCCTAGTTGCAAACCACCAACTGGACCCAACTAGCATGAATTTTCGACCCTCAGTCGTTCGTGGCACATGTGGTACACTATTCATGGGTTCCACGGAAATGGTTCAAAATTAGCTAAAAACAGGCTTTATCAGCTTATAACTCGCGATAGAAAACTCGGATCGTCAAAAACTCTTTTTTATCGTGTAGAGCGTGTCCGAATTGACCTAGAAACATGTTCAAATTGCCGAAAAGTTTTTTTAATGGAACCCATATAATGACACATGCCAGTTTTTGGTCCAAAATACCGTAATTTTCAGTCGTCTCCAGGGCTCGAGCCTGGATTTATTTGTTCGGTGAATTCTACTGAATCCTAGTTGCAAACCACCAACTGGACCCAACTAGCATGAATTTTCGACCCTCAGTCGTTCGTGGCACATGTGGTACACTATTCATGGGTTCCACGGAAATGGTTCAAAATTAGCTAAAAACAGTCTTTATCAGCTTATAACTCGCGATAGAAAACTCGGATCGTCGAAAACTCATTCTTATCGTGTAGAGCGTGTCCGAATTGACCTAGAAACATGTTCAAATTGCCGAAAAGTTGTTTTAATGGAACCCATATAATGGCACATGCCAGTTTTTGGGTCCAAAATACCGTAATTTTTTTTCAGTCGTCTCCAGGGCTCGAGCCTGGATTTATTTGTTCGGTAAACTCAACTATTTTGGGATTAGTTAGTGTGTGCATGCTACGGGCATGCGATGACTGCCCACAAGTTGTGCTGTGCTATACACGTTTCATTGTTCTCAACTCTGCTACATGTCTGAATGAGGACAAATACTTGATGCACTGATTTATATAGCTTAACTTAGACAGATAAACAGAGGCAAGAGGGCGCTTTGCCAACTCTTCCCCTGGAATAAAGAAGAAAAGATAGGTATCATATGGATTTATCGCACAGAATCAATTAGATGATATCGATCAAACGGTTGCGGCCTTCGTCGAAACATCATCATGCACTCTGAGAACCATAGATTTACACAATTTATACATTTCTAAACTGTCTATATTTTATTGAGACCATCTGTTTAACTCAATATTACAACCTGGTTTATAAACTACTACCTGTGTCTTTATTACATCGTTGCTGAATGGCTGAAAATACGTTTCGCCACCCTTTCCTCCCCCATGCAAAGAGGGTTTACAATCGGGTTCTCACTAGTTATTACCGGTTCATATCCAGTTTATATGTGTAGGCGTCTTAGTAAGTCCTTATTTCTATGTTCCATGAGTGATATAAATATGAGTGATATTTGATACATGAGATTGTTATTCATCATTGTGAGCAGAGCGATACAACAATAAACGAGTCAACAAGAGTACACGTTGGATTATCATCACGTACCCCGAAAGCACAGCACGTCACACCCCCTCACGGAACTGACTGGCGCTCAAGTCAACTTTGGTTCTCTGAAACTTTTGGTTGTGTATGCATGCGTGGAAACGTGGCTGATACGTGTACGTCGTGACTGGTGATTGGTGGCTTATCGATAAAGCTTGAAACCAATTAATTAAAAGTGCGTTGTGTTCGCAGAGAGGTTGTGTCTTGGAAATTCAAATTGCCCAGTAGTGTTCTGGCTATTTTCAAATTTGCCCAGTAGTGTTCTGGCTATTTTCAAATTTGCCCAGTAGTGTTCTGGCTATTTTCAAATTTGCCCAGTAGTGTTCTGGCTATTTTCAACTTGCCCAGTAGTGTTCTGGCTTTTCCATTTGCCCAGTAGTGTTCTGGCTTGACAAACCTCGTGGTAAAACGTTGTGTTCTATAACATCTCATTGGAGTATATCACGATGTCGGTGAATATAAATGTGCATGGATATAGACATGATAATCGGATCGAATTGATTGAATGTAGACGTCTGTTACGTCATTATGTGAACACGGATTATGATCAGGCTCAAGTGTTTTTCCGTTCACTGAAGGAGTTATGTAGACTGACTCCAGGTGCTGACCGTGTCCCAATGAATCGTTTGCGTACGCGTGATAGCAATCAACAAAAACTTGCCAAAATGTACAACTATTTGGTGGAGGTATATGATATTGTGGGAGATTTGGAATGGAGTAGAGCAAATCAGGAACGTTGGTCATTGCATAACATCAACAATGAAACGATACAGAGTGTAAAAAATGTGGACATGACACAAAATGACACGATGACTGAGGCTAACATGACACGAGACGTGGGTAATGTAGATAATGCAACGATGGGAAATAGCAATCCCTCATCCATTAATCTAAATGATACTGTTTCGGCGGTCACAGCAAGGTTACACATGACAAACAATGATAGCAGGAACAGTAGAAACGCTATGCAACAAAGTGTACCACAGGTGAATGTGTCCAATCTGACACATGCTTTTCAGAGATTGGCTCATGTCAACAACAACTATACAGGTGTACATGGTGAAGACCAGGGTAATCGGAATAGCACACCGATTCACCAGATGGGTCAGATTGCCATGATAAATGACCTACAACGTCAGTTTCCTAACCTGACATGGAATCCGATTAACGGGTGGGTGATGCATGAGGCTCATCCACAGGTTACGCCCGTTGGTGTGGGACTGAGTGGTCGACCGCAGGTACCACTACCACAACAGGTGCCCAGATGGGAACAGCAGAGTCCCGGGTATATGCATGGTGATCACGGTAACAGTGGAACGCGTGACAATGGACAAGTCAGTCCGCCACCTGGATTGGGTTACGGTAATGATATACCGCAGTCAGGTAGGCATGGTGCATGTGTTACACCAATCGTACATAGCGCAGGTTACGGTAATGTTAATTTGGCGCAGGGTACAGGTTACGGTAATGGTGTAGTTAAGAATGATACATATAATGTTTCACACTCACCTAACACTGGTTTTGAGTTGTTGGTCGAGCAACAACGACAACAACAAAAAGATATGGCACAGTTACAGCTATTTTCTCAAACGTATGAGAAGTTAAACGGCTCCGAGTATAACAAGTATAAGCCATGGGCTGAGTCAGTAAAGAAACGTATTCTATTGTCAAAAGCGGACGATGAGATTGCGCTGGCTCACATTAAAGTGTGTCTGGAAGGTAATGCACTCAGCATGTACGAGAATGCTACAGACCACGTGCGTGGAAGTGTTTTCGAGACATGGCGTTTTCTCGAGAGTAGATTCGGAGAGAAACGGTGTGCGGCAGTGCGAGAGAGCACATTTTTGACATGTGATCAGTTGCCGAACATGAGCATACGTCAGTATTTGGTTGAGTTGGAGTCTCGCTGTTTTTTGGTGCGCGAGCAAACCGGATACGACACGGTGATGCTGCAGCGCATGTGTACGGGTCTGAGGGAGCCACATTGGCGTGTCATGGCAACCGAAGCCATACTCAAGGATAGCCCTACCCGGCTGGATGATCTTGTTAAGGCTATTGAGATCAAGGAGAACAGCCTAAAGATTCAGAATGCGCAATTTAGGCAGACACATAGTGCTACGGTGCACACGAATAAGAACTTCCACAATGGAAATCAGGCGAATGACGGTAAAAATGAAGTCCGTGGTGGTAATAATCGACCATACTGTACTTTCTGTCGAAAAACTGGGCACATTGTTATTGAGTGCAGGGATAAATTGTCCCAGAGTCGTCGCAGTGAATACGATCATGGTGTGAGTGGTACACAGGGTCAGAACAATGGAGCCAATGGCGGCTACCGTTCGTTCCAGGGTCAGAATAGACCAGTGACACCCAGTCCACAGCACATGAACATGGGTACACAGAGATTTGGTTATCCAAACCAATCGAATGGTCCGGCTAACGAAGGTTTTACCGGTACCTGTAATAAATGCCAGCAGGTCGGACATAAGATAAAAGATTGTCCAAAGCGTGACAATTTGGTAAACATGGTGGCAAATTGCCAAGGTCAGCCAAACGATCAGATACATCAGGAGGGTGATCATGAGGTGTATGAAGACAGTGGTCAGGTGATGATGATGATTGAGAAGAGAAACGATCTGACAGTAGTAAAAACGAAACAGAGTCAGAAAAACAAGGGAATGAAGAAGAAAAAGAAGAAATTGATGAAAACAGATCAGAAAAAGACGAATGAGAGTAAGAAGGATCTGTTCGTGGGTGGTGAGTCAGTTATGAATAAAAAGTATCTACTAGATACTGGTGCATCTGTCAACATGATCGGACCGAAGTACCTGAAACTGTTGCAACAACAGAAGGTGATAACGACACAAAAAGAGCTGTGTTCGTGTAAGTTCGCAGGGATCAACGGTAATAAGGTAGTTTGCGAGGGCAAATACCGTTTGAGTGTCAGTTTGCCAGGAAAATCGATGTTCTACGATGATTTCCATGCAACTCCAGCATTGGGTGCACTGAACTATGATATCGTACTGGGTAGATCTGCACTTGAAAAATTGGGAGTGAAATTGGTATGCGGAGACGGAGAGGAACTGAGCTTCACGTGGAAGAATGATGGATTAAAGAATGAAGATACGGCTGAGTCCGATGAAAATGGAAAGTCACATGAAACATCTGACAACGTGAAAGTGATGATTGAAAAGAAAAGAAAAGTGGGTAACGTGAAGGAATGTAGTAATTCCTCGGGTGTGAAGGTAGATAAGCAGCCAAACTGGAAGAAGGTTACTGGTGGTCATGCGACTATGAAGCATGAAACCTTTCAACATAACGGAGTCAAATCCGTGAGTGGAATTTTTAACAGCCGAATTCCTAATCACCAGTCCCATCGGAAGGTGTGCTGCAATGAAACAACACGTAATAAGAACGAAGGCAAAGGGAATGCTGCCAAGAGTAATAACAGTCATGAGAAACAGGTTAAGAAGGGGAGTAATATTGGATTACAGTTGGAGCGAGATGACTGGCACTGCGATAAGTCTGCATTCCGTCAGTATCGTAAATGCTACCGTTGTGGGGAGCAAGGTCACATCAGACGAAACTGTTCAGTCAAGATGAAACAGATGTGTTCCGAAGAGTCGTGTGATGGAGAATGAAATGAAGTGAGACGGGTTTGAAAATGTTAATGAGTATAATATCATATATGTAAGTATTTCGTCTAAAGTTTTTAAAATATGGGGAAGAAAATAGTAGACAACAGCATCATGTAATGTGAATATGATTTATATATGTATGCAGTTGTGTAATGTATGACAGTAATGTATGATACAATACAAATGAAATGACCATGTGTCTAAAATGTTGTATACTCATCTACAAGTTGGTTTTAATCAGTGTTTATTATTCTAGCTTAGTACACCTTTGAGATCAGACAGTGAGATTTATGAGAACAACTTAATCCTTATTTTATTCAGATATTTATGCTCAAGCACAGGTTTGGAATGGATACATTAAATGGCAACTAATGGATTCACGTTGTGCAATGGATTCGTCATCAGTGGTTCTATGGTCTATGAACCTGAATTTGAATGTATTACTATAATTTTATGATATATTCTATCTTAATTATATTATTAAAGGGGAAGAATCGGGTTCTCACTAGTTATTACCGGTTCATATCCAGTTTATATGTGTAGGCGTCTTAGTAAGTCCTTATTTCTATGTTCCATGAGTGATATAAATATGAGTGATATTTGATACATGAGATTGTTATTCATCATTGTGAGCAGAGCGATACAACAATAAACGAGTCAACAAGAGTACACGTTGGATTATCATCACGTACCCCGAAAGCACAGCACGTCACACCCCCTCACGGAACTGACTGTAACAAAGAAGAATCTTTAATTCTGTCAATAAAAGATGTTCCATGCAATGAATGATAAGACCACAGACAAATTCTCCAAAGTTTTACTATTTCCTTTGAAGTATATGTTATTGTTCGTTAACCCCCGATAATCCATCGTAAGGCACGTTAGCACCGCGCGGAACGTGGAAGTGGGTTTCGTTTGAAAAGTATTTTCATCATCCAATGCTAATCAACTGCATCCAACTTATCATTGATCATTCTTTACTGATAACATGAATAATTCTTCTTTGATTACTTTCGAGCGAGTCAACTGCAGCCGGAATACTAAAAAAATGGCGGCAGTTGACTCGAAAATTGTGGGTGCAGTTGGCAGTGGCGGCAGTTGACCCACAATCCGTATGTATGTATATGAGATAAGAATGGATGTATTGCCTGTCAGAACGAAAAATGTGGCTTTGTTCCACCAGGATTCGAACCTGGGACGTATGGCTATCAAGGCCAATGCTCTACCTCTGAGCTATGGAACGCCGACATTAATCGTTCGTTCAATCGACTATATTACAGTTGTGGCGCACGCGCTCACCACACACTGTACACGAATTCAGTTACCCAAGCTGAATGTATCTGATAACTATAACACACACGGGTTTCTACGCCGTGTACCATGTATTGGATATACACACAGTTTTCTAGGCTGTGTATATTCCAACATTGCCAAACTATGTCGAACAAAAAAAATCTGAAACCCCAAAAATATATATCCAGAAAATGCATTTCAAGTACATACATGTGAGCGAATGAAACAAAGAATGGTGTATTCAACCGTTCATTCCCCAACAGCATATTTTTTTGAGTCATAGGCAAATATCGCTGAAAGCGACTGTAAAAAACCTTCAATACTTGGGTTTTTGAGTCTATAACTG
>OZ038443.1:2147668-2307668 GCA_964036265.1 Daptonema setosum
CACACTTATACACTGAAACTGAGCCGATTTTGGGTTCACCGAACATGAAGTAACGGAAAGTTGAAATTGACCCGATTTTGGGTTCACCGAACATGAATTAACCGAAAGTTGAAACTGAGCCGATTTTGGGTTCACCAAACATGAATTAAACGAAAGTTGAAACTGAGCCGGTTTTGGGTTCACCGATTATGATTTAACCGAAAGTTGAAACTGAGCCGATTTTGGGTTCACCGAACATGATTTAACCGAAAGTTGAAACTGAGCCGATTTTGGGTTCACCGAACATGATTTAACCGAAAGTTGAAACTGAGCCGATTTTGGGTTCACCAAACATGAATTAAACGAAAGTTGAAACTGAGCCGGTTTTGGGTTCACCGATTATGATTTAACCAAAAGTTGAAACTGAGCCGATTTTGGGTTCACCGAACATGAATTAACCGAAAGTTGATTTTACCGATTACCCAAAATCCCATTCCTCATCGAGTTTACTAATTATTAAGATTATGATATAATCTAATGTCAACTGAAAATAAACTGATAAAATTCACGCTTTACACAAGCACTCCTTTATGAACTTTTTTGAAAATAATAATTAATTACAATGTTTCACGTGTGCGCCCCGATATGCAGCGTAGAGTGATCGTGGAGTGACGTTCTTAACTCGTGCAGAGATCGTGGAGTGACATTCTGAACTCGTAGAGTGATCGTGGAGTGACGTTCTTAAATCGTGGACTGATCGTGGAGTGACACTTTGAACTCATGGAGAGATCGTGGAGTGACAGTCTGAACTCGTAGAGTGATCGTGAAGTGACGATCTTAACTCGTAGAGTGATCGTGGAGTGAGGTTTTCAAGTCGTGGAGTGATCGTGGAGTGACGTTCTTAACTCGTGCAGAGATCGTGGAGTGACATTCTGAACTCGTAGAGTGATCGTGGAGTGAGGTTTTCAAGTCGTGGAGTGATCGTGGAGTGACGTTCTTAACTCTTAGAGTGATCGTGGAGTGAACTTTTGAACTCGTGGAGAGATCGCGGAGTGACATTCTGAACTCGTAGAGTGATCGTGGAGTGACTTTTTTAAATCGTGGAGTGATCGTGGAGTGACACTTTGAACTCGTGGAGAGATCGCGGAGTGACATTCTGAACACGTAGAGTGATCGTGGAGTGACATTTTTAACTCGTGCAGAGATCGTGGAGTGACATTCTGAACTCGTAGAGTGGTCGTCAAGGGCTCGAGCCCGGATTTATTTGTTCGGTGAATTCTACTGAATCCTAGTTGCAAACCACCAACTGGACCCAACTAGCATGAATTTTCGACCCTCAGTCGTTCGTGGCACATGTGGTACACTATTCATGGGTTCCACGGAAATGGTTCAAAATTAGCTAAAAACAGGCTTTATCAGCTTATAACTCGCGATAGAAAACTCGGATCGTCGAAAACTCATTTTTATCGTGTAGAGCGTGTCCGAATTGACCTAGAAACATGTTCAAATTGCCGAAAAGTTTTTTTAATGGAACTCATATAATGGCACATGCCAGTTTTTGGGTCCCAAATACCGTAATTTTCAGTCGTCTCCAGGGCTCGAGCCTGGATTTATTTGTTCGGTGAATTCTACTCAGTCCTAGTTGCAAACTACCAACTGGACCCAACTAGCATGAATTTTCGACCCTCAGTCGTTCGTGGCACATGTGGTACACTATTCATGGGTTCCACGGAAATGGTTCAAAATTAGCTAAAAACAGGCTTTATCAGCTTATAACTCGCGATAGAAAACTCGGATCGTCGAAAACTCTTTTTTATCGTGTAGAGCGTGTCCGAATTGACCTAGAAACATGTTCAAATTGCCGAAAAGTTTTTTTAATGGAACCCATATAATGGCACATGCCAGTTTTTGGTCCAAAATACCGTAATTTTCAGTCGTCTCCAGGGCTCGAGCCTGGATTTATTTGTTCGGTGAATTCTACTGAATCCTAGTTGCAAACCACCAACTGGACCCAACTAGCATGAATTTTCGACCCTCAGTCGTTCGTGGCACATGTGGTACACTATTCATGGGTTCCACGGAAATGGTTCAAAATAAGCTAAAAACAGGCTTTATCAGCTTATAACTCGCGATAGAAAACTCGAATCGTCAAAAACTCTTTTTTATCGTGTAGAGCGTGTCCGAATTGACCTAGAAACATGTTCAAATTGCCGAAAAGTTTTTTCAATGGAACCCATATAATGACACATGCCAGTTTTTGGTCCAAAATACCGTAATTTTCAGTCGTCTCCAGGGCTCGAGCCTGGATTTATTTGTTCGGTGAATTCTACTGAATCCTAGTTGCAAACCACCAACTGGACCCAACTAGCATGAATTTTCGACCCTCAGTCGTTCGTGGCACATGTGGTACACTATTCATGGGTTCCACGGAAATGGTTCAAAATTAGCTAAAAACAGGCTTTTTCAGCTTATAACTCGCGATAGAAAACTCGGATCGTCGAAAACTCTTTTTTATCGTGTAGAGCGTGTCCGAATTGACCTAGAAACATGTTCAAATTGCCGAAAAGTTTTTTTAATGGAACCCATATAATGACACATGCCAGTTTTTGGGTCCAAAATACCGTAATTTTCAGTCGTCTCCAGGGCTCGAGCCTGGATTTATTTGTTCGGTGAATTCTACTGAATCCTAGTTGCAAACCACCAACTGGACCCAACTAGCATGAATTTTCGACCCTCAGTCGTTCGTGGCACATGTGGTACACTATTCATGGGTTCCACGGAAATGGTTCAAAATTAGCTAAAAACAGGCTTTATCAGCTTATAACTCGCGATAGAAAACTCGGATCATCGAAAACTCATTTTTTATCGTGTAGAGCGTGTCCGAATTGACATATGAAACATGTTCAAATTGCCGAAAAGTTTTTTTAATGGAACCCATATAATGGCACATGCCAGTTTTTGGGTCCAAAATACCGTAATTTTCAGTCGTCTCCAGAGCTCGAGCCTGGATTTATTTGTTCGGTGAATTCTACTGAATCCTAGTTGCAAACCACCAACTGGACCCAACTAGCATGAATTTTCGACCCTCAGTCGTTCGTGGCACATGTGGTACACTATTCATGGGTTCCTCGGAAATGGTTCAAAATTAGCTAAAAACAGGCTTTTTCAGCTTATAACTCGCGATAGAAAACTCGGATCGTCGAAAACTCTTTTTTATCGTGTAGAGCGTGTCCGAATTGACCTAGAAACATGTTCAAATTGCCGAAAAGTTTTTTTAATGGAACCCATATAATGACACATGCCAGTTTTTGGGTCCAAAATACCGTAATTTTCAGTCGTCTCCAGGGCTCGAGCCTGGATTTATTTGTTCGGTGAATTCTACTGAATCCTAGTTGCAAACCACCAACTGGACCCAACTAGCATGAATTTTCGACCCTCAGTCGTTCGTGGCACATGTGGTACACTATTCATGGGTTCCACGGAAATGGTTCAAAATTAGCTAAAAACAGGCTTTATCAGCTTATAACTCGCGATAGAAAACTCGGATCATCGAAAACTCATTTTTTATCGTGTAGAGCGTGTCCGAATTGACATATGAAACATGTTCAAATTGCCGAAAAGTTTTTTTAATGGAACCCATATAATGGCACATGCCAGTTTTTGGGTCCAAAATACCGTAATTTTCAGTCGTCTCCAGAGCTCGAGCCTGGATTTATTTGTTCGGTGAATTCTACTGAATCCTAGTTGAAAACCACCAACTGGACCCAACTAGCATGAATTTTTGACCCTCAGTCGTTCGTGGCACATGTGGTACACTATTCATGGGTTCCACGGAAATGGTTCAAAATTAGCTAAAAACAGGCTTTATCAGCTTATAACTCGCGATAGAAAACTCGGATCGTCGAAAACTCATTTCTATCGTGTAGAGCGTGTCCGAATTGACCTAGAAACATGTTCAAATTGCCGAAAAGTTTTTTTAATGGAACCCATATAATGGCACATGCCAGTTTTTGGGTCCAAAATACCGTAATTTTCAGTCGTCTCCAGGGCTCGAGCCTGGATTTATTTGTTCGGTGAATTCTACTGAATCCTAGTTGCAAACCACCAACTGGACCCAACTAGCATGAATTTTTGACCCTCAGTCGTTCGTGGCACATGTGGTACACTATTCATGGGTTCCACGGAAATGGTTCAAAATTAGCTAAAAACAGGCTTTATCAGCTTATAACTCGCGATAGAAAACGCGGATCGTCGAAAACTCATTTTTATCGTGTAGAGCGTGTTCGAATTGACCTAGAAACATGTTCAAATTGCCGAAAAGTTTTTTTAATGGAACCCATATAATGGCACATGCCAGTTTTTGGGTCTAAAATACCGTAATTTTCAGTCGTCTCCAGGGCTCGAGCCTGGATTTATTTGTTCGGTGAATTCTACTGAGTCCTAGTTGCAAACCACCAACTGGACCCAACTAGCATGAATTTTCGACCCTCAGTCGTTCGTGGCACATGTGGTACACTATTCATGGGTTCCACGGAAATGGTTCAAAATTAGCTAAAAACAGGCTTTATCAGCTTATAACTCGCGATAGAAAACTCGGATCGTCGAAAACTCTTTTTTATCGTGTAGAGCGTGTCCGAATTGACCTAGAAACATGTTCAAATTGCCGAAAAGTTTTTTTAATGGAACCCATATAATGGCACATGCCAGTTTTTGGGTCCAAAATACCGTAATTTTCAGTCGTCTCCAGGGCTCGAGCCTGGATTTATTTGTTCGGTGAATTCTACTGAACCCTAGTTGCAAACCACCAACTGGACCCAACTAGCATGAATTTTCGACCCTCAGTCGTTCGTGGCACATGTGGTACACTATTCATGGGTTCCACGGAAATGGTTCAAACTTAGCTAAAAACAGGCTTTATCAGCTTATAACTCGCGATAGAAAACTCGGATCGTCGAAAACTCTTTTTTATCGTGTAGAGCGTGTCCGAATTGACCTAGAAACTTGTTCAAATTGCCGAAAAGTTATTTTAATGGAACCCATTAAATGGCACATGCCAGTTTTTGGGTCCAAAATACCGTAATTTTCAGTCGTCTCCAGGGCTCGAGCCTGGATTTATTTGTTCGGTGAATTCTACTGAATCCTAGTTGCAAACCACCAACTGGACCCAACTAGCATGAATTTTCGACCCTCAGTCGTTCGTGGCACATGTGGTACACTATTCATGGGTTCCACGGAAATGGTTCAAAATAAGCTAAAAACAGGCTTTATCAGCTTATAACTCGCGATAGAAAACTCGAATCGTCAAAAACTCTTTTTTATCGTGTAGAGCGTGTCCGAATTGACCTAGAAACATGTTCAAATTGCCGAAAAGTTTTTTCAATGGAACCCATATAATGACACATGCCAGTTTTTGGTCCAAAATACCGTAATTTTCAGTCGTCTCCAGGGCTCGAGCCTGGATTTATTTGTTCGGTGAATTCTACTGAATCCTAGTTGCAAACCACCAACTGGACCCAACTAGCATGAATTTTCGACCCTCAGTCGTTCGTGGCACATGTGGTACACTATTCATGGGTTCCACGGAAATGGTTCAAAATTAGCTAAAAACAGGCTTTTTCAGCTTATAACTCGCGATAGAAAACTCGGATCGTCGAAAACTCTTTTTTATCGTGTAGAGCGTGTCCGAATTGACCTAGAAACATGTTCAAATTGCCGAAAAGTTTTTTTAATGGAACCCATATAATGACACATGCCAGTTTTTGGGTCCAAAATACCGTAATTTTCAGTCGTCTCCAGGGCTCGAGCCTGGATTTATTTGTTCGGTGAATTCTACTGAATCCTAGTTGCAAACCACCAACTGGACCCAACTAGCATGAATTTTCGACCCTCAGTCGTTCGTGGCACATGTGGTACACTATTCATGGGTTCCACGGAAATGGTTCAAAATTAGCTAAAAACAGGCTTTATCAGCTTATAACTCGCGATAGAAAACTCGGATCATCGAAAACTCATTTTTTATCGTGTAGAGCGTGTCCGAATTGACATATGAAACATGTTCAAATTGCCGAAAAGTTTTTTTAATGGAACCCATATAATGGCACATGCCAGTTTTTGGGTCCAAAATACCGTAATTTTCAGTCGTCTCCAGAGCTCGAGCCTGGATTTATTTGTTCGGTGAATTCTACTGAATCCTAGTTGAAAACCACCAACTGGACCCAACTAGCATGAATTTTTGACCCTCAGTCGTTCGTGGCACATGTGGTACACTATTCATGGGTTCCACGGAAATGGTTCAAAATTAGCTAAAAACAGGCTTTATCAGCTTATAACTCGCGATAGAAAACTCGGATCGTCGAAAACTCTTTTTTATCGTGTAGAGCGTGTCCGAATTGACCTAGAAACATGTTCAAATTGCCGAAAAGTTTTTTTAATGGAACCCATATAATGGCACATGCCAGTTTTTGGGTCCAAAATACCGTAATTTTCAGTCGTCTCCAGGGCTCGAGCCTGGATTTATTTGTTCGGTGAATTCTACTGAATCCTAGTTGCAAACCACCAACTGGACCCAACTAGCATGAATTTTTGACCCTCAGTCGTTCGTGGCACATGTGGTACACTATTCATGGGTTCCACGGAAATGGTTCAAAATTAGCTAAAAACAGGCTTTATCAGCTTATAACTCGCGATAGAAAACGCGGATCGTCGAAAACTCATTTTTATCGTGTAGAGCGTGTTCGAATTGACCTAGAAACATGTTCAAATTGCCGAAAAGTTTTTTTAATGGAACCCATATAATGGCACATGCCAGTTTTTGGGTCCAAAATACCGTAATTTTCAGTCGTCTCCAGGGCTCGAGCCTGGATTTATTTGTTCGGTGAATTCTACTGAGTCCTAGTTGCAAACCACCAACTGGACCCAACTAGCATGAATTTTCGACCCTCAGTCGTTCGTGGCACATGTGGTACACTATTCATGGGTTCCACGGAAATGGTTCAAAATTAGCTAAAAACAGGCTTTATCAGCTTATAACTCGCGATAGAAAACTCGGATCGTCGAAAACTCTTTTTTATCGTGTAGAGCGTGTCCGAATTGACCTAGAAACATGTTCAAATTGCCGAAAAGTTTTTTTAATGGAACCCATATAATGGCACATGCCAGTTTTTGGGTCCAAAATACCGTAATTTTCAGTCGTCTCCAGGGCTCGAGCCTGGATTTATTTGTTCGGTGAATTCTACTGAATCCTAGTTGCAAACCACCAACTGGACCCAACTAGCATGAATTTTCGACCCTCAGTCGTTCGTGGCACATGTGGTACACTATTCATGGGTTCCACGGAAATGGTTCAAAATTAGCTAAAAACAGGCTTTATCAGCTTATAACTCGCGATAGAAGACTCGGATCGTCGAAAACTCTTTTTTATCGTGTAGAGCGTGTCCGAATTGACCTAGAAACTTGTTCAAATTGCCGAAAAGTTGTTTTAATGGAACCCATATAATGGCACATGCCAGTTTTTGGGTCCAAAATACCGTAATTTTCAGTCGTCTCCAGGGCTCGAGCCTGGATTTATTTGTTCGGTGAATTCTACTGAGTCCTAGTTGCAAACCACCAACTGGACCCAACTAGCATGAATTTTCGACCCTCAGCCGTTCGTGGCACATGTGGTACACTATTCATGGGTTCCACGGAAATGGTTCAAAATTAGCTAAAAACAGTCTTTTTCAGCTTATAACTCGCGATAGAAAACTCGGATCGTCGAAAACTCTTTTTTATCGTGTAGAGCGTGTCCGAATTGACCTAGAAACAAGTTCAAATTGCCGAAAAGTTTTTTTAATGGAACCCATATAATGGCACATGCCAGTTTTTGGGTCCAAAATACCGTAATTTTCAGTCGTCTCCAGGGCTCGAGCCTGGATTTATTTGTACGGTGATTTCTACTGAATCCTAGTTGCAAACCACCAACTGGACCCAACTAGCATGAATTTTCGACCCTCAGTCGTTCGTGGCACATGTGGTACACTATTCATGGGTTCCACGGAAATGGTTCAAAATTAGCTAAAAACAGGCTTTATCAGCTTATAACTCGCGATAGAAAACTCGGATCGTCGAAAACTCATTTTTATCGTGTAGAGCGTGTCCGAATTGACCTAGAAACATGTTCAAATTGCCGAAAAGTTTTTTTAATGGAACCCATATAATGGCACATGCCAGTTTTTGGGTTCAAAATACCGTAATTTTCAGTCGTCTCCAGGGCTCGAGCCTGTATTTATTTGTTCGGTGAATTCTACTGAATCCTAGTTGCAAACCACCAACTGGACCCAACTAGCATGAATTTTTGACCCTCAGTCGTTCGTGGCACATGTGGTACACTATTCATGGGTTCCACGGAAATGGTTCAAAATTAGCTAAAAACAGGCTTTATCAGCTTATAACTCGCGATAGAAAACTCGGATCGTCAAAAACTCTTTTTTATCGTGTAGAGCGTGTCCGAATTGACCTAGAAACATGTTCAAATTGCCGAAAAGTTTTTTTAATGGAACCCATATAATGGCACATGCCAGTTTTTGGGTTCAAAATACCGTAATTTTCAGTCGTCTCCAGGGCTCGAGCCTGTATTTATTTGTTCGGTGAATTCTACTGAATCCTAGTTGCAAACCACCAACTGGACCCAACTAGCATGAATTTTTGACCCTCAGTCGTTCGTGGCACATGTGGTACACTATTCATGGGTTCCACGGAAATGGTTCAAAATTAGCTAAAAACAGGCTTTATCAGCTTATAACTCGCGATAGAAAACTCGGATCGTCAAAAACTCTTTTTTATCGTGTAGAGCGTGTCCGAATTGACTTAGAAACCTGTTCAAATTGCCGAAAAGTTTTTTTAATGGAACCCATATAAAGGCACATGCCAGTTTTTGGGTCCAAAATACCGTAATTTTCAGTCGTCTCCAGGGCTCGAGCCTGGATTTATTTGTTCGGTGAATTCTACTGAATCCTAGTTGCAAACCACCAACTGGACCCAACTAGCATGAATTTTCGACCCTCAGTCGTTCGTACACATGTGGTACACTATTCATGGGTTCCACGGAAATGGTTCAAAATTAGCTAAAAACAGGCTTTATCAGCTTATAACTCGCGATAGAAAACTCGGATCGTCGAAAACTCTTTTTTATCGTGTAGAGCGTGTCCGAATTGACCTAGAAACATGTTCAAATTGCCGAAAAGTTTTTTTAATGGAACCCATATAATGGCACATGCAAGTTTTTGGGTCCAAAATACCGTAATTTTCAGTCGTCTCCAGGGCTCGAGCCTGGATTTATTTGTTCGGTGAATTCTACTGAATCCTAGTTGCAAACCACCAACTGGACCCAACTAGCATGAATTTTCGACCCTCAGTCGTTCGTGGCACATGTGGTACACTATTCATGGGTTCCACGGAAATGGTTCAAAATTAGCTAAAAACAGGCTTTATCAGCTTATAACTCGCGATAGAAATTTCGGATCGTCGAAAACTCTTTTTTATCGTGTAGAGCGTGTCCGAATTGACCTAGAAACATGTTCAAATTGCCGAAAAGTTTTTTTAATGGAACCCATATAATGGCACATGCCAGTTTTTGGTCCAAAATACCGTAATTTTCAGTCGTCTCCAGGGCTCGAGCCTGGATTTATTTGTTCGGTGAATTCTACTGAGTCCTAGTTGCAAACCACCAACTGGACCCAACTAGCATGAATTTTCGACCCTCAGTCGTTCGTGGCACATGTGGTACACTATTCATGGGTTCCACGGAAATGGTTCAAAATTAGCTAAAAACAGGCTTTATCAGCTTATAACTCGCGATAGAAAACTCGGATCGTCGAAAACTCTTTTTTATCGTGTAGAGCGTGTCCGAATTGACCTAGAAAAATGTTCAAATTGCCGAAAAGTTTTTTTAATGGAACCCATATAATGACACATGCCAGTTTTTGGTTCCAAAATACCGTAATTTTCAGTCGTCTCCAGGGCTCGAGCCTGGATTTATTTGTTCGGTGAATTCTACTGAATCCTAGTTGCAAACCACCAACTGGACCCAACTAGCATGAATTTTCGACCCTCAGTCGTTCGTGGCACATGTGGTACACTATTCATGGGTTCCACGGAAATGGTTCAAATTTAGCTACAAACAGGCTTTATCAGCTTATAACTCGCGACAGAAAACTCGGATCGTCGAAAACTCTTTTTTTATCGTGTGGAGCGTGTCCGAATTGACCTAGAAACATGTTCAAATTGTCGAAAAGTTTTTTTAATGGAACCCATATAATGGCACATGCCAGTTTTTGGGTCCAAAATACCGTAATTTTCAGTCGTCTCCAGGGCTCGAGCCTGGATTTATTTGTTCGGTGAATTCTACTGAGTCCTAGTTGCAAACCACCAACTGGACCCAACTAGCATGAATTTTCGACCCTCAGTCGTTCGTGGCACATGTGGTACACTATTCATGGGTTCCACGGAAATGGTTCAAAATTAGCTAAAAACAGGCTTTATCAGCTTATAACTCGCGATAGAAAACTCGGATCGTCGAAAACTCTTTTTTATCGTGTAGAGCGTGTCCGAATTGACCTAGAAACATGTTCAAATTGCCGAAAAGTTTTTTTAATGGAACCCATATAATGGCACATGCCAGTTTTTGGGTCCAAAATACCGTAATTTTCAGTCGTCTCCAGGGCTCGAGCCTGGATTTATTTGTTCGGTGAATTCTACTGAGTCCTAGTTGCAAACCACCAACTGGACCCAACTAGCATGAATTTTCGACCCTCAGTCGTTCGTGGCACATGTGGTACACTATTCATGGGTTCCACGGAAATGGTTCAAAATTAGCTAAAAACAGGCTTTATCAGCTTATAACTCGCGATAGAAAACTCGGATCGTCGAAAACTCTTTTTTATCGTGTAGAGCGTGTCCGAATTGACCTAGACACATGTTCAAATTGCCGAAAAGTTTTTTTAATGGAACCCATATAATGGCACATGCCAGTTTTTGGGTCCAAAATACCGTAATTTTCAGTCGTCTCCAGGGCTCGAGCCTGGATTTATTTGTTCCGTGAATTCTACTGAATCCTAGTTGCAAACCACCAACTGGACCCAACTAGCATGAATTTTCGACCCTCAGTCGTTCGTGGCACATGTGGTACACTATTCATGGGTTCCACGGAAATGGTTCAAAATTAGCTAAAAACAGGCTTTATCAGCTTATAACTCGCGATAGAAAACTCGGATCGTCCAAAACTCTTCTTTATCGTGTAGAGCGTGTCCGAATTGACCTAGAAACATGTTCAAATTGCCGAAAAGTTTTTTTAATGGAACCCATATAATATTACACATGCCAGTTTATGGGTCCAAAATACCGTAATTTTCAGTCGTCTCCAGGGCTCGAGCCTGGATTTATTTGTTCGGTGAATTCTACTGAATCCTAGTTGAAAACCACCAAATGGACCCAACTAGCATGAATTTTCGACCCTCAGTCGTTCGTGGCACATGTGGTACACTATTCATGGGTTCCACGGAAATGGTTCAAAATTTGCTAAAAACAGGCTTTTTCAGCTTATAACTCGCGATAGAAAACTCGGATCGTCGAAAACTCTTTTTTATCGTGTAGAGCGTGTCCGAATTGACCTAAAAACATGTTCAAATTGCCGAAAAGTTTTTTTAATGGAACCCATATAATGGCACATGCCAGTTTTTGGGTCCAAAATACCGTAATTTTCAGTCGTCTCCAGGGCTCGAGCCTGGATTTATTTGTTCGGTGAATTCTACTGAATCCTAGTTGCAAACCACCAACTGGACCCAACTAGCATGAATTTTTGACCCTCAGTCGTTCGTGGCACATGTGGTACACTATTCATGGGTTCCACGGAAATGGTTCAAAATTAGCTAAAAACAGGCTTTATCAGCTTATAACTCGCGATAGAAAACTCGGATCGTCAAAAACTCTTTTTTATCGTGTAGAGCGTGTCCGAATTGACTTAGAAACATGTTCAAATTGCCGAAAAGTTTTTTTAATGGAACCCATATAATGGCACATGCCAGTTTTTGGGTCCAAAATACCGTAATTTTCAGTCGTCTCCAGGGCTCGAGCCTGGATTTATTTGTTCGGTGAATTCTACTGAATCCTAGTTGCAAACCACCAACTGGACCCAACTAGCATGAATTTTCGACCCTCAGTCGTTCGTACACATGTGGTACACTATTCATGGGTTCCACGGAAATGGTTCAAAATTAGCTAAAAACAGGCTTTATCAGCTTATAACTCGCGATAGAAATTTCGGATCGTCGAAAACTCTTTTTTATCGTGTAGAGCGTGTCCGAATTGACCTAGAAACATGTTCAAATTGCCGAAAAGTTTTTTTAATGGAACCCATATAATGGCACATGCCAGTTTTTGGTCCAAAATACCGTAATTTTCAGTCGTCTCCAGGGCTCGAGCCTGGATTTATTTGTTCGGTGAATTCTACTGAGTCCTAGTTGCAAACCACCAACTGGACCCAACTAGCATGAATTTTCGACCCTCAGTCGTTCGTGGCACATGTGGTACACTATTCATGGGTTCCACGGAAATGGTTCAAAATTAGCTAAAAACAGGCTTTATCAGCTTATAACTCGCGATAGAAAACTCGGATCGTCGAAAACTCTTTTTTATCGTGTAGAGCGTGTCCGAATTGACCTAGAAAATGTTCAAATTGCCGAAATTTTTTTTAATGGAACCCATATAATGACACATGCCAGTTTTTGGTCCAAAATACCGTAATTTTCAGTCGTCTCCAGGGCTCGAGCCTGGATTTATTTGTTCGGTGAATTCTACTGAATCCTAGTTGCAAACCACCAACTGGACCCAACTAGCATGAATTTTCGACCCTCAGTCGTTCGTGGCACATGTGGTACACTATTCATGGGTTCCACGGAAATGGTTCAAAATTAGCTAAAAACTGGCTTTATCAGCTTATAACTCGCGATAGAAATTTCGGATCGTCGAAAACTCTTTTTTATCGTGTAGAGCGTGTCCGAATTGACCTAGAAACATGTTCAAATTGCCGAAAAGTTTTTTTAATGGAACCCATATAATGGCACATGCCAGTTTTTGGTCCAAAATACCGTAATTTTCAGTCGTCTCCAGGGCTCGAGCCTGGATTTATTTGTTCGGTGAATTCTACTGAGTCCTAGTTGCAAACCACCAACTGGACCCAACTAGCATGAATTTTCGACCCTCAGTCGTTCGTGGCACATGTGGTACACTATTCATGGGTTCCACGGGAATGGTTCAAAATTAGCTAAAAACAGGCTTTATCAGCTTATAACTCGCGATAGAAAACTCGGATCGTCGAAAACTCTTTTTTATCGTGTAGAGCGTGTCCGAATTGACCTAGAAACATGTTCAAATTGCCGAAAAGTTTTTTAATGGAACCCATATAATGGCACATGCCAGTTTTTGGGTCCAAAATACCGTATTTTTCAGTCGTCTCCAGGGCTCGAGCCTGGATTTTTTTATCGGTGAATTCTACTGAATCCTAGTTGCAAACCACCAACTGGACCCAACTAGCATGAATTTTCGACCCTCAGTCGTTCGTGGCACATGTGGTACACTATTCATGGGTTCCACGGGAATGGTTCAAAATTAGCTAAAAACAGGCTTTATCAGCTTATAACTCGCGATAGAAAACTCGGATCGTCGAAAACTCTTTTTTATCGTGTAGAGCGTGTCCGAATTGACCTAGAAACATGTTCAAATTGCCGAAAAGTTTTTTAATGGAACCCATATAATGGCACATGCCAGTTTTTGGGTCCAAAATACCGTATTTTTCAGTCGTCTCCAGGGCTCGAGCCTGGATTTTTTTATCGGTGAATTCTACTGAATCCTAGTTGCAAACCACCAACTGGACCCAACTAGCATGAATTTTCGACCCTCAGTCGTTCGTGGCACATGTGGTACACTATTCATGGGTTCCACGGAAATGGTTCAAAATTAGCTAAAAACAGGCTTTATCAGCTTATAACTCGCGATAGAAAACTCGGATCGTCGAAAACTCATTTTTATCGTGTAGAGCGTGTCCGAATTGACCTAGAAACATGTTCAAATTGCCGAAAAGTTTTTTTAATGGAACCCATATAATGGCACATGCCAGTTTTTGGATCCAAAATACCGTATTTTTCAGTCGTCTCCAGGGCTCGAGCCTGGATTTATTTGTTCGGTGAATTCTACTGAATCCTAGTTGCAAACCACCAACTGGACCCAACTAGCATGAATTTTCGACCCTCAGTCGTTCGTGGCACATGTGGTACACTATTCATGGGTTCCACGGAAATGGTTCAAAATTAGCTAAAAACAGGCTTTATCAGCTTATAACTTGCGATAGAAAACTCGGATCGTCGAAAACTCTTTTTTATCGTGTAGAGTGTGTCTGAATTGACCTAGAAACATGTTCAAATTGCCGAAAAGTTTTTTTAATGGAACCCATATAATGGCACATGCCAGTTTTTGGGTCCAAAATACCGTAATTTTCAGTCGTCTCCAGGGCTCGAGCCTGGATTTATTTGTTCGGTGAATTCTACTGAATCCTAGTTGCAAACCACCAACTGGACCCAACTAGCATGAATTTTCGACCCTCAGTCGTTCGTGGCACATGTGGTACACTATTCATGGGTTCCACGGAAATGGTTCAAAATTAGCTAAAAACAGGCTTTATCAGCTTATAACTCGCGATAGAAAACTCGGATCGTCGAAAACTCTTTTTTATCGTGTAGAGCGTGTCCGAATTGACCTAGAAACATGTTCAAATTGCCGAAAAGTTGTTTTAATGGAACCCATATAATGGCACATGCCAGTTTTTGGGTCCAAAATACCGTAATTTTCAGTCGTCTCCAGGGCTCGAGCCTGGATTTATTTGTTCGGTGAATTCTACTGAGTCCTAGTTGCAAACCACCAACTGGACCCAACTAGCATGAATTTTCGACCCTCAGTCGTTCGTGGCACATGTGGTACACTATTCATGGGTTCCACGGAAATGGTTCAAAATTAGCTAAAAACAGGCTTTATCAGCTTATAACTCGCGATAGAAAACTCGGATCGTCGAAAACTCTTTTTTATCGTGTAGAGCGTGTCCGAATTGACCTAGAAACATGTTCAAATTGCCGAAAAGTTTTTTTAATGGAACCCATATAATGGCACATGCCAGTTTTTGGGTCCAAAATACCGTAATTTTCAGTCGTCTCCAGGGCTCGAGCCTGGATTTATTTGTTCGGTGAATTCTACTGAATCCTAGTTGCAAACCACCAACTGGACCCAACTAGCATGAATTTTCGACCCTCAGTCGTTCGTGGCACATGTGGTACACTATTCATGGGTTCCACGGAAATGGTTCAAAATTAGCTAAAAACAGGCTTTTTCAGCTTATAACTCGCGATAGAAAACTCGGATCGTCGAAAACTCTTTTTTATCGTGTAGAGCGTGTCCGAATTGACCTAGAAACATGTTCAAATTGCCGAAAAGTTTTTTTAATGGAACCCATATAATGACACATGCCAGTTTTTGGGTCCAAAATACCGTAATTTTCAGTCGTCTCCAGGGCTCGAGCCTGGATTTATTTGTTCGGTGAATTCTACTGAATCCTAGTTGCAAACCACCAACTGGACCCAACTAGCATGAATTTTCGACCCTCAGTCGTTCGTGGCACATGTGGTACACTATTCATGGGTTCCACGGAAATGGTTCAAAATTAGCTAAAAACAGGCTTTATCAGCTTATAACTCGCGATAGAAAACTCGGATCGTCGAAAACTCTTTTTTATCGTGTAGAGCGTGTCCGAATTGACATATGAAACATGTTCAAATTGCCGAAAAGTTTTTTTAATGGAACCCATATAATGGCACATGCCAGTTTTTGGGTCCAAAATACCGTAATTTTCAGTCGTCTCCAGGGCTCGAGCCTGGATTTATTTGTTCGGTGAATTCTACTGAGTCCTAGTTGCAAACCACCAACTGGACCCAACTAGCATGCATTTTCGACCCTCAGTCGTTCGTGGCACATGTGGTACACTATTCATGGGTTCCACGGAAATGGTTCAAAATTAGCTAAAAACAGGCTTTATCAGCTTATAACTCGCGATAGAAAACTCGGATCGTCGAAAACTCTTTTTTATCGTGTAGAGCGTGTCCGAATTGACCTAGAAACATGTTCAAATTGCCGAAAAGTTTTTTTAATGGAACCCATATAATGGCACATGCCAGTTTTTGGGTCCAAAATACCGTAATTTTCAGTCGTCTCCAGGGCTCGAGCCTGGATTTATTTGTTCGGTGAATTCTACTGAACCCTAGTTGCAAACCACCAACTGGACCCAACTAGCATGAATTTTCGACCCTCAGTCGTTCGTGGCACATGTGGTACACTATTCATGGGTTCCACGGAAATGGTTCAAACTTAGCTAAAAACAGGCTTTATCAGCTTATAACTCGCGATAGAAAACTCGGATCGTCGAAAACTCTTTTTTATCGTGTAGAGCGTGTCCGAATTGACCTAGAAACTTGTTCAAATTGCCGAAAAGTTATTTTAATGGAACCCATTAAATGGCACATGCCAGTTTTTGGGTCCAAAATACCGTAATTTTCAGTCGTCTCCAGGGCTCGAGCCTGGATTTATTTGTTCGGTGAATTCTACTGAATCCTAGTTGCAAACCACCAACTGGACCCAACTAGCATGAATTTTCGACCCTCAGTCGTTCGTGGCACATGTGGTACACTATTCATGGGTTCCACGGAAATGGTTCAAAATAAGCTAAAAACAGGCTTTATCAGCTTATAACTCGCGATAGAAAACTCGAATCGTCAAAAACTCTTTTTTATCGTGTAGAGCGTGTCCGAATTGACCTAGAAACATGTTCAAATTGCCGAAAAGTTTTTTCAATGGAACCCATATAATGACACATGCCAGTTTTTGGTCCAAAATACCGTAATTTTCAGTCGTCTCCAGGGCTCGAGCCTGGATTTATTTGTTCGGTGAATTCTACTGAATCCTAGTTGCAAACCACCAACTGGACCCAACTAGCATGAATTTTCGACCCTCAGTCGTTCGTGGCACATGTGGTACACTATTCATGGGTTCCACGGAAATGGTTCAAAATTAGCTAAAAACAGGCTTTTTCAGCGTATAACTCGCGATAGAAAACTCGGATCGTCGAAAACTCTTTTTTATCGTGTAGAGCGTGTCCGAATTGACCTAGAAACATGTTCAAATTGCCGAAAAGTTTTTTTAATGGAACCCATATAATGACACATGCCAGTTTTTGGGTCCAAAATACCGTAATTTTCAGTCGTCTCCAGGGCTCGAGCCTGGATTTATTTGTTCGGTGAATTCTACTGAATCCTAGTTGCAAACCACCAACTGGACCCAACTAGCATGAATTTTCGACCCTCAGTCGTTCGTGGCACATGTGGTACACTATTCATGGGTTCCACGGAAATGGTTCAAAATTAGCTAAAAACAGGCTTTATCAGCTTATAACTCGCGATAGAAAACTCGGATCATCGAAAACTCATTTTTTATCGTGTAGAGCGTGTCCGAATTGACATATGAAACATGTTCAAATTGCCGAAAAGTTTTTTTAATGGAACCCATATAATGGCACATGCCAGTTTTTGGGTCCAAAATACCGTAATTTTCAGTCGTCTCCAGAGCTCGAGCCTGGATTTATTTGTTCGGTGAATTCTACTGAATCCTAGTTGAAAACCACCAACTGGACCCAACTAGCATGAATTTTTGACCCTCAGTCGTTCGTGGCACATGTGGTACACTATTCATGGGTTCCACGGAAATGGTTCAAAATTAGCTAAAAACAGGCTTTATCAGCTTATAACTCGCGATAGAAAACTCGGATCGTCGAAAACTCTTTTTTATCGTGTAGAGCGTGTCCGAATTGACCTAGAAACATGTTCAAATTGCCGAAAAGTTTTTTTAATGGAACCCATATAATGGCACATGCCAGTTTTTGGGTCCAAAATACCGTAATTTTCAGTCGTCTCCAGGGCTCGAGCCTGGATTTATTTGTTCGGTGAATTCTACTGAATCCTAGTTGCAAACCACCAACTGGACCCAACTAGCATGAATTTTTGACCCTCAGTCGTTCGTGGCACATGTGGTACACTATTCATGGGTTCCACGGAAATGGTTCAAAATTAGCTAAAAACAGGCTTTATCAGCTTATAACTCGCGATAGAAAACGCGGATCGTCGAAAACTCATTTTTATCGTGTAGAGCGTGTTCGAATTGACCTAGAAACATGTTCAAATTGCCGAAAAGTTGTTTTAATGGAACCCATATAATGGCACATGCCAGTTTTTGGGTCCAAAATACCGTAATTTTCAGTCGTCTCCAGGGCTCGAGCCTGGATTTATTTGTTCGGTGAATTCTACTGAGTCCTAGTTGCAAACCACCAACTGGACCCAACTAGCATGAATTTTCGACCCTCAGTCGTTCGTGGCACATGTGGTACACTATTCATGGGTTCCACGGAAATGGTTCAAAATTAGCTAAAAACAGGCTTTATCAGCTTATAACTCGCGATAGAAAACTCGGATCGTCGAAAACTCTTTTTTATCGTGTAGAGCGTGTCCGAATTGACCTAGAAACATGTTCAAATTGCCGAAAAGTTTTTTTAATGGAACCCATATAATGGCACATGCCAGTTTTTGGGTCCAAAATACCGTAATGTTCAGTCGTCTCCAGGGCTCGAGCCTGGATTTATTTGTTCGGTGAATTCTACTGAATCCTAGTTGCAAACCACCAACTGGACCCAACTAGCATGAATTTTCGACCCTCAGTCGTTCGTGGCACATGTGGTACACTATTCATGGGTTCCACGGAAATGGTTCAAAATTAGCTAAAAACAGGCTTTATCAGCTTATAACTCGCGATAGAAATTTCGGATCGTCGAAAACTCTTTTTTATCGTGTAGAGCGTGTCCGAATTGACCTAGAAACATGTTCAAATTGCCGAAAAGTTTTTTTAATGGAACCCATATAATGGCACATGCCAGTTTTTGGTCCAAAATACCGTAATTTTCAGTCGTCTCCAGGGCTCGAGCCTGGATTTATTTGTTCGGTGAATTCTACTGAGTCCTAGTTGCAAACCACCAACTGGACCCAACTAGCATGAATTTTCGACCCTCAGTCGTTCGTGGCACATGTGGTACACTATTCATGGGTTCCACGGAAATGGTTCAAAATTAGCTAAGAACAGGTTTTATCAGCTTATAACTCGCGATAGAAAACTCGGATCGTCGAAAACTCTTTTTTATCGTGTAGAGCGTGTCCGAATTGACCTAGAAAAATGTTCAAATTGCCGAAAAGTTTTTTTAATGGAACCCATATAATGACACATGCCAGTTTTTGGTTCCAAAATACCGTAATTTTCAGTCGTCTCCAGGGCTCGAGCCTGGATTTATTTGTTCGGTGAATTCTACTGAATCCTAGTTGCAAACCACCAACTGGACCCAACTAGCATGAATTTTCGACCCTCAGTCGTTCGTGGCACATGTGGTACACTATTCATGGGTTCCACGGAAATGGTTCAAATTTAGCTACAAACAGGCTTTATCAGCTTATAACTCGCGACAGAAAACTCGGATCGTCGAAAACTCTTTTTTTATCGTGTGGAGCGTGTCCGAATTGACCTAGAAACATGTTCAAATTGTCGAAAAGTTTTTTTAATGGAACCCATATAATGGCACATGCCAGTTTTTGGGTCCAAAATACCGTAATTTTCAGTCGTCTCCAGGGCTCGAGCCTGGATTTATTTGTTCGGTGAATTCTACTGAGTCCTAGTTGCAAACCACCAACTGGACCCAACTAGCATGAATTTTCGACCCTCAGTCGTTCGTGGCACATGTGGTACACTATTCATGGGTTCCACGGAAATGGTTCAAAATTAGCTAAAAACAGGCTTTATCAGCTTATAACTCGCGATAGAAAACTCGGATCGTCGAAAACTCTTTTTTATCGTGTAGAGCGTGTCCGAATTGACCTAGAAACATGTTCAAATTGCCGAAAAGTTTTTTTAATGGAACCCATATAATGGCACATGCCAGTTTTTGGGTCCAAAATACCGTAATTTTCAGTCGTCTCCAGGGCTCGAGCCTGGATTTATTTGTTCGGTGAATTCTACTGAGTCCTAGTTGCAAACCACCAACTGGACCCAACTAGCATGAATTTTCGACCCTCAGTCGTTCGTGGCACATGTGGTACACTATTCATGGGTTCCACGGAAATGGTTCAAAATTAGCTAAAAACAGGCTTTATCAGCTTATAACTCGCGATAGAAAACTCGGATCGTCGAAAACTCTTTTTTATCGTGTAGAGCGTGTCCGAATTGACCTAGAAACATGTTCAAATTGCCGAAAAGTTTTTTTAATGGAACCCATATAATGGCACATGCCAGTTTTTGGGTCCAAAATACCGTAATTTTCAGTCGTCTCCAGGGCTCGAGCCTGGATTTATTTGTTCGGTGAATTCTACTGAATCCTAGTTGCAAACCACCAACTGGACCCAACTAGCATGAATTTTCGACCCTCAGTCGTTCGTGGCACATGTGGTACACTATTCATGGGTTCCACGGAAATGGTTCAAAATTAGCTAAAAACAGGCTTTATCAACTTATAACTCGCGATAGAAAACTCGGATCGTCGAAAACTCTTCTTTATCGTGTAGAGCGTGTCCGAATTGACCTAGAAACATGTTCAAATTGCCGAAAAGTTTTTTTAATGGAACCCATATAATATTACACATGCCAGTTTATGGGTCCAAAATACCGTAATTTTCAGTCGTCTCCAGGGCTCGAGCCTGGATTTATTTGTTCGGTGAATTCTACTGAATCCTAGTTGAAAACCACCAAATGGACCCAACTAGCATGAATTTTCGACCCTCAGTCGTTCGTGGCACATGTGGTACACTATTCATGGGTTCCACGGAAATGGTTCAAAATTTGCTAAAAACAGGTTTTTTCAGCTTATAACTCGCGATAGAAAACTCGGATCGTCGAAAACTCTTTTTTATCGTGTAGAGCGTGTCCGAATTGACCTAAAAACATGTTCAAATTGCCGAAAAGTTTTTTTAATGGAACCCATATAATGGCACATGCCAGTTTTTGGGTCCAAAATACCGTAATTTTCAGTCGTCTCCAGGGCTCGAGCCTGGATTTATTTGTTCGGTGAATTCTACTGAATCCTAGTTGCAAACCACCAACTGGACCCAACTAGCATGAATTTTTGACCCTCAGTCGTTCGTGGCACATGTGGTACACTATTCATGGGTTCCACGGAAATGGTTCAAAATTAGCTAAAAACAGGCTTTATCAGCTTATAACTCGCGATAGAAAACTCGGATCGTCAAAAACTCTTTTTTATCGTGTAGAGCGTGTCCGAATTGACTTAGAAACATGTTCAAATTGCCGAAAAGTTTTTTTAATGGAACCCATATAATGGCACATGCCAGTTTTTGGGTCCAAAATACCGTAATTTTCAGTCGTCTCCAGGGCTCGAGCCTGGATTTATTTGTTCGGTGAATTCTAATGAATCCTAGTTGCAAACCACCAACTGGACCCAACTAGCATGAATTTTCGACCCTCAGTCGTTCGTACACATGTGGTACACTATTCATGGGTTCCACGGAAATGGTTCAAAATTAGCTAAAAACAGGCTTTATCAACTTATAACTCGCGATAGAAAACTCGGATCGTCGAAAACTCTTTTTTATCGTGTAGAGCGTGTCCGAATTGACCTAGAAACATGTTCAAATTGCCGAAAAGTTTTTTTAATGGAACCCATATAATGGCACATGCAAGTTTTTGGGTCCAAAATACCGTAATTTTCAGTCGTCTCCAGGGCTCGAGCCTGGATTTATTTGTTCGGTGAATTCTACTGAATCCTAGTTGCAAACCACCAACTGGACCCAACTAGCATGAATTTTCGACCCTCAGTCGTTCGTGGCACATGTGGTACACTATTCATGGGTTCCACGGAAATGGTTCAAAATTAGCTAAAAACAGGCTTTATCAGCTTATAACTCGCGATAGAAATTTCGGATCGTCGAAAACTCTTTTTTATCGTGTAGAGCGTGTCCGAATTGACCTAGAAACATGTTCAAATTGCCGAAAAGTTTTTTTAATGGAACCCATATAATGGCACATGCCAGTTTTTGGTCCAAAATACCGTAATTTTCAGTCGTCTCCAGGGCTCGAGCCTGGATTTATTTGTTCGGTGAATTCTACTGAGTCCTAGTTGCAAACCACCAACTGGACCCAACTAGCATGAATTTTCGACCCTCAGTCGTTCGTGGCACATGTGGTACACTATTCATGGGTTCCACGGAAATGGTTCAAAATTAGCTAAAAACAGGCTTTATCAGCTTATAACTCGCGATAGAAAACTCGGATCGTCGAAAACTCTTTTTTATCGTGTAGAGCGTGTCCGAATTGACCTAGAAAATGTTCAAATTGCCGAAATTTTTTTTTTAATGGAACCCATATAATGACACATGCCAGTTTTTGGTCCAAAATACCGTAATTTTCAGTCGTCTCCAGGGCTCGAGCCTGGATTTATTTGTTCGGTGAATTCTACTGAATCCTAGTTGCAAACCACCAACTGGACCCAACTAGCATGAATTTTCGACCCTCAGTCGTTCGTGGCACATGTGGTACACTATTCATGGGTTCCACGGAAATGGTTCAAAATTAGCTAAAAACAGGCTTTATCAGCTTATAACTCGCGATAGAAAACTCGGATCGTCGAAAACTCTTTTTTATCGTGTAGAGCGTGTCCGAATTGACCTAGAAAAATGTTCAAATTGCCGAAAAGTTTTTTTAATGGAACCCATATAATGACACATGCCAGTTTTTGGTCCAAAATACCGTAATTTTCAGTCGTCTCCAGGGCTCGAGCCTGGATTTATTTGTTCGGTGAATTCTACTGAATCCTAGTTGCAAACCACCAACTGGACCCAACTAGCATGAATTTTCGACCCTCAGTCGTTCGTGGCACATGTGGTACACTATTCATGGGTTCCACGGAAATGGTTCAAAATTAGCTACAAACAGGCTTTATCAGCTTATAACTCGCGACAAAAAACTCGGATCGTCGAAAACTCTTTTTTATCGTGTGGAGCGTGTCCGAATTGACCTAGAAACATGTTCAAATTGCCGAAAAGTTTTTTTAATGGAACCCATATAATGGCACATGCCAGTTTTTGGGTCCAAAATACCGTAATTTTCAGTCGTCTCCAGGGCTCGAGCCTGGATTTATTTGTTCGGTGAATTCTACTGAATCCTAGTTGCAAACCACCAACTGGACCCAACTAGCATGAATTTTCGACCCTCAGTCGTTCGTGGCACATGTGGTACACTATTCATGGGTTCCACGGAAATGGTTCAAAATTAGCTACAAACAGGCTTTATCAGCTTATAACTCGCGACAGAAAACTCGGATCGTCGAAAACTCTTTTTTATCGTGTGGAGCGTGTCCGAATTGACCTAGAAACATGTTCAAATTGCCGAAAAGTTTTTTTAATGGAACCCATATAATGGCACATGCCAGTTTTTGGGTCCAAAATACCGTAATTTTCAGTCGTCTCCAGGGCTCGAGCCTGGATTTATTTGTTCGGTGAATTCTACTGAATCCTAGTTGCAAACCACCAACTGGACCCAACTAGCATGAATTTTCGACCCTCAGTCGTTCGTGGCACATGTGGTACACTATTCATGGGTTCCACGGAAATGGTTCAAAATTAGCTAAAAACAGGCTTTATCAGCTTATAACTCGCGATAGAAAACTCGGATCGTCGAAAACTCTTTTTTATCGTGTAGAGCGTGTCCGAATTGACCTAGAAAAATGTTCAAATTGCCGAAAAGTTTTTTTAATGGAACCCATATAATGACACATGCCAGTTTTTGGTCCAAAATACCGTAATTTTCAGTCGTCTCCAGGGCTCGAGCCTGGATTTATTTGTTCGGTGAATTCTACTGAATCCTAGTTGCAAACCACCAACTGGACCCAACTAGCATGAATTTTCGACCCTCAGTCGTTCGTGGCACATGTGGTACACTATTCATGGGTTCCACGGAAATGGTTCAAAATTAGCTACAAACAGGCTTTATCAGCTTATAACTCGCGACAAAAAACTCGGATCGTCGAAAACTCTTTTTTATCGTGTGGAGCGTGTCCGAATTGACCTAGAAACATGTTCAAATTGCCGAAAAGTTTTTTTAATGGAACCCATATAATGGCACATGCCAGTTTTTGGGTCCAAAATACCGTAATTTTCAGTCGTCTCCAGGGCTCGAGCCTGGATTTATTTGTTCGGTGAATTCTACTGAATCCTAGTTGCAAACCACCAACTGGACCCAACTAGCATGAATTTTCGACCCTCAGTCGTTCGTGGCACATGTGGTACACTATTCATGGGTTCCACGGAAATGGTTCAAAATTAGCTACAAACAGGCTTTATCAGCTTATAACTCGCGACAGAAAACTCGGATCGTCGAAAACTCTTTTTTATCGTGTGGAGCGTGTCCGAATTGACCTAGAAACATGTTCAAATTGCCGAAAAGTTTTTTTAATGGAACCCATATAATGGCACATGCCAGTTTTTGGGTCCAAAATACCGTAATTTTCAGTCGTCTCCAGGGCTCGAGCCTGGATTTATTTGTTCGGTGAATTCTACTGAATCCTAGTTGCAAACCACCAACTGGACCCAACTAGCATGAATTTTCGACCCTCAGTCGTTCGTGGCACATGTGGTACACTATTCATGGGTTCCACGGAAATGGTTCAAAATTAGCTAAAAACAGGCTTTATCAGCTTATAACTCGCGATAGAAAACTCGGATCGTCGAAAACTCTTTTTTATCGTGTAGAGCGTGTCCGAATTGACCTAGAAACTTGTTCAAATTGCCGAAAAGTTGGTTTAATGGAACCCATTAAATGGCACATGCCAGTTTTTGGGTCCAAAATACCGTAATTTTCAGTCGTCCCCAGGGCTCGAACCTGGATTTATTTGTTCGGTGAATTCTACTGAATCCTAGTTGCAAACCACCAACTGGACCCAACTAGCATGAATTTTCGACCCTCAGTCGTTCGTGGCACATGTGGTACACTATTCATGGGTTCCACGGAAATGGTTCAAAATTTGCTAAAAACAGGCTTTTTCAGCTTATAACTCGCGATAGAAATTTCGGATCGTCGAAAACTCTTTTTTATCGTGTAGAGCGTGTCCGAATTGACCTAGAAACATGTTCAAATTGCCGAAAAGTTGTTTTAATGGAACCCATATAATGGCACATGCCAGTTTTTGGGTCCAAAATAACGTAATTTTCAGTCGTCTCCAGGGCTCGAGCCTGGATTTATTTGTTCGGTGAATTCTACTGAATCCTAGTTGCAAACCACCAACTGGACCCAACTAGCATGAATTTTCGACCCTCAGTCGTTCGTGGCACATGTGGTACACTATTCATGGGTTCCACGGAAATGGTTCAAAATTAGCTAAAAACAGGCTTTATCAGCTTATAACTCGCGATAGAAAACTCGGATCGTCGAAAACTCTTTTTTATCGTGTAGAGCGTGTCCGAATTGACCTAGAAACATGTTCAAATTGCCGAAAAGTTTTTTTAATGGAACCCATATAATGACACATGCCAGTTTTTGGTCCAAAATACCGTAATTTTCAGTCGTCTCCAGGGCTCGAGCCTGTATTTATTTGTTCGGTGAATTCTACTGAATCCTAGTTGCAAACCACCAACTGGACCCAACTAGCATGAATTTTCGACCCTCAGTCGTTCGTGGCACATGTGGTACACTATTCATGGGTTCCACGGAAATGGTTCAAAATTAGCTAAAAACAGGCTTTATCAGCTTATAACTCGCGATAGAAAACTCGGATCGTCGAAAACTCTTTTTTTTTATCGTGTAGAGCGTGTCCGAATTGACCTAGAAAAATGTTCAAATTGCCGAAAAGTTTTTTTAATGGAACCCATATAATGACACATGCCAGTTTTTGGTCCAAAATACCGTAATTTTCAGTCGTCTCCAGGGCTCGAGCCTGGATTTATTTGTTCGGTGAATTCTACTGAATCCTAGTTGCAAACCACCAACTGGACCCAACTAGCATGAATTTTCGACCCTCAGTCGTTCGTGGCACATGTGGTACACTATTCATGGGTTCCACGGAAATGGTTCAAAATTAGCTAAAAACAGGCTTTATCAGCTTATAACTCGCGATAGAAAACTCGGATCGTCGAAAACTCATTCTTATCGTGTAGAGCGTGTCCGAATTGACCTAGAAACATGTTCAAATTGCCGAAAAGTTGTTTTAATGGAACCCATATAATGGCACATGCCAGTTTTTGGGTCCAAAATACCGTAATTTTCAGTCGTCTCCAGGGCTCGAGCCTGGATTTATTTGTTCGGTGAATTCTACTGAATCCTAGTTGCAAACCACCAACTGGACCCAACTAGCATGAATTTTCGACCCTCAGTCGTTCGTGGCACATGTGGTACACTATTCATGGGTTCCACGGAAATGGTTCAAAATAAGCTAAAAACAGGCTTTATCAGCTTATAACTCGCGATAGAAAACTCGGATCGTCGAAAACTCATTCTTATCGTGTAGAGCGTGTCCGAATTGACCTAGAAACAAGTTCAAATTGCCGAAAAGTTGTTTTAATGGAACCCATATAATGGCACATGCCAGTTTTTGGGTCCAAAATACCGTAATTTTCAGTCGTCTCCAGGGCTCGAGCCTGGATTTATTTGTTCGGTGAATTCTACTGAGTCCTAGTTGCAAACCACCAACTGGACCCAACTAGCATGAATTTTCGACCCTCAGTCGTTCGTGGCACATGTGGTACACTATTCATGGGTTCCACGGAAATGGTTCAAAATTAGCTAAAAACAGACTTTATCAGCTTATAACTCGCGATAGAAAACTCGGATCGTCGAAAACTCTTTTTTATCTTTAGAGCGTATCCGAATTGACCTAGAAACATGTTCAAATTGTCGAAAAGTTTTTTTAATGGAACCCATATAATGGCACATGCCAGTTTTTGGGTCCAAAATACCGTAATTTTCAGTCGTCTCCAGGGCTCGAGCCTGGATTTATTTGTTCGGTGAATTCTACTGAATCCTAGTTGCAAACCACCAACTGGACCCAACTAGCTTGAATTTTCGACCCTCAGTCGTTCGTGGCTCATGTGGTACACTATTCATGGGTTCCACGGAAATGGTTCAAAATTAGCTAAAAACAGGCTTTATCAGCTTATAACTCGCGATAGAAAACTCGGATCGTCGAAAACTCTTTTTTTATCGTGTAGAGCGTGTCCGAATTGACCTAGAAACATGTTCAAATTGCCGAAAAGTTTTTTTTAATGGAACCCATATAATGGCACATGCCAGTTTTTGGGTCCAAAATACGTAATTTTCAGTCGTCTCCAGGGCTCGAGCCTGGATTTATTTGTTCGGTGAATTCTACTGAGTCCTAGTTGCAAACCACCAACTGGACCCAACTAGCATGAATTTCCGACCCTCAGTCGTTCGTGGCACATGTGGTACACTATTCATGGGTTCCACGGAAATGGTTCAAAATTAGCTAAAAACAGGCTTTATCAGCTTATAACTCGCGATAGAAAACTCGGATCGTCGAAAACTCTTTTTTATCGTGTAGAGCGTGTCCGATTTGACCTAGAAACATGTTCAAATTGCCGAAAAGTTTTTTTAATGGAACCCATATAATGGCACATGCCAGTTTTTGGGTCCAAAATACGTAATTTTCAGTCGTCTCCAGGGCTCGAGCCTGGATTTATTTGTTCGGTGAATTCTACTGAGTCCTAGTTGCAAACCACCAACTGGACCCAACTAGCATGAATTTCCGACCCTCAGTCGTTCGTGGCACATGTGGTACACTATTCATGGGTTCCACGGAAATGGTTCAAAATTAGCTAAAAACAGGCTTTATCAGCTTATAACTCGCGATAGAAAACTCGGATCGCCGAAAACTCATTTTTATCGTGTAGAGCGTGTCCGAATTCACCTAGAAACATGTTCAATTTGCCGAAAAGTTTTTTTAATGGAACCCATATAATGGCACATGCCAGTTTTTGGGTCCAAAATACCATAATTTTCAGTCGTCTCCAGGGCTCGAGCCTGGATTTATTTGTTCGGTGAATTCTACTGAATCCTAGTTGCAAACCACCAACTGGACCCAACTAGCATGAATTTTCGACCCTCAGTCGTTCGTGGCACATGTGGTACACTATTCATGGGTTCCACGGAAATGGTTCAAAATTAGCTAAAAACAGGCTTTATCAGCTTATAACTCGCGATAGAAAACTCGGATCGTCAAAAACTCTTTCTTATCGTGTATAGCGTGTCCGAATTGACCTAGACACATGTTCAAATTGCCGAAAAGTTGTTTTAATGGAACCCATATAATGGCACATGCCAGTTTTTGGGTCCAAAATACCGTAATTTTCAGTCGTCTCCAGGGCTCGAGCCTGGATTTATTTGTTCGGTGACTTCTACTGAGTCCTAGTTGCAAATCACCAACTGGACCCAACTAGCATGAATTTTCGACCCTCAGTCGTTCGTGGCACATGTGGTACACTATTCATGGGTTCCACGGAAATGGTTCAAAGTTAGCTAAAAACAGGCTTTATCAGCTTATAACTCGCGATAAAAAACTCGGATCGTCGAAAACTCTTTTTTATCGTGTAGAGCGTGTCCGAATTGACCTAGAAACATGTTCAAATTGCCGAAAAGTTTTTTTTAATGGAACCCATATAATGGCACATGCCAGTTTTTGGTCCAAAATACCGTAATTTTCAGTCGTCTCCAGGGCTCGAGCCTGGATTTGTTTGTTCGGTGACTTCTACTGAGTCCTAGTTGCAAATCACCAACTGGACCCAACTAGCATGAATTTTCGACCCTCAGTCGTTCGTGGCACATGTGGTACACTATTCATGGGTTCCACGGAAATGGTTCAAAGTTAGCTAAAAACAGGCTTTATCAGCTTATAACTCGCGATAGAAAACTCGGATCGTCGAAAACTCTTTTTTATCGTGTAGAGCGTGTCCGAATTGACCTAGAAACATGTTCAAATTGCCGAAAAGTTTTTTTTAATGGAACCCATATAATGGCACATGCCAGTTTTTGGTCCAAAATACCGTAATTTTCAGTCGTCTCCAGGGCTCGAGCCTGGATTTATTTGTTCGGTGAATTCTACTGAATCCTAGTTGCAAACCACCAACTGGACCCAACTAGCATGAATTTTCGACCCTCAGTCGTTCGTGGCACATGTGGTACACTATTCATGGGTTCCATGGAAATGGTTCAAAATTAGCTAAAAACAGGCTTTATCAGCTTATAACTCGCGATAGAAAACTCGGATCGTCGAAAACTCTTTTTTATCGTGTAGAGCGTGTCTGAATTGACCTAGAAACATGTTCAAATTGCCGAAAAGTTTTTTTTAATGGAACCCATATAATGGCACATGCCAGTTTTTGGTCCAAAATACCGTAATTTTCAGTCGTCTCCAGGGCTCGAGCCTGGATTTATTTGTTCGGTGAATTCTACTGAATCCTAGTTGCAAACCACCAACTGGACCCAACTAGCATGAATTTTCGACCCTCAGTCGTTCGTGGCACATGTGGTACACTATTCATGGGTTCCACGGAAATGGTTCAAAATTAGCTAAAAACAGGCTTTATCAGTTTATAACTCGCGATAGAAAACTCGGATCGTCGAAAACTCATTTTTATCGTGTAGAGCGTGTCCGAATTGACCTAGAAACATGTTCAAATTGCCGAAAAGTTTTTTTAATGGAACCCATATAATGGCACATGCCAGTTTTTGGGTCCAAAATACCGTAATTTTCAGTCGTCTCCAGGGCTTGAGCCTGGATTTATTTGTTCGGTGAATTCTACTGAATCCTAGTTGCAAACCACCAACTGGACCCAACTAGCATGAATTTTCGACCCTCAGTCGTTCGTGGCACATGTGGTACACTATTCATGGGTTCCACGGAAATGGTTCAAAATTAGCTAAAAACAGGCTTTATCAGCTTATAACTCGCGATAGAAAACTCGGATCGTCAAAAACTCTTTTTTATCGTGTAGAGCGTGTCCGAATTGACCTAGAAACATGTTCAAATTGCCGAAAAGTTTTTTTAATGGAACCCATATAATGACACATGCCAGTTTTTGGTCCAAAATACCGTAATTTTCAGTCGTCTCCAGGGCTCGAGCCTGGATTTATTTGTTCGGTGAATTCTACTGAATCCTAGTTGCAAACCACCAACTGGACCCAACTAGCATGAATTTTCGACCCTCAGTCGTTCGTGGCACATGTGGTACACTATTCATGGGTTCCACGGAAATGGTTCAAAATTAGCTAAAAACAGGCTTTATCAGCTTATAACTCGCGATAGAAAACTCGGATCGTCGAAAACTCATTCTTATCGTGTAGAGCGTGTCCGAATTGACCTAGAAACATGTTCAAATTGCCGAAAAGTTGTTTTAATGGAACCCATATAATGGCACATGCCAGTTTTTGGGTCCAAAATACCGTAATTTTCAGTCGTCTCCAGGGCTCGAGCCTGGATTTATTTGTTCGGTGAATTCTACTGAATCCTAGTTGCAAACCACCAACTGGACCCAACTAGCATGAATTTTCGACCCTCAGTCGTTCGTGGCACATGTGGTACACTATTCATGGGTTCCACGGAAATGGTTCAAAATTAGCTCAAAACAGGCTTTATCAGCTTATAACTTGCGATAGAAAACTCGGATCGTCGAAAACTCTTTTTTATCGTGTAGAGCGTGTCCGAATTGACCTAGAAACATGTTCAAATTGCCGAAAAGTTGTTTTAATGGAACCCATATAATGGCACATGCCAGTTTTTGGGTCCAAAATACCGTAATTTTCAGTCGTCTCCAGGGCTCGAGCCTGGATTTATTTGTTCGGTGAATTCTACTGAGTCCTAGTTGCAAACCACCAACTGGACCCAACTAGCATGAATTTTCGACCCTCAGTCGTTCGTGGCACATGTGGTACACTATTCATGGGTTCCACGGAAATGGTTCAAAATTAGCTCAAAACAGGCTTTATCAGCTTATAACTCGCGATAGAAAACTCGGATCGTCGAAAACTCTTTTTTCTCGTGTAGAGCGTGTCCGAATTGACCTAGAAACATGTTCAAATTGCCGAAAAGTTTTTTTAATGGAACCCATATAATACCACATGCCAGTTTTTGGGTCCAAAATAACGTAATTTTCAGTCGTCTCCAGGGCTCGAGCCTGGATTTATTTGTTCGGTGAATTCTACTGAATCCTAGTTGCAAACCACCAACTGGACCCAACTAGCATGAATTTTCGACCCTCAGTCGTTCGTGGCACATGTGGTACACTATTCATGGGTTCCACGGAAATGGTTCAAAATTAGCTCAAAACAGGCTTTATCAGCTTATAACTCGCGATAGAAAACTCGGATCGTCGAAAACTCTTTTTTATCGTGTAGAGCGTGTCCGAATTGACCTAGAAACTTGTTCAAATTGCCGAAAAGTTGTTTTAATGGAACCCATATAATGGCACATGCCAGTTTTTGGGTCCAAAATACCGTAATTTTCAGTCGTCTCCAGGGCTCGAGCCTGGATTTATTTGTTCGGTGAATTCTACTGAGTCCTAGTTGCAAACCACCAACTGGACCCAACTAGCATGAATTTTCGACCCTCAGTCGTTCGTGGCACATGTGGTACACTATTCATGGGTTCCACGGAAATGGTTCAAAATTAGCTAAAAACAGGCTTTATCAGCTTATAACTCGCGATAGAAAACTCGGATCGTCGAAAACTCTTTTTTATCGTGTAGAGCGTGTCCGAATTGACCTAGAAACATGTTCAAATTGCCGAAAAGTTTTTTTAATGGAACCCATATAATGGCACATGCCAGTTTTTGGGTTCAAAATACCGTAATTTTCAGTCGTCTCCAGGGCTCGAGCCTGGATTTATTTGTTCGGTGAATTCTACTGAATCCTAGTTGCAAACCACCAACTGGACTCAACTAGCATGAATTTTCGACCCTCAGTCGTTCGTGGCACATGTGGTACACTATTCATGGGTTCCACGGAAATGGTTCAAAATTTGCTAAAAACAGGCTTTTTCAGCTTATAACTCGCGATAGAAAACTCGGATCGTCGAAAACTCTTTTCTATCGTGTAGAGCGTGTCCGAATTGACCTAGAAACATGTTCAAATTGCCGAAAAGTTTTTTTAATGGAACCCATATGATACCACATGCCAGTTTTTGGGTCCAAAATAACGTAATTTTCAGTCGTCTCCAGGGCTCGAGCCTGGATTTATTTGTTCGGTGAATTCTACTGAATCCTAGTTGCAAACCACCAACTGGACCCAACTAGCATGAATTTTCGACCCTCAGTCGTTCGTGGCACATGTGGTACACTATTCATGGGTTCCACGGAAATGGTTCAAAATTAGCTCAAAACAGGCTTTATCAGCTTATAACTCGCGATAGAAAACTCGGATCGTCGAAAACTCATTTTTATCGTGTAGAGCGTGTCCGAATTGACCTAGAAACATGTTCAAATTGCCGAAAAGTTTTTTTAATGGAACCCATATAATGGCACATGCCAGTTTTTGGGTCCAAAATACCGTAATTTTCAGTCGTCTCCAGGGCTCGAGCCTGGATTTATTTGTTCGGTGAATTCTACTGAATCCTAGTTGCAAACCATCAACTGGACCCAACTAGCATGAATTTTCGACCCTCAGTCGTTCGTGGCACATGTGGTACACTATTCATGGGTTCCACGGAAATGGTTCAAAATTAGCTAAAAACAGGCTTTATCAGCTTATAACTCGCGATAGAAAACTCGGATCGTCGAAAACTCATTTTTATCGTGTAGAGCGTGTCCGAATTGACCTAGAAACATGTTCAAATTGCCGAAAAGTTTTTTTAATGGAACCCATATAATGGCACATGCCAGTTTTTGGATCCAAAATACCGTATTTTTCAGTCGTCTCCAGGGCTCGAGCCTGGATTTTTTTTATCGGTGAATTCTACTGAATCCTAGTTGCAAACCACCAACTGGACCCAACTAGCATGAATTTTCGACCCTCAGTCGTTCGTGGCACATGTGGTACACTATTCATGGGTTCCACGGAAATGGTTCAAAATTAGCTAAAAACAGGCTTTATCAGCTTATAACTTGCGATAGAAAACTCGGATCGTCGAAAACTCTTTTTTATCGTGTAGAGTGTGTCTGAATTGACCTAGAAACATGTTCAAATTGCCGAAAAGTTTTTTTAATGGAACCCATATAATGGCACATGCCAGTTTTTGGGTCCAAAATACCGTAATTTTCAGTCGTCTCCAGGGCTCGAGCCTGGATTTATTTGTTCGGTGAATTCTACTGAATCCTAGTTGCAAACCACCAACTGGACTCAACTAGCATGAATTTTCGACCCTCAGTCGTTCGTGGCACATGTGGTACACTATTCATGGGTTCCACGGAAATGGTTCAAAATTTGCTAAAAACAGGCTTTTTCAGCTTATAACTCGCGATAGAAAACTCGGATCGTCGAAAACTCTTTTCTATCGTGTAGAGCGTGTCCGAATTGACCTAGAAACATGTTCAAATTGCCGAAAAGTTTTTTTAATGGAACCCATATGATACCACATGCCAGTTTTTGGGTCCAAAATAACGTAATTTTCAGTCGTCTCCAGGGCTCGAGCCTGGATTTATTTGTTCGGTGAATTCTACTGAATCCTAGTTGCAAACCACCAACTGGACCCAACTAGCATGAATTTTCGACCCTCAGTCGTTCGTGGCACATGTGGTACACTATTCATGGGTTCCACGGAAATGGTTCAAAATTAGCTCAAAACAGGCTTTATCAGCTTATAACTCGCGATAGAAAACTCGGATCGTCGAAAACTCTTTTCTATCGTGTAGAGCGTGTCCGAATTGACCTAGAAACATGTTCAAATTGCCGAAAAGTTTTTTTAATGGAACCCATATGATACCACATGCCAGTTTTTGGGTCCAAAATAACGTAATTTTCAGTCGTCTCCAGGGCTCGAGCCTGGATTTATTTGTTCGGTGAATTCTACTGAATCCTAGTTGCAAACCACCAACTGGACCCAACTAGCATGAATTTTCGACCCTCAGTCGTTCGTGGCACATGTGGTACACTATTCATGGGTTCCACGGAAATGGTTCAAAATTAGCTCAAAACAGGCTTTATCAGCTTATAACTCGCGATAGAAAACTCGGATCGTCGAAAACTCATTTTTATCGTGTAGAGCGTGTCCGAATTGACCTAGAAACATGTTCAAATTGCCGAAAAGTTTTTTTAATGGAACCCATATAATGGCACATGCCAGTTTTTGGGTCCAAAATACCGTAATTTTCAGTCGTCTCCAGGGCTCGAGCCTGGATTTATTTGTTCGGTGAATTCTACTGAATCCTAGTTGCAAACCATCAACTGGACCCAACTAGCATGAATTTTCGACCCTCAGTCGTTCGTGGCACATGTGGTACACTATTCATGGGTTCCACGGAAATGGTTCAAAATTAGCTAAAAACAGGCTTTATCAGCTTATAACTCGCGATAGAAAACTCGGATCGTCGAAAACTCATTTTTATCGTGTAGAGCGTGTCCGAATTGACCTAGAAACATGTTCAAATTGCCGAAAAGTTTTTTTAATGGAACCCATATAATGGCACATGCCAGTTTTTGGATCCAAAATACCGTATTTTTCAGTCGTCTCCAGGGCTCGAGCCTGGATTTTTTTTATCGGTGAATTCTACTGAATCCTAGTTGCAAACCACCAACTGGACCCAACTAGCATGAATTTTCGACCCTCAGTCGTTCGTGGCACATGTGGTACACTATTCATGGGTTCCACGGAAATGGTTCAAAATTAGCTAAAAACAGGCTTTATCAGCTTATAACTTGCGATAGAAAACTCGGATCGTCGAAAACTCTTTTTTATCGTGTAGAGTGTGTCTGAATTGACCTAGAAACATGTTCAAATTGCCGAAAAGTTTTTTTAATGGAACCCATATAATGGCACATGCCAGTTTTTGGGTCCAAAATACCGTAATGTTCAGTCGTCTCCAGGGCTCGAGCCTGGATTTATTTGTTCGGTGAATTCTACTGAATCCTAGTTGCAAACCACCAACTGGACTCAACTAGCATGAATTTTCGACCCTCAGTCGTTCGTGGCACATGTGGTACACTATTCATGGGTTCCACGGAAATGGTTCAAAATTTGCTAAAAACAGGCTTTTTCAGCTTATAACTCGCGATAGAAAACTCGGATCGTCGAAAACTCTTTTCTATCGTGTAGAGCGTGTCCGAATTGACCTAGAAACATGTTCAAATTGCCGAAAAGTTGGTTTAATGGAACCCATATGATACCACATGCCAGTTTTTGGATCCAAAATACCGTATTTTTCAGTCGTCTCCAGGGCTCGAGCCTGGATTTATTTGTTCGGTGAATTCTACTGAATCCTAGTTGCAAACCACCAACTGGACCCAACTAGCATGAATTTTCGACCCTCAGTCGTTCGTGGCACATGTGGTACACTATTCATGGGTTCCACGGAAATGGTTCAAAATTAGCTCAAAACAGGCTTTATCAGCTTATAACTCGCGATAGAAAACTCGGATCGTCGAAAACTCATTTTTATCGTGTAGAGCGTGTCCGAATTGACCTAGAAACATGTTCAAATTGCCGAAAAGTTTTTTTAATGGAACCCATATAATGGCACATGCCAGTTTTTGGGTCCAAAATACCGTAATTTTCAGTCGTCTCCAGGGCTCGAGCCTGGATTTATTTGTTCGGTGAATTCTACTGAATCCTAGTTGCAAACCATCAACTGGACCCAACTAGCATGAATTTTCGACCCTCAGTCGTTCGTGGCACATGTGGTACACTATTCATGGGTTCCACGGAAATGGTTCAAAATTAGCTAAAAACAGGCTTTATCAGCTTATAACTCGCGATAGAAAACTCGGATCGTCGAAAACTCATTTTTATCGTGTAGAGCGTGTCCGAATTGACCTAGAAACATGTTCAAATTGCCGAAAAGTTGTTTTAATGGAACCCATATAATGGCACATGCCAGTTTTTGGGTCCAAAATACCGTAATTTTCAGTCGTCTCCAGGGCTCGAGCCTGGATTTATTTGTTCGGTGAATTCTACTGAGTCCTAGTTGCAAACCACCAACTGGACCCAACTAGCATGAATTTTCGACCCTCAGTCGTTCGTGGCACATGTGGTACACTATTCATGGGTTCCACGGAAATGGTTCAAAATTAGCTAAAAACAGGCTTTATCAGCTTATAACTCGCGATAGAAAACTCGGATCGTCGAAAACTCTTTTTTATCGTGTAGAGCGTGTCCGAATTGACCTAGAAACATGTTCAAATTGCCGAAAAGTTTTTTTAATGGAACCCATATAATGGCACATGCCAGTTTTTGGGTTCAAAATACCGTAATTTTCAGTCGTCTCCAGGGCTCGAGCCTGGATTTATTTGTTCGGTGAATTCTACTGAGTCCTAGTTGCAAACCACCAACTGGACCCAACTAGCATGAATTTTCGACCCTCAGCCGTTCGTGGCACATGTGGTACACTATTCATGGGTTCCACGGAAATGGTTCAAAATTAGCTAAAAACAGTCTTTTTCAGCTTATAACTCGCGATAGAAAACTCGGATCGTCGAAAACTCATTTTTATCGTGTAGAGCGTGTCCGAATTGACCTAGAAACATGTTCAAATTGCCGAAAAGTTTTTTTAATGGAACCCATATAATGGCACATGCCAGTTTTTGGGTCCAAAATACAGTAATTTTCAGTCGTCTCCAGGGCTCGAGCCTGGATTTATTTGTTCGGTGAATTCTACTGAATCCTAGTTGCAAACCATCAACTGGACCCAACTAGCATGAATTTTCGACCCTCAGTCGTTCGTGGCACATGTGGTACACTATTCATGGGTTCCACGGAAATGGTTCAAAATTAGCTAAAAACAGGCTTTATCAGCTTATAACTCGCGATAGAAAACTCGGATCGTCGAAAACTCATTTTTATCGTGTAGAGCGTGTCCGAATTGACCTAGAAACATGTTCAAATTGCCGAAAAGTTGTTTTAATGGAACCCATATAATGGCACATGCCAGTTTTTGGGTCCAAAATACCGTAATTTTCAGTCGTCTCCAGGGCTCGAGCCTGGATTTATTTGTTCGGTGAATTCTACTGAATCCTAGTTGCAAACCACCAACTGGACCCAACTAGCATGAATTTTCGACCCTCAGTCGTTCGTGGCACATGTGGTACACTATTCATGGGTTCCACGGAAATGGTTCAAAATTAGCTCAAAACAGGCTTTATCAGCTTATAACTTGCGATAGAAAACTCGGATCGTCGAAAACTCTTTTTTATCGTGTAGAGCGTGTCCGAATTGACCTAGAAACATGTTCAAATTGCCGAAAAGTTGTTTTAATGGAACCCATATAATGGCACATGCCAGTTTTTGGGTCCAAAATACCGTAATTTTCAGTCGTCTCCAGGGCTCGAGCCTGGATTTATTTGTTCGGTGAATTCTACTGAGTCCTAGTTGCAAACCACCAACTGGACCCAACTAGCATGAATTTTCGACCCTCAGTCGTTCGTGGCACATGTGGTACACTATTCATGGGTTCCACGGAAATGGTTCAAAATTAGCTCAAAACAGGCTTTATCAGCTTATAACTCGCGATAGAAAACTCGGATCGTCGAAAACTCTTTTTTCTCGTGTAGAGCGTGTCCGAATTGACCTAGAAACATGTTCAAATTGCCGAAAAGTTTTTTTAATGGAACCCATATAATACCACATGCCAGTTTTTGGGTCCAAAATAACGTAATTTTCAGTCGTCTCCAGGGCTCGAGCCTGGATTTATTTGTTCGGTGAATTCTACTGAATCCTAGTTGCAAACCACCAACTGGACCCAACTAGCATGAATTTTCGACCCTCAGTCGTTCGTGGCACATGTGGTACACTATTCATGGGTTCCACGGAAATGGTTCAAAATTAGCTCAAAACAGGCTTTATCAGCTTATAACTCGCGATAGAAAACTCGGATCGTCGAAAACTCTTTTTTATCGTGTAGAGCGTGTCCGAATTGACCTAGAAACTTGTTCAAATTGCCGAAAAGTTGTTTTAATGGAACCCATATAATGGCACATGCCAGTTTTTGGGTCCAAAATACCGTAATTTTCAGTCGTCTCCAGGGCTCGAGCCTGGATTTATTTGTTCGGTGAATTCTACTGAGTCCTAGTTGCAAACCACCAACTGGACCCAACTAGCATGAATTTTCGACCCTCAGTCGTTCGTGGCACATGTGGTACACTATTCATGGGTTCCACGGAAATGGTTCAAAATTAGCTAAAAACAGGCTTTATCAGCTTATAACTCGCGATAGAAAACTCGGATCGTCGAAAACTCTTTTTTATCGTGTAGAGCGTGTCCGAATTGACCTAGAAACATGTTCAAATTGCCGAAAAGTTTTTTTAATGGAACCCATATAATGGCACATGCCAGTTTTTGGGTTCAAAATACCGTAATTTTCAGTCGTCTCCAGGGCTCGAGCCTGGATTTATTTGTTCGGTGAATTCTACTGAATCCTAGTTGCAAACCACCAACTGGACTCAACTAGCATGAATTTTCGACCCTCAGTCGTTCGTGGCACATGTGGTACACTATTCATGGGTTCCACGGAAATGGTTCAAAATTTGCTAAAAACAGGCTTTTTCAGCTTATAACTCGCGATAGAAAACTCGGATCGTCGAAAACTCTTTTCTATCGTGTAGAGCGTGTCCGAATTGACCTAGAAACATGTTCAAATTGCCGAAAAGTTTTTTTAATGGAACCCATATGATACCACATGCCAGTTTTTGGGTCCAAAATAACGTAATTTTCAGTCGTCTCCAGGGCTCGAGCCTGGATTTATTTGTTCGGTGAATTCTACTGAATCCTAGTTGCAAACCACCAACTGGACCCAACTAGCATGAATTTTCGACCCTCAGTCGTTCGTGGCACATGTGGTACACTATTCATGGGTTCCACGGAAATGGTTCAAAATTAGCTCAAAACAGGCTTTATCAGCTTATAACTCGCGATAGAAAACTCGGATCGTCGAAAACTCATTTTTATCGTGTAGAGCGTGTCCGAATTGACCTAGAAACATGTTCAAATTGCCGAAAAGTTTTTTTAATGGAACCCATATAATGGCACATGCCAGTTTTTGGGTCCAAAATACCGTAATTTTCAGTCGTCTCCAGGGCTCGAGCCTGGATTTATTTGTTCGGTGAATTCTACTGAATCCTAGTTGCAAACCATCAACTGGACCCAACTAGCATGAATTTTCGACCCTCAGTCGTTCGTGGCACATGTGGTACACTATTCATGGGTTCCACGGAAATGGTTCAAAATTAGCTAAAAACAGGCTTTATCAGCTTATAACTCGCGATAGAAAACTCGGATCGTCGAAAACTCATTTTTATCGTGTAGAGCGTGTCCGAATTGACCTAGAAACATGTTCAAATTGCCGAAAAGTTTTTTTAATGGAACCCATATAATGGCACATGCCAGTTTTTGGATCCAAAATACCGTATTTTTCAGTCGTCTCCAGGGCTCGAGCCTGGATTTTTTTTATCGGTGAATTCTACTGAATCCTAGTTGCAAACCACCAACTGGACCCAACTAGCATGAATTTTCGACCCTCAGTCGTTCGTGGCACATGTGGTACACTATTCATGGGTTCCACGGAAATGGTTCAAAATTAGCTAAAAACAGGCTTTATCAGCTTATAACTTGCGATAGAAAACTCGGATCGTCGAAAACTCTTTTTTATCGTGTAGAGTGTGTCTGAATTGACCTAGAAACATGTTCAAATTGCCGAAAAGTTTTTTTAATGGAACCCATATAATGGCACATGCCAGTTTTTGGGTCCAAAATACCGTAATTTTCAGTCGTCTCCAGGGCTCGAGCCTGGATTTATTTGTTCGGTGAATTCTACTGAATCCTAGTTGCAAACCACCAACTGGACTCAACTAGCATGAATTTTCGACCCTCAGTCGTTCGTGGCACATGTGGTACACTATTCATGGGTTCCACGGAAATGGTTCAAAATTTGCTAAAAACAGGCTTTTTCAGCTTATAACTCGCGATAGAAAACTCGGATCGTCGAAAACTCTTTTCTATCGTGTAGAGCGTGTCCGAATTGACCTAGAAACATGTTCAAATTGCCGAAAAGTTTTTTTAATGGAACCCATATGATACCACATGCCAGTTTTTGGGTCCAAAATAACGTAATTTTCAGTCGTCTCCAGGGCTCGAGCCTGGATTTATTTGTTCGGTGAATTCTACTGAATCCTAGTTGCAAACCACCAACTGGACCCAACTAGCATGAATTTTCGACCCTCAGTCGTTCGTGGCACATGTGGTACACTATTCATGGGTTCCACGGAAATGGTTCAAAATTAGCTCAAAACAGGCTTTATCAGCTTATAACTCGCGATAGAAAACTCGGATCGTCGAAAACTCTTTTCTATCGTGTAGAGCGTGTCCGAATTGACCTAGAAACATGTTCAAATTGCCGAAAAGTTTTTTTAATGGAACCCATATGATACCACATGCCAGTTTTTGGGTCCAAAATAACGTAATTTTCAGTCGTCTCCAGGGCTCGAGCCTGGATTTATTTGTTCGGTGAATTCTACTGAATCCTAGTTGCAAACCACCAACTGGACCCAACTAGCATGAATTTTCGACCCTCAGTCGTTCGTGGCACATGTGGTACACTATTCATGGGTTCCACGGAAATGGTTCAAAATTAGCTCAAAACAGGCTTTATCAGCTTATAACTCGCGATAGAAAACTCGGATCGTCGAAAACTCATTTTTATCGTGTAGAGCGTGTCCGAATTGACCTAGAAACATGTTCAAATTGCCGAAAAGTTTTTTTAATGGAACCCATATAATGGCACATGCCAGTTTTTGGGTCCAAAATACCGTAATTTTCAGTCGTCTCCAGGGCTCGAGCCTGGATTTATTTGTTCGGTGAATTCTACTGAATCCTAGTTGCAAACCATCAACTGGACCCAACTAGCATGAATTTTCGACCCTCAGTCGTTCGTGGCACATGTGGTACACTATTCATGGGTTCCACGGAAATGGTTCAAAATTAGCTAAAAACAGGCTTTATCAGCTTATAACTCGCGATAGAAAACTCGGATCGTCGAAAACTCATTTTTATCGTGTAGAGCGTGTCCGAATTGACCTAGAAACATGTTCAAATTGCCGAAAAGTTTTTTTAATGGAACCCATATAATGGCACATGCCAGTTTTTGGATCCAAAATACCGTATTTTTCAGTCGTCTCCAGGGCTCGAGCCTGGATTTTTTTTATCGGTGAATTCTACTGAATCCTAGTTGCAAACCACCAACTGGACCCAACTAGCATGAATTTTCGACCCTCAGTCGTTCGTGGCACATGTGGTACACTATTCATGGGTTCCACGGAAATGGTTCAAAATTAGCTAAAAACAGGCTTTATCAGCTTATAACTTGCGATAGAAAACTCGGATCGTCGAAAACTCTTTTTTATCGTGTAGAGTGTGTCTGAATTGACCTAGAAACATGTTCAAATTGCCGAAAAGTTTTTTTAATGGAACCCATATAATGGCACATGCCAGTTTTTGGGTCCAAAATACCGTAATGTTCAGTCGTCTCCAGGGCTCGAGCCTGGATTTATTTGTTCGGTGAATTCTACTGAATCCTAGTTGCAAACCACCAACTGGACTCAACTAGCATGAATTTTCGACCCTCAGTCGTTCGTGGCACATGTGGTACACTATTCATGGGTTCCACGGAAATGGTTCAAAATTTGCTAAAAACAGGCTTTTTCAGCTTATAACTCGCGATAGAAAACTCGGATCGTCGAAAACTCTTTTCTATCGTGTAGAGCGTGTCCGAATTGACCTAGAAACATGTTCAAATTGCCGAAAAGTTGGTTTAATGGAACCCATATGATACCACATGCCAGTTTTTGGATCCAAAATACCGTATTTTTCAGTCGTCTCCAGGGCTCGAGCCTGGATTTATTTGTTCGGTGAATTCTACTGAATCCTAGTTGCAAACCACCAACTGGACCCAACTAGCATGAATTTTCGACCCTCAGTCGTTCGTGGCACATGTGGTACACTATTCATGGGTTCCACGGAAATGGTTCAAAATTAGCTCAAAACAGGCTTTATCAGCTTATAACTCGCGATAGAAAACTCGGATCGTCGAAAACTCATTTTTATCGTGTAGAGCGTGTCCGAATTGACCTAGAAACATGTTCAAATTGCCGAAAAGTTTTTTTAATGGAACCCATATAATGGCACATGCCAGTTTTTGGGTCCAAAATACCGTAATTTTCAGTCGTCTCCAGGGCTCGAGCCTGGATTTATTTGTTCGGTGAATTCTACTGAATCCTAGTTGCAAACCATCAACTGGACCCAACTAGCATGAATTTTCGACCCTCAGTCGTTCGTGGCACATGTGGTACACTATTCATGGGTTCCACGGAAATGGTTCAAAATTAGCTAAAAACAGGCTTTATCAGCTTATAACTCGCGATAGAAAACTCGGATCGTCGAAAACTCTTTTTTATCGTGTAGAGCGTGTCCGAATTGACCTAGAAACATGTTCAAATTGCCGAAAAGTTGTTTTAATGGAACCCATATAATGGCACATGCCAGTTTTTGGGTCCAAAATACCGTAATTTTCAGTCGTCTCCAGGGCTCGAGCCTGGATTTATTTGTTCGGTGAATTCTACTGAGTCCTAGTTGCAAACCACCAACTGGACCCAACTAGCATGAATTTTCGACCCTCAGTCGTTCGTGGCACATGTGGTACACTATTCATGGGTTCCACGGAAATGGTTCAAAATTAGCTAAAAACAGGCTTTATCAGCTTATAACTCGCGATAGAAAACTCGGATCGTCGAAAACTCTTTTTTATCGTGTAGAGCGTGTCCGAATTGACCTAGAAACATGTTCAAATTGCCGAAAAGTTTTTTTAATGGAACCCATATAATGGCACATGCCAGTTTTTGGGTTCAAAATACCGTAATTTTCAGTCGTCTCCAGGGCTCGAGCCTGGATTTATTTGTTCGGTGAATTCTACTGAGTCCTAGTTGCAAACCACCAACTGGACCCAACTAGCATGAATTTTCGACCCTCAGCCGTTCGTGGCACATGTGGTACACTATTCATGGGTTCCACGGAAATGGTTCAAAATTAGCTAAAAACAGTCTTTTTCAGCTTATAACTCGCGATAGAAAACTCGGATCGTCGAAAACTCATTTTTATCGTGTAGAGCGTGTCCGAATTGACCTAGAAACATGTTCAAATTGCCGAAAAGTTTTTTTAATGGAACCCATATAATGGCACATGCCAGTTTTTGGGTCCAAAATACAGTAATTTTCAGTCGTCTCCAGGGCTCGAGCCTGGATTTATTTGTTCGGTGAATTCTACTGAATCCTAGTTGCAAACCATCAACTGGACCCAACTAGCATGAATTTTCGACCCTCAGTCGTTCGTGGCACATGTGGTACACTATTCATGGGTTCCACGGAAATGGTTCAAAATTAGCTAAAAACAGGCTTTATCAGCTTATAACTCGCGATAGAAAACTCGGATCGTCGAAAACTCATTTTTATCGTGTAGAGCGTGTCCGAATTGACCTAGAAACATGTTCAAATTGCCGAAAAGTTGTTTTAATGGAACCCATATAATGGCACATGCCAGTTTTTGGGTCCAAAATACCGTAATTTTCAGTCGTCTCCAGGGCTCGAGCCTGGATTTATTTGTTCGGTGAATTCTACTGAGTCCTAGTTGCAAACCACCAACTGGACCCAACTAGCATGAATTTTCGACCCTCAGTCGTTCGTGGCACATGTGGTACACTATTCATGGGTTCCACGGAAATGGTTCAAAATTAGCTAAAAACAGGCTTTATCAGCTTATAACTCGCGATAGAAAACTCGGATCGTCGAAAACTCTTTTTTATCGTGTAGAGCGTGTCCGAATTGACCTAGAAACATGTTCAAATTGCCGAAAAGTTTTTTTAATGGAACCCATGTAATGGCACATGCCAGTTTTTGGGTTCAAAATACCGTAATTTTCAGTCGTCTCCAGGGCTCGAGCCTGGATTTATTTGTTCGGTGAATTCTACTGAATCCTAGTTGCAAACCACCAACTGGACTCAACTAGCATGAATTTTCGACCCTCAGTCGTTCGTGGCACATGTGGTACACTATTCATGGGTTCCACGGAAATGGTTCAAAATTAGCTCAAAACAGGCTTTATCAGCTTATAACTCGCGATAGAAAACTCGGATCGTCGAAAACTCATTTTTTATCGTGTAGAGCGTGTCCGAATTGACCTAGAAACATGTTCAAATTGCCGAAAAGTTTTTTTAATGGAACCCATATAATGGCACATGCCAGTTTTTGGGTCCAAAATACCGTAATTTTCAGTCGTCTCCAGGGCTCGAGCCTGGATTTATTTGTTCGGTGAATTCTACTGAATCCTAGTTGCAAACCATCAACTGGACCCAACTAGCATGAATTTTCGACCCTCAGTCGTTCGTGGCACATGTGGTACACTATTCATGGGTTCCACGGAAATGGTTCAAAATTAGCTAAAAACAGGCTTTATCAGCTTATAACTCGCGATAGAAAACTCGGATCGTCGAAAACTCATTTTTATCGTGTAGAGCGTGTCCGAATTGACCTAGAAACATGTTCAAATTGCCGAAAAGTTTTTTTAATGGAACCCATATAATGGCACATGCCAGTTTTTGGATCCAAAATACCGTATTTTTCAGTCGTCTCCAGGGCTCGAGCCTGGATTTTTTTATCGGTGAATTCTACTGAATCCTAGTTGCAAACCACCAACTGGACCCAACTAGCATGAATTTTCGACCCTCAGTCGTTCGTGGCACATGTGGTACACTATTCATGGGTTCCACGGAAATGGTTCAAAATTAGCTAAAAACAGGCTTTATCAGCTTATAACTTGCGATAGAAAACTCGGATCGTCGAAAACTCTTTTTTATCGTGTAGAGTGTGTCTGAATTGACCTAGAAACATGTTCAAATTGCCGAAAAGTTTTTTTAATGGAACCCATATAATGGCACATGCCAGTTTTTGGGTCCAAAATACCGTAATTTTCAGTCGTCTCCAGGGCTCGAGCCTGGATTCATTTGTTCGGTGAATTCTACTGAATCCTAGTTGCAAACCACCAACTGGACCCAACTAGCATGAATTTTCGACCCTCAGTCGTTCGTGGCACATGTGGTACACTATTCATGGGTTCCACGGAAATGGTTCAAAATTAGCTAAAAACAGGCTTTATCAGCTTATAACTCGCGATAGAAAACTCGGATCGTCAAAAACTCTTTTTTATCGTGTAGAGCGTGTCCGAATTGACCTAGAAACATGTTCAAATTGCCGAAAAGTTTTTTTAATGGAACCCATATAATGACACATGCCAGTTTTTGGTCCAAAATACCGTAATTTTCAGTCGTCTCCAGGGCTCGAGCCTGGATTTATTTGTTCGGTGAATTCTACTGAATCCTAGTTGCAAACCACCAACTGGACCCAACTAGCATGAATTTTCGACCCTCAGTCGTTCGTGGCACATGTGGTACACTATTCATGGGTTCCACGGAAATGGTTCAAAATTAGCTAAAAACAGGCTTTATCAGCTTATAACTCGCGATAGAAAACTCGGATCGTCGAAAACTCATTCTTATCGTGTAGAGCGTGTCCGAATTGACCTAGAAACATGTTCAAATTGCCGAAAAGTTGTTTTAATGGAACCCATATAATGGCACATGCCAGTTTTTGGGTCCAAAATACCGTAATTTTCAGTCGTCTCCATGGCTCGAGCCTGGATTTATTTGTTCGGTGAATTCTACTGAGTCCTAGTTGCAAACCACCAACTGGACCCAACTAGCATGAATTTTCGACCCTCAGTCGTTCGTGGCACATGTGGTACACTATTCATGGGTTCCACGGAAATGGTTCAAAATTAGCTCAAAACAGGCTTTATCAGCTTATAACTCGCGATAGAAAACTCGGATCGTCGAAAACTCTTTTTTCTCGTGTAGAGCGTGTCCGAATTGACCTAGAAACATGTTCAAATTGCCGAAAAGTTTTTTTAATGGAACCCATATAATGGCACATGCCAGTTTTTGGGTCCAAAATAACGTAATTTTCAGTCGTCTCCAGGGCTCGAGCCTGGATTTATTTGTTCGGTGAATTCTACTGAATCCTAGTTGCAAACCACCAACTGGACCCAACTAGCATGAATTTTCGACCCTCAGTCGTTCGTGGCACATGTGGAACACTATTCATGGGTTCCACGGAAATGGTTCAAAATTAGCTCAAAACAGGCTTTATCAGCTTATAACTCGCGATAGAAAACTCGGATCGTCGAAAACTCTTTTTTATCGTGTAGAGCGTGTCCGAATTGACCTAGAAACTTGTTCAAATTGCCGAAAAGTTGTTTTAATGGAACCCATATAATGGCACATGCCAGTTTTTGGGTCCAAAATACCGTAATTTTCAGTCGTCTCCAGGGCTCGAGCCTGGATTTATTTGTTCGGTGAATTCTACTGAGTCCTAGTTGCAAACCACCAACTGGACCCAACTAGCATGAATTTTCGACCCTCAGTCGTTCGTGGCACATGTGGTACACTATTCATGGGTTCCACGGAAATGGTTCAAAATTAGCTAAAAACAGGCTTTATCAGCTTATAACTCGCGATAGAAAACTCGGATCGTCGAAAACTCTTTTTTATCGTGTAGAGCGTGTCCGAATTGACCTAGAAACATGTTCAAATTGCCGAAAAGTTTTTTTAATGGAACCCATATAATGGCACATGCCAGTTTTTGGGTTCAAAATACCGTAATTTTCAGTCGTCTCCAGGGCTCGAGCCTGGATTTATTTGTTCGGTGAATTCTACTGAATCCTAGTTGCAAACCACCAACTGGACTCAACTAGCATGAATTTTCGACCCTCAGTCGTTCGTGGCACATGTGGTACACTATTCATGGGTTCCACGGAAATGGTTCAAAATTTGCTAAAAACAGGCTTTTTCAGCTTATAACTCGCGATAGAAAACTCGGATCGTCGAAAACTCTTTTCTATCGTGTAGAGCGTGTCCGAATTGACCTAGAAACATGTTCAAATTGCCGAAAAGTTTTTTTAATGGAACCCATATGATACCACATGCCAGTTTTTGGGTCCAAAATAACGTAATTTTCAGTCGTCTCCAGGGCTCGAGCCTGGATTTATTTGTTCGGTGAATTCTACTGAATCCTAGTTGCAAACCACCAACTGGACCCAACTAGCATGAATTTTCGACCCTCAGTCGTTCGTGGCACATGTGGTACACTATTCATGGGTTCCACGGAAATGGTTCAAAATTAGCTCAAAACAGGCTTTATCAGCTTATAACTCGCGATAGAAAACTCGGATCGTCGAAAACTCATTTTTATCGTGTAGAGCGTGTCCGAATTGACCTAGAAACATGTTCAAATTGCCGAAAAGTTTTTTTAATGGAACCCATATAATGGCACATGCCAGTTTTTGGGTCCAAAATACCGTAATTTTCAGTCGTCTCCAGGGCTCGAGCCTGGATTTATTTGTTTGGTGAATTCTACTGAATCCTAGTTGCAAACCATCAACTGGACCCAACTAGCATGAATTTTCGACCCTCAGTCGTTCGTGGCACATGTGGTACACTATTCATGGGTTCCACGGAAATGGTTCAAAATTAGCTAAAAACAGGCTTTATCAGCTTATAACTCGCGATAGAAAACTCGGATCGTCGAAAACTCATTTTTATCGTGTAGAGCGTGTCCGAATTGACCTAGAAACATGTTCAAATTGCCGAAAAGTTTTTTTAATGGAACCCATATAATGGCACATGCCAGTTTTTGGATCCAAAATACCGTATTTTTCAGTCGTCTCCAGGGCTCGAGCCTGGATTTTTTTTATCGGTGAATTCTACTGAATCCTAGTTGCAAACCACCAACTGGACCCAACTAGCATGAATTTTCGACCCTCAGTCGTTCGTGGCACATGTGGTACACTATTCATGGGTTCCACGGAAATGGTTCAAAATTAGCTAAAAACAGGCTTTATCAGCTTATAACTTGCGATAGAAAACTCGGATCGTCGAAAACTCTTTTTTATCGTGTAGAGTGTGTCTGAATTGACCTAGAAACATGTTCAAATTGCCGAAAAGTTTTTTTAATGGAACCCATATAATGGCACATGCCAGTTTTTGGGTCCAAAATACCGTAATTTTCAGTCGTCTCCAGGGCTCGAGCCTGGATTTATTTGTTCGGTGAATTCTACTGAATCCTAGTTGCAAACCACCAACTGGACTCAACTAGCATGAATTTTCGACCCTCAGTCGTTCGTGGCACATGTGGTACACTATTCATGGGTTCCACGGAAATGGTTCAAAATTTGCTAAAAACAGGCTTTTTCAGCTTATAACTCGCGATAGAAAACTCGGATCGTCGAAAACTCTTTTCTATCGTGTAGAGCGTGTCCGAATTGACCTAGAAACATGTTCAAATTGCCGAAAAGTTTTTTTAATGGAACCCATATGATACCACATGCCAGTTTTTGGGTCCAAAATAACGTAATTTTCAGTCGTCTCCAGGGCTCGAGCCTGGATTTATTTGTTCGGTGAATTCTACTGAATCCTAGTTGCAAACCACCAACTGGACCAACTAGCATGAATTTTCGACCCTCAGTCGTTCGTGGCACATGTGGTACACTATTCATGGGTTCCACGGAAATGGTTCAAAATTAGCTCAAAACAGGCTTTATCAGCTTATAACTCGCGATAGAAAACTCGGATCGTCGAAAACTCATTTTTATCGTGTAGAGCGTGTCCGAATTGACCTAGAAACATGTTCAAATTGCCGAAAAGTTTTTTTAATGGAACCCATATAGTGGCACATGCCAGTTTTTGGGTCCAAAATACCGTAATTTTCAGTCGTCTCCAGGGCTCGAGCCTGGATTTATTTGTTCGGTGAATTCTACTGAATCCTAGTTGCAAACCACCAACTGGACTCAACTAGCATGAATTTTCGACCCTCAGTCGTTCGTGGCACATGTGGTACACTATTCATGGGTTCCACGGAAATGGTTCAAAATTTGCTAAAAACAGGCTTTTTCAGCTTATAACTCGCGATAGAAAACTCGGATCGTCGAAAACTCTTTTCTATCGTGTAGAGCGTGTCCGAATTGACCTAGAAACATGTTCAAATTGCCGAAAAGTTTTTTTAATGGAACCCATATGATACCACATGCCAGTTTTTGGGTCCAAAATAACGTAATTTTCAGTCGTCTCCAGGGCTCGAGCCTGGATTTATTTGTTCGGTGAATTCTACTGAATCCTAGTTGCAAACCACCAACTGGACCCAACTAGCATGAATTTTCGACCCTCAGTCGTTCGTGGCACATGTGGTACACTATTCATGGGTTCCACGGAAATGGTTCAAAATTAGCTCAAAACAGGCTTTATCAGCTTATAACTCGCGATAGAAAACTCGGATCGTCGAAAACTCATTTTTATCGTGTAGAGCGTGTCCGAATTGACCTAGAAACATGTTCAAATTGCCGAAAAGTTTTTTTAATGGAACCCATATAGTGGCACATGCCAGTTTTTGGGTCCAAAATACCGTAATTTTCAGTCGTCTCCAGGGCTCGAGCCTGGATTTATTTGTTCGGTGAATTCTACTGAATCCTAGTTGCAAACCATCAACTGGACCCAACTAGCATGAATTTTCGACCCTCAGTCGTTCGTGGCACATGTGGTACACTATTCATGGGTTCCACGGAAATGGTTCAAAATTAGCTAAAAACAGGCTTTATCAGCTTATAACTCGCGATAGAAAACTCGGATCGTCGAAAACTCTTTTCTATCGTGTAGAGCGTGTCCGAATTGACCTAGAAACATGTTCAAATTGCCGAAAAGTTTTTTTAATGGAACCCATATGATACCACATGCCAGTTTTTGGGTCCAAAATAACGTAATTTTCAGTCGTCTCCAGGGCTCGAGCCTGGATTTATTTGTTCGGTGAATTCTACTGAATCCTAGTTGCAAACCACCAACTGAACCCAACTAGCATGAATTTTCGACCCTCAGTCGTTCGTGGCACATGTGGTACACTATTCATGGGTTCCACGGAAATGGTTCAAAATTAGCTCAAAACAGGCTTTATCAGCTTATAACTCGCGATAGAAAACTCGGATCGTCGAAAACTCATTTTTATCGTGTAGAGCGTGTCCGAATTGACCTAGAAACATGTTCAAATTGCCGAAAAGTTTTTTTAATGGAACCCATATAATGGCACATGCCAGTTTTTGGGTCCAAAATACCGTAATTTTCAGTCGTCTCCAGGGCTCGAGCCTGGATTTATTTGTTCGGTGAATTCTACTGAATCCTAGTTGCAAACCATCAACTGGACCCAACTAGCATGAATTTTCGACCCTCAGTCGTTCGTGGCACATGTGGTACACTATTCATGGGTTCCACGGAAATGGTTCAAAATTAGCTAAAAACAGGCTTTATCAGCTTATAACTCGCGATAGAAAACTCGGATCGTCGAAAACTCATTTTTATCGTGTAGAGCGTGTCCGAATTGACCTAGAAACATGTTCAAATTGCCGAAAAGTTTTTTTAATGGAACCCATATAATGGCACATGCCAGTTTTTGGATCCAAAATACCGTATTTTTCAGTCGTCTCCAGGGCTCGAGCCTGGATTTTTTTTATCGGTGAATTCTACTGAATCCTAGTTGCAAACCACCAACTGGACCCAACTAGCATGAATTTTCGACCCTCAGTCGTTCGTGGCACATGTGGTACACTATTCATGGGTTCCACGGAAATGGTTCAAAATTAGCTAAAAACAGGCTTTATCAGCTTATAACTTGCGATAGAAAACTCGGATCGTCGAAAACTCTTTTTTATCGTGTAGAGTGTGTCTGAATTGACCTAGAAACATGTTCAAATTGCCGAAAAGTTTTTTTAATGGAACCCATATAATGGCACATGCCAGTTTTTGGGTCCAAAATACCGTAATTTTCAGTCGTCTCCAGGGCTCGAGCCTGGATTTATTTGTTCGGTGAATTCTACTGAATCCTAGTTGCAAACCACCAACTGGACTCAACTAGCATGAATTTTCGACCCTCAGTCGTTCGTGGCACATGTGGTACACTATTCATGGGTTCCACGGAAATGGTTCAAAATTTGCTAAAAACAGGCTTTTTCAGCTTATAACTCGCGATAGAAAACTCGGATCGTCGAAAACTCTTTTCTATCGTGTAGAGCGTGTCCGAATTGACCTAGAAACATGTTCAAATTGCCGAAAAGTTGGTTTAATGGAACCCATATGATACCACATGCCAGTTTTTGGATCCAAAATACCGTATTTTTCAGTCGTCTCCAGGGCTCGAGCCTGGATTTATTTGTTCGGTGAATTCTACTGAATCCTAGTTGCAAACCACCAACTGGACCCAACTAGCATGAATTTTCGACCCTCAGTCGTTCGTGGCACATGTGGTACACTATTCATGGGTTCCACGGAAATGGTTCAAAATTAGCTCAAAACAGGCTTTATCAGCTTATAACTCGCGATAGAAAACTCGGATCGTCGAAAACTCATTTTTATCGTGTAGAGCGTGTCCGAATTGACCTAGAAACATGTTCAAATTGCCGAAAAGTTTTTTTAATGGAACCCATATAATGGCACATGCCAGTTTTTGGGTCCAAAATACCGTAATTTTCAGTCGTCTCCAGGGCTCGAGCCTGGATTTATTTGTTCGGTGAATTCTACTGAATCCTAGTTGCAAACCACCAACTGGACTCAACTAGCATGAATTTTCGACCCTCAGTCGTTCGTGGCACATGTGGTACACTATTCATGGGTTCCACGGAAATGGTTCAAAATTTGCTAAAAACAGGCTTTTTCAGCTTATAACTCGCGATAGAAAACTCGGATCGTCGAAAACTCTTTTCTATCGTGTAGAGCGTGTCCGAATTGACCTAGAAACATGTTCAAATTGCCGAAAAGTTGGTTTAATGGAACCCATATGATACCACATGCCAGTTTTTGGATCCAAAATACCGTATTTTTCAGTCGTCTCCAGGGCTCGAGCCTGGATTTATTTGTTCGGTGAATTCTACTGAATCCTAGTTGCAAACCACCAACTGGACCCAACTAGCATGAATTTTCGACCCTCAGTCGTTCGTGGCACATGTGGTACACTATTCATGGGTTCCACGGAAATGGTTCAAAATTAGCTCAAAACAGGCTTTATCAGCTTATAACTCGCGATAGAAAACTCGGATCGTCGAAAACTCATTTTTAACGTGTAGAGCGTGTCCGAATTGACCTAGAAACATGTTCAAATTGCCGAAAAGTTTTTTTAATGGAACCCATATAATGGCACATGCCAGTTTTTGGGTCCAAAATACCGTAATTTTCAGTCGTCTCCAGGGCTCGAGCCTGGATTTATTTGTTCGGTGAATTCTACTGAATCCTAGTTGCAAACCATCAACTGGACCCAACTAGCATGAATTTTCGACCCTCAGTCGTTCGTGGCACATGTGGTACACTATTCATGGGTTCCACGGAAATGGTTCAAAATTAGCTAAAAACAGGCTTTATCAGCTTATAACTCGCGATAGAAAACTCGGATCGTCGAAAACTCATTTTTAACGTGTAGAGCGTGTCCGAATTGACCTAGAAACATGTTCAAATTGCCGAAAAGTTGTTTTAATGGAACCCATATAATGGCACATGCCAGTTTTTGGGTCCAAAATACCGTAATTTTCAGTCGTCTCCAGGGCTCGAGCCTGGATTTATTTGTTCGGTGAATTCTACTGAGTCCTAGTTGCAAACCACCAACTGGACCCAACTAGCATGAATTTTCGACCCTCAGTCGTTCGTGGCACATGTGGTACACTATTCATGGGTTCCACGGAAATGGTTCAAAATTAGCTAAAAACAGGCTTTATCAGCTTATAACTCGCGATAGAAAACTCGGATCGTCGAAAACTCTTTTTTATCGTGTAGAGCGTGTCCGAATTGACCTAGAAACATGTTCAAATTGCCGAAAAGTTTTTTTAATGGAACCCATATAATGGCACATGCCAGTTTTTGGGTTCAAAATACCGTAATTTTCAGTCGTCTCCAGGGCTCGAGCCTGGATTTATTTGTTCGGTGAATTCTACTGAGTCCTAGTTGCAAACCACCAACTGGACCCAACTAGCATGAATTTTCGACCCTCAGCCGTTCGTGGCACATGTGGTACACTATTCATGGGTTCCACGGAAATGGTTCAAAATTAGCTAAAAACAGTCTTTTTCAGCTTATAACTCGCGATAGAAAACTCGGATCGTCGAAAACTCATTTTTATCGTGTAGAGCGTGTCCGAATTGACCTAGAAACATGTTCAAATTGCCGAAAAGTTTTTTTAATGGAACCCATATAATGGCACATGCCAGTTTTTGGGTCCAAAATACCGTAATTTTCAGTCGTCTCCAGGGCTCGAGCCTGGATTTATTTGTTCGGTGAATTCTACTGAATCCTAGTTGCAAACCATCAACTGGACCCAACTAGCATGAATTTTCGACCCTCAGTCGTTCGTGGCACATGCGGTACACTATTCATGGGTTCCACGGAAATGGTTCAAAATTAGCTAAAAACAGGCTTTATCAGCTTATAACTCGCGATAGAAAACTCGGATCGTCGAAAACTCATTTTTATCGTGTAGAGCGTGTCCGAATTGACCTAGAAACATGTTCAAATTGCCGAAAAGTTGTTTTAATGGAACCCATATAATGGCACATGCCAGTTTTTGGGTCCAAAATACCGTAATTTTCAGTCGTCTCCAGGGCTCGAGCCTGGATTTATTTGTTCGGTGAATTCTACTGAGTCCTAGTTGCAAACCACCAACTGGACCCAACTAGCATGAATTTTCGACCCTCAGTCGTTCGTGGCACATGTGGTACACTATTCATGGGTTCCACGGAAATGGTTCAAAATTAGCTAAAAACAGGCTTTATCAGCTTATAACTCGCGATAGAAAACTCGGATCGTCGAAAACTCTTTTTTATCGTGTAGAGCGTGTCCGAATTGACCTAGAAACATGTTCAAATTGCCGAAAAGTTTTTTTAATGGAACCCATGTAATGGCACATGCCAGTTTTTGGGTTCAAAATACCGTAATTTTCAGTCGTCTCCAGGGCTCGAGCCTGGATTTATTTGTTCGGTGAATTCTACTGAATCCTAGTTGCAAACCACCAACTGGACTCAACTAGCATGAATTTTCGACCCTCAGTCGTTCGTGGCACATGTGGTACACTATTCATGGGTTCCACGGAAATGGTTCAAAATTAGCTCAAAACAGGCTTTATCAGCTTATAACTCGCGATAGAAAACTCGGATCGTCGAAAACTCATTTTTTATCGTGTAGAGCGTGTCCGAATTGACCTAGAAACATGTTCAAATTGCCGAAAAGTTTTTTTAATGGAACCCATATAATGGCACATGCCAGTTTTTGGGTCCAAAATACCGTAATTTTCAGTCGTCTCCAGGGCTCGAGCCTGGATTTATTTGTTCGGTGAATTCTACTGAATCCTAGTTGCAAACCATCAACTGGACCCAACTAGCATGAATTTTCGACCCTCAGTCGTTCGTGGCACATGTGGTACACTATTCATGGGTTCCACGGAAATGGTTCAAAATTAGCTAAAAACAGGCTTTATCAGCTTATAACTCGCGATAGAAAACTCGGATCGTCGAAAACTCATTTTTATCGTGTAGAGCGTGTCCGAATTGACCTAGAAACATGTTCAAATTGCCGAAAAGTTTTTTTAATGGAACCCATATAATGGCACATGCCAGTTTTTGGATCCAAAATACCGTATTTTTCAGTCGTCTCCAGGGCTCGAGCCTGGATTTTTTTATCGGTGAATTCTACTGAATCCTAGTTGCAAACCACCAACTGGACCCAACTAGCATGAATTTTCGACCCTCAGTCGTTCGTGGCACATGTGGTACACTATTCATGGGTTCCACGGAAATGGTTCAAAATTAGCTAAAAACAGGCTTTATCAGCTTATAACTTGCGATAGAAAACTCGGATCGTCGAAAACTCTTTTTTATCGTGTAGAGTGTGTCTGAATTGACCTAGAAACATGTTCAAATTGCCGAAAAGTTTTTTTAATGGAACCCATATAATGGCACATGCCAGTTTTTGGGTCCAAAATACCGTAATTTTCAGTCGTCTCCAGGGCTCGAGCCTGGATTTATTTGTTCGGTGAATTCTACTGAATCCTAGTTGCAAACCACCAACTGGACTCAACTAGCATGAATTTTCGACCCTCAGTCGTTCGTGGCACATGTGGTACACTATTCATGGGTTCCACGGAAATGGTTCAAAATTTGCTAAAAACAGGCTTTTTCAGCTTATAACTCGCGATAGAAAACTCGGATCGTCGAAAACTCTTTTCTATCGTGTAGAGCGTGTCCGAATTGACCTAGAAACATGTTCAAATTGCCGAAAAGTTTTTTTAATGGAACCCATATGATACCACATGCCAGTTTTTGGGTCCAAAATAACGTAATTTTCAGTCGTCTCCAGGGCTCGAGCCTGGATTTATTTGTTCGGTGAATTCTACTGAATCCTAGTTGCAAACCACCAACTGGACCCAACTAGCATGAATTTTCGACCCTCAGTCGTTCGTGGCACATGTGGTACACTATTCATGGGTTCCACGGAAATGGTTCAAAATTAGCTCAAAACAGGCTTTATCAGCTTATAACTCGCGATAGAAAACTCGGATCGTCGAAAACTCTTTTTTATCGTGTAGAGCGTGTCCGAATTGACCTAGAAACTTGTTCAAATTGCCGAAAAGTTGTTTTAATGGAACCCATATAATGGCACATGCCAGTTTTTGGGTCCAAAATACCGTAATTTTCAGTCGTCTCCAGGGCTCGAGCCTGGATTTATTTGTTCGGTGAATTCTACTGAGTCCTAGTTGCAAACCACCAACTGGACCCAACTAGCATGAATTTTCGACCCTCAGTCGTTCGTGGCACATGTGGTACACTATTCATGGGTTCCACGGAAATGGTTCAAAATTAGCTAAAAACAGGCTTTATCAGCTTATAACTCGCGATAGAAAACTCGGATCGTCGAAAACTCTTTTTTATCGTGTAGAGCGTGTCCGAATTGACCTAGAAACATGTTCAAATTGCCGAAAAGTTTTTTTAATGGAACCCATATAATGGCACATGCCAGTTTTTGGGTTCAAAATACCGTAATTTTCAGTCGTCTCCAGGGCTCGAGCCTGGATTTATTTGTTCGGTGAATTCTACTGAATCCTAGTTGCAAACCACCAACTGGACTCAACTAGCATGAATTTTCGACCCTCAGTCGTTCGTGGCACATGTGGTACACTATTCATGGGTTCCACGGAAATGGTTCAAAATTTGCTAAAAACAGGCTTTTTCAGCTTATAACTCGCGATAGAAAACTCGGATCGTCGAAAACTCATTTTTATCGTGTAGAGCGTGTCCGAATTGACCTAGAAACATGTTCAAATTGCCAAAAAGTTTTTTTAATGGAACCCATATAATGGCACATGCCAGTTTTTGGGTCCAAAATACCGTAATTTTCAGTCGTCTCCAGGGCTCGAGCCTGGATTTATTTGTTCAGTGAATTCTACTGAATCCTAGTTGCAAACCACCAACTGGACCCAACTAGCATGAATTTTCGACCCTCAGTCGTTCGTGGCACATGTGGTACACTATTCATGGGTTCCACGGAAATGGTTCAAAATTAGCTAAAAACAGGCTTTATCAGCTTATAACTCGCGATAGAAAACTCGGATCGTCGAAAACTCTTTTTTATCGTGTAGAGCGTGTCCGAATTGACCTAGAAACTTGTTCAAATTGCCGAAAAGTTGTTTTAATGGAACCCATTAAATGGCACATGCCAGTTTTTGGGTCCAAAATACCGTAATTTTCAGTCGTCTCCAGGGCTCGAGCCTGGATTTATTTGTTCGGTGAATTCTACTGAATCCTAGTTGCAAACCACCAACTGGACCCAACTAGCATGAATTTTCGACCCTCAGTCGTTCGTGGCACATGTGGTACACTATTCATGGGTTCCACGGAAATGGTTCAAAATTAGCTACAAACAGGCTTTATCAGCTTATAACTCGCGATAGAAAACTCGGATCGTCGAAAACTCTTTTTTATCGTGTAGAGCGTGTCCGAATTGACCTAGAAACTTGTTCAAATTGCCGAAAAGTTATTTTAATGGAACCCATTAAATGGCACATGCCAGTTTTTGGGTCCAAAATACCGTAATTTTCAGTCGTCTCCAGGGCTCGAGCCTGGATTTATTTGTTCGGTGAATTCTACTGAGTCCTAGTTGCAAACCACCAACTGGACCCAACTAGCATGAATTGTCGATCCTCCGTCGTTCGCGGCACATGTGGTACACTATTCATGGGTTCCACGGAAATGGTTCAAAATTAGCTAAAAACAGGCTTTATCAGCTTATAACTCGCGATAGAAAACTCGGATCGTCGAAAACTCTTTTTTATCGTGTAGAGCGTGTCCGAATTGACCTAGAAACATGTTCAAATTGCCGAAACGTTTTTTTAATGGAACCCATATAATGGCACATGCCAGTTTTTGGGTCCAAAATACCGTAATTTTCAGTCGTCTCCAGGGCTCGAGCCTGGATTTATTTGTTCGGTGAATTCTACTGAATCCTAGTTGCAAACCACCAACTGGACCCAACTAGCATGAATTTTCGACCCTCAGTCGTTCGTGGCACATGTGGTACACTATTCATGGGTTCCACGGAAATGGTTCAAAATTAGCTAAAAACAGGCTTTATCAGCTTATAACTCGCGATAGAAAACTCGGATCGTCGAAAACTCATTTTTATCGTGTAGAGCGTGTCCGAATTGACCTAGAAACATGTTCAAATTGCCGAAAAGTTTTTTTAATGGAACCCATATAATGACACATGCCAGTTTTTGGGTCCAAAATACCGTAATTTTCAGTCGTCTCCAGGGCTCGAGCCTGGATTTATTTGTTCAGTGAATTCTACTGAATCCTAGTTGCAAACCACCAACTGGACCCAACTAGCATGAATTTTCGACCCTCAGTCGTTCGTGGCACATGTGGTACACTATTCATGGGTTCCACGGAAATGGTTCAAAATTAGCTAAAAACAGGCTTTATCAGCTTATAACTCGCGATAGAAAACTCGGATCGTCGAAAACTCTTTTTTATCGTGTAGAGCGTGTCCGAATTGACCTAGAAACTTGTTCAAATTGCCGAAAAGTTGGTTTAATGGAACCCATTAAATGGCACATGCCAGTTTTTGGGTCCAAAATACCGTAATTTTCAGTCGTCCCCAGGGCTCGAGCCTGGATTTATTTGTTCGGTGAATTCTACTGAATCCTAGTTGCAAACCACCAACTGGACCCAACTAGCATGAATTTTCGACCCTCAGTCGTTCGTGGCACATGTGGTACACTATTCATGGGTTCCACGGAAATGGTTCAAAATTTGCTAAAAACAGGCTTTTTCAGCTTATAACTCGCGATAGAAATTTCGGATCGTCGAAAACTCTTTTTTATCGTGTAGAGCGTGTCCGAATTGACCAAGAAACTTGTTCAAATTGCCGAAAAGTTGGTTTAATGGAACCCATTAAATGGCACATGCCAGTTTTTGGGTCCAAAATACCGTAATTTTCAGTCGTCCCCAGGGCTCGAGCCTGGATTTATTTGTTCGGTGAATTCTACTGAATCCTAGTTGCAAACCACCAACTGGACCCAACTAGCATGAATTTTCGACCCTCAGTCGTTCGTGGCACATGTGGTACACTATTCATGGGTTCCACGGAAATGGTTCAAAATTTGCTAAAAACAGGCTTTTTCAGCTTATAACTCGCGATAGAAATTTCGGATCGTCGAAAACTCTTTTTTATCGTGTAGAGCGTGTCCGAATTGACCTAGAAACATGTTCAAATTGCCGAAAAGTTGTTTTAATGGAACCCATATAATGGCACATGCCAGTTTTTGGGTCCAAAATAACGTAATTTTCAGTCGTCTCCAGGGCTCGAGCCTGGATTTATTTGTTCGGTGAATTCTACTGAATCCTAGTTGCAAACCACCAACTGGACCCAACTAGCATGAATTTTCGACCCTCAGTCGTTCGTGGCACATGTGGTACACTATTCATGGGTTCCACGGAAATGGTTCAAAATTAGCTAAAAACAGGCTTTATCAGCTTATAACTCGCGATAGAAAACTCGGATCGTCGAAAACTCTTTTTTATCGTGTAGAGCGTGTCCGAATTGACCTAGAAACATGTTCAAATTGCCGAAAAGTTTTTTTAATGGAACCCATATAATGACACATGCCAGTTTTTGGTCCAAAATACCGTAATTTTCAGTCGTCTCCAGGGCTCGAGCCTGTATTTATTTGTTCGGTGAATTCTACTGAATCCTAGTTGCAAACCACCAACTGGACCCAACTAGCATGAATTTTCGACCCTCAGTCGTTCGTGGCACATGTGGTACACTATTCATGGGTTCCACGGAAATGGTTCAAAATTAGCTAAAAACAGGCTTTATCAGCTTATAACTCGCGATAGAAAACTCGGATCGTCGAAAACTCTTTTTTATCGTGTAGAGCGTGTCCGAATTGACCTAGAAAAATGTTCAAATTGCCGAAAAATTTTTTTAATGAAACCCATATAATGACACATGCCAGTTTTTGGTCCAAAATACCGTAATTTTCAGTCGTCTCCAGGGCTCGAGCCTGGATTTATTTGTTCGGTGAATTCTACTGAGTCCTAGTTGCAAACCACCAACTGGACCCAACTAGCATGAATTTTCGACCCTCAGTCGTTCGTGGCACATGTGGTACACTATTCATGGGTTCCACGGAAATGGTTCAAAATCAGCTAAAAACAGGCTTTATCAGCTTATAACTCGCGATAGAAAACTCGGATCGTCGAAAACTCTTTTTTTATCGTGTAGAGCGTGTCCGAATTGACCTAGAAAAATGTTCAAATTGCCGAAAAGTTTTTTTTAATGGAACCCATATAATGACACATGCCAGTTTTTGGTCCAAAATACCGTAATTTTCAGTCGTCTCCAGGGCTCGAGCCTGGATTTATTTGTTCGGTGAATTCTACTGAATCCTAGTTGCAAACCACCAACTGGACCCAACTAGCATGAATTTTCGACCCTCAGTCGTTCGTGGCACATGTGGTACACTATTCATGGGTTCCACGGAAATGGTTCAAAATTAGCTAAAAACAGGCTTTATCAGCTTATAACTCGCGATAGAAAACTTGGATCGTCGAAAACTCTTTTTTATCGTGTAGAGCGTGTCCGAATTGACCTAGAAACTTGTTCAAATTGCCGAAAAGTTGGTTTAATGGAACCCATTAAATGGCACATGCCAGTTTTTGGGTCCAAAATACCGTAATTTTCAGTCGTCCCCAGGGCTCGAGCCTGGATTTATTTGTTCGGTGAATTCTACTGAATCCTAGTTGCAAACCACCAACTGGACCCAACTAGCATGAATTTTCGACCCTCAGTCGTTCGTGGCACATGTGGTACACTATTCATGGGTTCCACGGAAATGGTTCAAAATTAGCTAAAAACAGGCTTTATCAGCTTATAACTCGCGATAGAAAACTCGGATCGTCGAAAACTCTTTTTTATCGTGTAGAGCGTGTCCGAATTGACCTAGAAACTTGGTCAAATTGCCGAAAAGTTGTTTTAATGGAACCCATATAATGGCACATGCCAGTTTTTGGGTCCAAAATACCGTAATTTTCAGTCGTCTCCAGGGCTCGAGCCTGGATTTATTTGTTCGGTGAATTCTACTGAGTCCTAGTTGCAAACCACCAAGTGGACCCAACTAGCATGAATTTTCGACCCTCAGTCGTTCGTGGCACATGTGGTACACTATTCATGGGTTCCACGGAAATGGTTCAAAATTTGCTAAAAACAGGCTTTTTCAGCTTATAACTCGCGATAGAAAACTCGGATCGTCGAAAACTCTTTTTTATCGTGTAGAGCGTGTCCGAATTGACCTAGAAACATGTTCAAATTGCCGAAAAGTTGTTTTGATGGAACCCATATAATGGCACATGCCAGTTTTTGGGTCCAAAATACCGTAATTTTCAGTCGTCTCCAGGGCTCGAGCCTGGATTTATTTGTTCGGTGAATTCTACTGAGTCCTAGTTGCAAACCACCAACTGGACCCAACTAGCATGAATTTTCGACCCTCAGTCGTTCGTGGCACATGTGGTACACTATTCATGGGTTCCACGGAAATGGTTCAAAATTTGCTAAAAACAGGCTTTTTCAGCTTATAACTCGCGATAGAAAACTCGGATCGTCGAAAACTCTTTTTTATCGTGTAGAGCGTATCCGAATTGACCTAGAGACATGTTCAAATTGCCGAAAAGTTTTTTTAATGGAACCCATATAATGGCACATGCCAGTTTTTGGGTCCAAAATACCGTAATTTTCAGTCGTCTCCAGGGCTCGAGCCTGGATTTATTTGTTCGGTGAATTCTACTGAATCCTAGTTGCAAACCACCAACTGGACTCAACTAGCATGAATTTTCGACCCTCAGTCGTTCGTGGCACATGTGGTACACTATTCATGGGTTCCACGGAAATGGTTCAAAATTTGCTAAAAACAGGCTTTTTCAGCTTATAACTCGCGATAGAAAACTCGGATCGTCGAAAACTCTTTTTTATCGTGTAGAGCGTGTCCGAATTGACCTAGAAACATGTTCAAATTGCCGAAAAGTTTTTTTAATGGAACCCATATAATACCACATGCCAGTTTTTGGGTCCAAAATAACGGAATTTTCAGTCGTCTCCAGGGCTCGAGCCTGGATTTATTTGTTCGGTGAATTCTACTGAATCCTAGTTGCAAACCACCAACTGGACCCAACTAGCATGAATTTTCGACCCTCAGTCGTTCGTGGCACATGTGGTACACTATTCATGGGTTCCACGGAAATGGTTCAAAATTAGCTAAAAACAGGCTTTATCAGCTTATAACTCGCGATAGAAAACTCGGATCGTCGAAAACTCTTTTTTATCGTGTAGAGCGTGTCCGAATTGACCTAGAAACATGTTCAAATTGCCGAAACGTTTTTTTAATGGAACCCATATAATGGCACATGCCAGTTTTTGGGTCCAAAATACCGTAATTTTCAGTCGTCTCCAGGGCTCGAGCCTGGATTTATTTGTTCGGTGAATTCTACTGAATCCTAGTTGCAAACCACCAACTGGACCCAACTAGCATGAATTTTCGACCCTCAGTCGTTCGTGGCACATGTGGTACACTATTCATGGGTTCCACGGAAATGGTTCAAAATTAGCTAAAAACAGGCTTTATCAGCTTATAACTCGCGATAGAAAACTCGGATCGTCGAAAACTCATTTTTATCGTGTAGAGCGTGTCCGAATTGACCTAGAAACATGTTCAAATTGCCGAAAAGTTTTTTTAATGGAACCCATATAATGACACATGCCAGTTTTTGGGTCCAAAATACCGTATTTTTCAGTCGTCTCCAGGGCTCGAGCCTGGATTTATTTGTTCGGTGAATTCTACTGAATCCTAGTTGCAAACCACCAACTGGACCCAACTAGCATGAATTTTCGACCCTCAGTCGTTCGTGGCACATGTGGTACACTATTCATGGGTTCCACGGAAATGGTTCAAAATTAGCTAAAAACAGGCTTTATCAGCTTATAACTCGCGATAGAAAACTCGGATCGTCGAAAACTCTTTTTTATCGTGTAGAGCGTGTCCGAATTGACCTAGAAACTTGTTCAAATTGCCGAAAAGTTGGTTTAATGGAACCCATTAAATGGCACATGCCAGTTTTTGGGTCCAAAATACCGTAATTTTCAGTCGTCCCCAGGGCTCGAGCCTGGATTTATTTGTTCGGTGAATTCTACTGAATCCTAGTTGCAAACCACCAACTGGACCCAACTAGCATGAATTTTCGACCCTCAGTCGTTCGTGGCACATGTGGTACACTATTCATGGGTTCCACGGAAATGGTTCAAAATTAGCTAAAAACAGGCTTTATCAGCTTATAACTCGCGATAGAAAACTCGGATCGTCGAAAACTCTTTTTTTATCGTGTATAGCGTGTCCGAATTGACCTAGAAACTTGTTCAAATTACCGAAAAGTTGTTTTAATGGAACCCATTAAATGGCACATGCCAGTTTTTGGGTCCAAAATACCGTAATTTTCAGTCGTCTCCAGGGCTCGAGCCTGGATTTATTTGTTCGGTGAATTCTACTGAATCCTAGTTGCAAACCACCAACTGGACCCAACTAGCATGAATTTTCGACCCTCAGTCGTTCGTGGCACATGTGGTACACTATTCATGGGTTCCACGGAAATGGTTCAAAATTAGCTAAAAACAGGCTTTATCAGCTTATAACTCGCGATAGAAAACTCGGATCGTCGAAAACTCTTTTTTATCGTGTAGAGCGTGTCCGAATTGACCTAGAAACTTGTTCAAATTGCCGAAAAGTTGTTTTAATGGAACCCATTAAATGGCACATGCCAGTTTTTGGGTCCAAAATACCGTAATTTTCAGTCGTCTCCAGGGCTCGAGCCTGGATTTATTTGTTCGGTGAATTCTACTGAATCCTAGTTGCAAACCACCAACTGGACCCAACTAGCATGAATTTTCGACCCTCAGTCGTTCGTGGCACATGTGGTACACTATTCATGGGTTCCACGGAAATGGTTCAAAATTAGCTAAAAACAGGCTTTATCAGCTTATAACTCGCGATAGAAAACTCGGATCGTCGAAAACTCTTTTTTATCGTGTAGAGCGTGTCCGAATTGACCTAGAAACTTGTTCAAATTGCCGAAAAGTTGTTTTAATGGAACCCATCAAATGGCACATGCCAGTTTTTGGGTCCAAAATACCGTAATTTTCAGTCGTCTCCAGGGCTCGAGCCTGGATTTATTTGTTCGGTGAATTCTACTGAGTCCTAGTTGCAAACCACCAACTGGACCCAACTAGCATGAATTGTCGACCCTCCGTCGTTCGTGGCACATGTGGTACACTATTCATGGGTTCCACGGAAATGGTTCAAAATTAGCTAAAAACAGGCTTTATCAGCTTATAACTCGCGATAGAAAACTCGGATCGTCGAAAACTCAATTTTATCGTGTAGAGCGTGTCCGAATTGACCTAGAAACATGTTCAAATTGCCGAAAAGGTTTTTTAATGGAACCCATATAATGGCACATGCCAGTTTTTGGGTCCAAAATACCGTAATTTTCAGTCGTCTCCAGGACTCGAGCCTGGATTTATTTGTTCGGTGAATTCTACTGAATCCTAGTTGCAAACCACCAACCGGACCCGACTAGCATGAATTTTCGACCCTCAGTCGTTCGTGGCACATGTGGTACACTATTCATGGGTTCCACGGAAATGGTTCAAAATTAGCTAAAAACAGGCTTTATCAGCTTATAACTCGCGATAGAAAACTCGGATCGTCGAAAACTCTTTTTTATCGTGTAGAGCGTGTCCGAATTGACCTAGAAACTTGTTCAAATTGCCGAAAAGTTATTTTAATGGAACCCATTAAATGGCACATGCCAGTTTTTGGGTCCAAAATACCGTAATTTTCAGTCGTCTCCAGGGCTCGAGCCTGGATTTATTTGTTCGGTGAATTCTACTGAGTCCTAGTTGCAAACCACCAACTGGACCCAACTAGCATGAATTGTCGATCCTCCGTCGTTCGCGGCACATGTGGTACACTATTCATGGGTTCCACGGAAATGGTTCAAAATTAGCTAAAAACAGGCTTTATCAGCTTATAACTCGCGATAGAAAACTCGGATCGTCGAAAACTCTTTTTTATCGTGTAGAGCGTGTCCGAATTGACCTAGAAACATGTTCAAATTGCCGAAAAGTTTTTTTAATGGAACCCATATAATGGCACATGCCAGTTTTTGGGTCCAAAATACCGTAATTTTCAGTCGTCTCCAGGGCTCGAGCCTGGATTTATTTGTTCGGTGAATTCTACTGAATCCTAGTTGCAAACCACCAACTGGACCCAACTAGCATGAATTTTCGACCCTCAGTCGTTCGTGGCACATGTGGTACACTATTCATGGGTTCCACGGAAATGGTTCAAAATTAGCTACAAACAGGCTTTATCAGCTTATAACTCGCGACAGAAAACTCGGATCGTCGAAAACTCTTTTTTATCGTGTGGAGCGTGTCCGAATTGACCTAGAAACATGTTCAAATTGCCGAAAAGTTTTTTTAATGGAACCCATATAATGGCACATGCCAGTTTTTGGGTCCAAAATACCGTAATTTTCAGTCGTCTCCAGGGCTCGAGCCTGGATTTATTTGTTCGGTGAATTCTACTGAATCCTAGTTGCAAACCACCAACTGGACCCAACTAGCATGAATTTTCGACCCTCAGTCGTTCGTGGCACATGTGGTACACTATTCATGGGTTCCACGGAAATGGTTCAAAATTAGCTAAAAACAGGCTTTATCAGCTTATAACTCGCGATAGAAAACTCGGATCGTCGAAAACTCTTTTTTATCGTGTAGAGCGTGTCCGAATTGACCTAGAAACATGTTCAAATTGCCGAAACGTTTTTTTAATGGAACCCATATAATGGCACATGCCAGTTTTTGGGTCCAAAATACCGTAATTTTCAGTCGTCTCCAGGGCTCGAGCCTGGATTTATTTGTTCGGTGAATTCTACTGAATCCTAGTTGCAAACCACCAACTGGACCCAACTAGCATGAATTTTCGACCCTCAGTCGTTCGTGGCACATGTGGTACACTATTCATGGGTTCCACGGAAATGGTTCAAAATTAGCTAAAAACAGGCTTTATCAGCTTATAACTCGCGATAGAAAACTCGGATCGTCGAAAACTCATTTTTATCGTGTAGAGCGTGTCCGAATTGACCTAGAAACATGTTCAAATTGCCGAAAAGTTTTTTTAATGGAACCCATATAATGACACATGCCAGTTTTTGGGTCCAAAATACCGTATTTTTCAGTCGTCTCCAGGGCTCGAGCCTGGATTTATTTGTTCGGTGAATTCTACTGAATCCTAGTTGCAAACCACCAACTGGACCAACTAGCATGAATTTTCGACCCTCAGTCGTTCGTGGCACATGTGGTACACTATTCATGGGTTCCACGGAAATGGTTCAAAATTAGCTAAAAACAGGCTTTATCAGCTTATAACTCGCGATAGAAAACTCGGATCGTCGAAAACTCTTTTTTATCGTGTAGAGCGTGTCCGAATTGACCTAGAAACTTGTTCAAATTGCCGAAAAGTTGGTTTAATGGAACCCATTAAATGGCACATGCCAGTTTTTGGGTCCAAAATACCGTAATTTTCAGTCGTCCCCAGGGCTCGAGCCTGGATTTATTTGTTCGGTGAATTCTACTGAATCCTAGTTGCAAACCACCAACTGGACCCAACTAGCATGAATTTTCGACCCTCAGTCGTTCGTGGCACATGTGGTACACTATTCATGGGTTCCACGGAAATGGTTCAAAATTAGCTAAAAACAGGCTTTATCAGCTTATAACTCGCGATAGAAAACTCGGATCGTCGAAAACTCTTTTTTATCGTGTATAGCGTGTCCGAATTGACCTAGAAACTTGTTCAAATTGCCGAAAAGTTGTTTTAATGGAACCCATTAAATGGCACATGCCAGTTTTTGGGTCCAAAATACCGTAATTTTCAGTCGTCTCCAGGGCTCGAGCCTGGATTTATTTGTTCGGTGAATTCTACTGAGTCCTAGTTGCAAACCACCAACTGGACCCAACTAGCATGAATTGTCGATCCTCCGTCGTTCGCGGCACATGTGGTACACTATTCATGGGTTCCACGGAAATGGTTCAAAATTAGCTAAAAACAGGCTTTATCAGCTTATAACTCGCGATAGAAAACTCGGATCGTCGAAAACTCTTTTTTATCGTGTAGAGCGTGTCCGAATTGACCTAGAAACATGTTCAAATTGCCGAAAAGTTTTTTTAATGGAACCCATATAATGGCACATGCCAGTTTTTGGGTCCAAAATACCGTAATTTTCAGTCGTCTCCAGGGCTCGAGCCTGGATTTATTTGTTCGGTGAATTCTACTGAATCCTAGTTGCAAACCACCAACTGGACCCAACTAGCATGAATTTTCGACCCTCAGTCGTTCGTGGCACATGTGGTACACTATTCATGGGTTCCACGGAAATGGTTCAAATTTAGCTAAAAACAGGCTTTATCAGCTTATAACTCGCGATAGAAAACTCGGATCGTCGAAAACTCTTTTTTATCGTGTAGAGCGTGTCCGAATTGACCTAGAAACTTGTTCAAATTGCCGAAAAGTTGGTTTAATGGAACCCATTAAATGGCACATGCCAGTTTTTGGGTCCAAAATACCGTAATTTTCAGTCGTCCCCAGGGCTCGAGCCTGGATTTATTTGTTCGGTGAATTCTACTGAATCCTAGTTGCAAACCACCAACTGGACCCAACTAGCATGAATTGTCGACCCTCCGTCGTTCGTGGCACATGTGGTACACTATTCATGGGTTCCACGGAAATGGTTCAAAATTAGCTAAAAACAGGCTTTATCAGCTTATAACTCGCGATAGAAAACTCGGATCGTCGAAAACTCAATTTTATCGTGTAGAGCGTGTCCGAATTGACCTAGAAACATGTTCAAATTGCCGAAAAGGTTTTTTAATGGAACCCATATAATGGCACATGCCAGTTTTTGGGAACAAAATACCGTAATTTTCAGTCGTCTCCAGGGCTCGAGCCTGGATTTATTTGTTCGGTGAATTCTACTGAATCCTAGTTGCAAACCACCAACCGGACCCGACTAGCATGAATTTTCGACCCTCAGTCGTTCGTGGCACATGTGGTACACTATTCATGGGTTCCACGGAAATGGTTCAAAATTAGCTAAAAACAGGCTTTATCAGCTTATAACTCGCGATAGAAAACTCGGATCGTCGAAAACTCTTTTTTATCGTGTAGAGCGTGTCCGAATTGACCTAGAAACTTGTTCAAATTGCCGAAAAGTTGGTTTAATGGAACCCATTAAATGGCACATGCCAGTTTTTGGGTCCAAAATACCGTAATTTTCAGTCGTCCCCAGGGCTCGAGCCTGGATTTATTTGTTCGGTGAATTCTACTGAATCCTAGTTGCAAACCACCAACTGGACCCAACTAGCATGAATTTTCGACCCTCAGTCGTTCGTGGCACATGTGGTACACTATTCATGGGTTCCACGGAAATGGTTCAAAATTAGCTAAAAACAGGCTTTATCAGCTTATAACTCGCGATAGAAAACTCGGATCGTCGAAAACTCTTTTTTATCGTGTAGAGCGTGTCCGAATTGACCTAGAAACTTGTTCAAATTGCCGAAAAGTTGTTTTAATGGAACCCATATAATGGCACATGCCAGTTTTTGGGTCCAAAATACTGTAATTTTCAGTCGTCTCCAGGGCTCGAGCCTGGATTTATTTGTTCGGTGAATTCTACTGAGTCCTAGTTGCAAACCACCAACTGAACCCAACTAGCATGAATTTTCGACCCTCAGCCGTTCGTGGCGGGGCCAGGTAATTTGTTCAAAAGGTAATTTGTTCAAAAGGTAATTTGTTCAAATGTTTGAACAAATTACCTTTTGAACAAATTACCTTTTGAACAAATTACCTTTTGAACAAATTACCTGAATTTGAACAAATTACCTTTTGAACAAATTACCTTTTGAACAAATTACCTTTTGAACAAATTACCCTTTGAACAAATTACTAGAATTTGAACAAATTACCTTTGAACAAATTACCTTTTGAACAAATTACCTTTTGAACAAATTACCTTTTGAACAAATTACCTTTTGAACAAAATACCTTTTGAACAAATTACCAGAATTTGAACAAATAACCTTTTGAACAAATTACCTGAATTTGAACAAATTACCTTTTGAACAAATTACCTTTTGAACAAGTTACCTTTTGAACAAATTACCCTTTGAACAAATTACTAGAATTTGAACAAATTACCTTTGAACAAATTACCTTTAGAACAAAATACCTTTTGAACAATTTACCATTTGAACAAATTACCAGAATTTGAACAAATTACCTTTTGAACAAATTACCAAAGTTGAACAAACTACCGTTTGAACATTTCTGATTCCAATGCAAGTGTTTTCAATTTACCGATATGATTTGCTGTTTTCATATATGTATTTCATTTGAAAAAGCACACAAAAGCAGCAACAACGGCAAAAAAGACATCGACATTATCTGCATTTGTATTTGTATTTGTATTTGCCAAGATAACATCAGCTTCATGGTAATGGCCCTTTCTGCCACTGCCTTGACTGAAAACATAACGGTGGCCCCTTGACCGATTGACCCTTTGCACATTCATCTGACTGACAGCCATGAGCGGGAAGGAGAGGGAATAAATAATTCCCCCTCTTTTGAGGATTCTAATTTGAACAAATTACCTTTTGAACAAATTACCTTTTGAACAAATTACAAGAATTTGAACAAATTACCTTTTGAACAAATTACCTTTTGAACAAATTACCTTTTGAACAAATTACCTTTTGAACCAAATTACCTTTTGAACAAATTACCCTTTGAACTAATTACCTTTTGAACAAATTACCTTTTGAACAAATTACCAGAATTTGAACAAATTACCTTTTGAACAAATTACCTTTGAACAAATTACCTTTTGAACAAATTACCAGAATTTGAACAAATTACCTTTTGAACAAATTACCTTTTGAACAAATTACAAGAATTTGAACAAATTACCTTTTGAACAAATTACCTTTTGAACAAATTACCTTTTGAACAAATTACCCTTTGAACTAATTACCTTTTGAACAAATTACCTTTTGAACAAATTACCAGAATTTGAACAAATAACCTTTGAACAAATTACCTTTGAACAAATTACCTTTTGAACAAATTACCAGAATTTGAACAAATTACCTTTTGAACAAATTACCTTTTGAACAAATTACCTTTGAACAAATTACCTTTGAACAAATTACCTTTGAACAAATTACCTTTTGAACAAATTACCTCAACCCGTTCGTGGCACATGTGGTACACTATTCATGGGTTCCACGGAAATGGTTCAAAATTAGCTAAAAACAGTCTTTTTCAGCTTATAACTCACGATAGAAAACTCGGATCGTCGAAAACTCTTTTTTATCGTGTAGAGCGTGTCCGAATTGACCTAGGAACATGTTCAAATTGCCGAAAAGTTTTTTTAATGAAACCCATATAATGGCACATGCCAGTTTTCGGGGCCAAAATACCGTAATTTTCAGTCGTCTCCAGGGCTCGAGCCTGGATTTATTTGTTCGGTGAATTCTACTGAATCCTAGTTGCAAACCACCAACTGGACCCAACTAGCATGAATTTTCGACCCTCAGTCGTTCGTGGCACATGTGGTACACTATTCATGGGTTCCACGGAAATGGTTCAAAATTAGCTAAAAACAGGTTTTATCAGCTTATAACTCGCGATAGAAAACTCGGATCGTCGAAAACTCATTTTTATCGTGTAGAGCGTGTTCGAAATTACCTAGAAACATGTTCAAATTGCCGAAAAGTTTTTTTAATGGAACCCATATAATGGCACATGCCAGTTTTTGGGTCCAAAATAACGTAATTTTCAGTCGTCTCCAGGGCTCGAGCCTGGATTTATTTGTTCGGTGAATTCTATTCTACTGAATCCTAGTTGCAAACCACCAACTGGACCAACTAGCATGAATTTTCGACCCTCAGTCGTTCGTGGCACATGTGGTACACTATTCATGGGTTCCACGGAAATGGTTCAAAATTAGCTAAAAACAGGCTTTATCAGCTTATAACTCGCGATAGAAAACTCGGATCGTCGAAAACTCATTTTTTTCGTGTAGAGCGTGTCCGAATTGACCTAGAAACATGTTCAAATTGCCGAAAAGTTTTTTTAATGGAACCCATATAATGGCACATGCCAGTTTTTGGGTCCAAAATACCGTAATTTTCAGTCGTCTCCAGGGCTCGAGCCTGGATTTCTTTGTTCGGTGAATTCTACTGAGTCCTAGTTGCAAACCACCAACTGGACCCAACTAGCATGAATTTTTGACCCTCAGTCGTTCGTGGCACATGTGGTACACTATAGATGGGTTCCACGGAAATGGTTCAAAATTAGCTAAAAACAGGCTTTATCAGCTTATAACTCGCGATAGAAAACTCGGATCGTCGAAAACTCTTTTTTATCGTGTAGAGCGTGTCCGAATTGACCTAGAAACATGTTCAAATTGCCGAAAAGTTTTTTTAATGGAACCCATATAATGGCACATGCCAGTTTTTGGGTCCAAAATACCGTAATTTTCAGTCGTCTCCAGGGCTCGAGCCTGGATTTCTTTGTTCGGTGAATTCTACTGAGTCCTAGTTGCAAACCACCAACTGGACCCAACTAGCATGAATTTTTGACCCTCAGTCGTTCGTGGCACATGTGGTACACTATTCATGGGTTCCACGGAAATGGTTCAAAATTAGCTAAAAACAGGCTTTATCAGCTTATAACTCGCGATAGAAAACTCGGATCGTCGAAAACTCTTTTTTATCGTGTAGAGCGTGTCCGAATTGACCTAGAAACATGTTCAAATTGCCGAAAAGTTTTTTTAATGGAACCCATATAATGGCACATGCCAGTTTTTGCGTCCAAAATACCGTAATTTTCAGTCGTCTCCAGGGCTCGAGCCTGGATTTATTTGTTCGGTGAATTCTACTGAGTCCTAGTTGCAAACCACCAACTGGACCCAACTAGCATGAATTTTCGACCCTCAGCCGTTCGTGGCACATGTGGTACACTATTCATGGGTTCCACGGAAATGGTTCAAAATTAGCTAAAAACAGTCTTTTCAGCTTATAACTCGCGATAGAAAACTCGGATCGTCGAAAACTCTTTTTTATCGTGTAGAGCGTGTCCGAATTGACCTAGAAACATGTTCAAATTGCCGAAAAGTTTTTTTAATGGAACCCATATAATGGCACATGCCAGTTTTTGGGTCCAAAATACCGTAATTTTCAGTCGTCTCCAGGGCTCGAGCCTGGATTTATTTGTTCGGTGAATTCTACTGAATCCTAGTTGCAAACCACCAACTGGACCCAACTAGCATGAATTTTCGACCCTCAGTCGTTCGTGGCACATGTGGTACACTATTCATGGGTTCCACGGAAATGGTTCAAAATTAGCTAAAAACAGGCTTTATCAGCTTATAACTCGCGATAGAAAACTCGGATCGTCGAAAACTCATTTTTATCGTGTAGAGCGTGTTCGAAATTACCTAGAAACATGTTCAAATTGCCGAAAAGTTTTTTTAATGGAACCCATATAATGGCACATGCCAGTTTTTGGGTCCAAAATAACGTAATTTTCAGTCGTCTCCAGGGCTCGAGCCTGGATTTATTTGTTCGGTGAATTCTATTCTACTGAATCCTAGTTGCAAACCACCAACTGGACCAACTAGCATGAATTTTCGACCCTCAGTCGTTCGTGGCACATGTGGTACACTATTCATGGGTTCCACGGAAATGGTTAAAAATTAGCTAAAAACAGGCTTTATCAGCTTATAACTCGCGATAGAAAACTCGGATCGTCGAAAACTCTTTTTTATCGTGTAGAGCGTGTCCGAATTAACCTAGAAACATGTTCAAATTGCCGAAAAGTTTTTTTAATGGAACCCATATAATGGCACATGCCAGTTTTTGGGAACAAAATACCGTAATTTTCAGTCGTCTCCAGGGCTCGAGCCTGGATTTATTTGTTCGGTGAATTCTACTGAATCCTAGTTGCAAACCACCAACCGGACCCGACTAGCATGAATTTTCGACCCTCAGTCGTTCGTGGCACATGTGGTACACTATTCATGGGTTCCACGGAAATGGTTCAAAATTAGCTAAAAACAGGCTTTATCAGCTTATAACTCGCGATAGAAAACTCGGATCGTCGAAAACTCTTTTTTATCGTGTAGAGCGTGTCCGAATTGACCTAGAAACTTGTTCAAATTGCCGAAAAGTTGGTTTAATGGAACCCATTAAATGGCACATGCCAGTTTTTGGGTCCAAAATACCGTAATTTTCAGTCGTCCCCAGGGCTCGAGCCTGGATTTATTTGTTCGGTGAATTCTACTGAATCCTAGTTGCAAACCACCAACTGGACCCAACTAGCATGAATTTTCGACCCTCAGTCGTTCGTGGCACATGTGGTACACTATTCATGGGTTCCACGGAAATGGTTCAAAATTAGCTAAAAACAGGCTTTATCAGCTTATAACTCGCGATAGAAAACTCGGATCGTCGAAAACTCTTTTTCATCGTGTAGAGCGTGTCCGAATTGACCTAGAAACTTGTTCAAATTGCCGAAAAGTTGTTTTAATGGAACCCATATAATGGCACATGCCAGTTTTTGGGTCCAAAATACCGTAATTTTCAGTCGTCTCCAGGGCTCGAGCCTGGATTTATTTGTTCGGTGAATTCTACTGAATCCTAGTTGCAAACCACCAACTGGACCCAACTAGCATGAATTTTCGACCCTCAGTCGTTCGTGGCACATGTGGTACACTATTCATGGGTTCCACGGAAATGGTTCAAAATTAGCTAAAAACAGGCTTTATCAGCTTATAACTCGCGATAGAAAACTCGGATCGTCGAAAACTCATTTTTATCGTGTAGAGCGTGTTCGAAATTACCTAGAAACATGTTCAAATTGCCGAAAAGTTTTTTTAATGGAACCCATATAATGGCACATGCCAGTTTTTGGGTCCAAAATAACGTAATTTTCAGTCGTCTCCAGGGCTCGAGCCTGGATTTATTTGTTCGGTGAATTCTATTCTACTGAATCCTAGTTGCAAACCACCAACTGGACCAACTAGCATGAATTTTCGACCCTCAGTCGTTCGTGGCACATGTGGTACACTATTCATGGGTTCCACGGAAATGGTTCAAAATTAGCTAAAAACAGGCTTTATCAGCTTATAACTCGCGATAGAAAACTCGGATCGTCGAAAACTCATTTTTTTCGTGTAGAGCGTGTCCGAATTGACCTAGAAACATGTTCAAATTGCCGAAAAGTTTTTTTAATGGAACCCATATAATGGCACATGCCAGTTTTTGGGTCCAAAATACCGTAATTTTCAGTCGTCTCCAGGGCTCGAGCCTGGATTTCTTTGTTCGGTGAATTCTACTGAGTCCTAGTTGCAAACCACCAACTGGACCCAACTAGCATGAATTTTTGACCCTCAGTCGTTCGTGGCACATGTGGTACACTATTCATGGGTTCCACGGAAATGGTTCAAAATTAGCTAAAAACAGGCTTTATCAGCTTATAACTCGCGATAGAAAACTCGGATCGTCGAAAACTCTTTTTTATCGTGTAGAGCGTGTCCGAATTAACCTAGAAACATGTTCAAATTGCCGAAAAGTTTTTTTAATGGAACCCATATAATGGCACATGCCAGTTTTTGGGAACAAAATACCGTAATTTTCAGTCGTCTCCAGGGCTCGAGCCTGGATTTATTTGTTCGGTGAATTCTACTGAATCCTAGTTGCAAACCACCAACCGGACCCGACTAGCATGAATTTTCGACCCTCAGTCGTTCGTGGCACATGTGGTACACTATTCATGGGTTCCACGGAAATGGTTCAAAATTAGCTAAGAACAGGCTTTATCAGCTTATAACTCGCGATAGAAAACTCGGATCGTCGAAAACTCTTTTTTATCGTGTAGAGCGTGTCCGAATTGACCTAGAAACTTGTTCAAATTGCCGAAAAGTTGGTTTAATGGAACCCATTAAATGGCACATGCCAGTTTTTGGGTCCAAAATACCGTAATTTTCAGTCGTCCCCAGGGCTCGAGCCTGGATTTATTTGTTCGGTGAATTCTACTGAATCCTAGTTGCAAACCACCAACTGGACCCAACTAGCATGAATTTTCGACCCTCAGTCGTTCGTGGCACATGTGGTACACTATTCATGGGTTCCACGGAAATGGTTAAAAATTAGCTAAAAACAGGCTTTATCAGCTTATAACTCGCGATAGAAAACTCGGATCGTCGAAAACTCTTTTTTATCGTGTAGAGCGTGTCCGAATTGACCTAGAAACTTGTTCAAATTGCCGAAAAGTTGGTTTAATGGAACCCATTAAATGGCACATGCCAGTTTTTGGGTCCAAAATACCGTAATTTTCAGTCGTCCCCAGGGCTCGAGCCTGGATTTATTTGTTCGGTGAATTCTACTGAATCCTAGTTGCAAACCACCAACTGGACCCAACTAGCATGAATTTTCGACCCTCAGTCGTTCGTGGCACATGTGGTACACTATTCATGGGTTCCACGGAAATGGTTCAAAATTAGCTAAAAACAGGCTTTATCAGCTTATAACTCGCGATAGAAAACTCGGATCGTCGAAAACTCTTTTTCATCGTGTAGAGCGTGTCCGAATTGACCTAGAAACTTGTTCAAATTGCCGAAAAGTTGTTTTAATGGAACCCATATAATGGCACATGCCAGTTTTTGGGTCCAAAATACTGTAATTTTCAGTCGTCTCCAGGGCTCGAGCCTGGATTTATTTGTTCGGTGAATTCTACTGAGTCCTAGTTGCAAACCACCAACTGAACCCAACTAGCATGAATTTTCGACCCTCAGCCGTTCGTGGCACATGTGGTACACTATTCATGGGTTCCACGGAAATGGTTCAAAATTAGCTAAAAACAGTCTTTTTCAGCTTATAACTCGCGATAGAAAACTCGGATCGTCGAAAACTCTTTTTTATCGTGTAGAGCGTGTCCGAATTGACCTAGGAACATGTTCAAATTGCCGAAAAGTTTTTTTAATGGAACCCATATAATGGCACATGCCAGTTTTCGGGGCCAAAATACCGTAATTTTCAGTCGTCTCCAGGGCTCGAGCCTGGATTTATTTGTTCGGTGAATTCTACTGAATCCTAGTTGCAAACCACCAACTGGACCCAACTAGCATGAATTTTCGACCCTCAGTCGTTCGTGGCACATGTGGTACACTATTCATGGGTTCCACGGAAATGGTTCAAAATTAGCTAAAAACAGGCTTTATCAGCTTATAACTCGCGATAGAAAACTCGGATCGTCGAAAACTCATTTTTATCGTGTAGAGCGTGTTCGAAATTACCTAGAAACATGTTCAAATTGCCGAAAAGTTTTTTTAATGGAACCCATATAATGGCACATGCCAGTTTTTGGGTCCAAAATAACGTAATTTTCAGTCGTCTCCAGGGCTCGAGCCTGGATTTATTTGTTCGGTGAATTCTATTCTACTGAATCCTAGTTGCAAACCACCAACTGGACCAACTAGCATGAATTTTCGACCCTCAGTCGTTCGTGGCACATGTGGTACACTATTCATGGGTTCCACGGAAATGGTTCAAAATTAGCTAAAAACAGGCTTTATCAGCTTATAACTCGCGATAGAAAACTCGGATCGTCGAAAACTCATTTTTTTCGTGTAGAGCGTGTCCGAATTGACCTAGAAACATGTTCAAATTGCCGAAAAGTTTTTTTAATGGAACCCATATAATGGCACATGCCAGTTTTTGGGTCCAAAATACCGTAATTTTCAGTCGTCTCCAGGGCTCGAGCCTGGATTTCTTTGTTCGGTGAATTCTACTGAGTCCTAGTTGCAAACCAACAACTGGACCCAACTAGCATGAATTTTTGACCCTCAGTCGTTCGTGGCACATGTGGTACACTATTCATGGGTTCCACGGAAATGGTTCAAAATTAGCTAAAAACAGGCTTTATCAGCTTATAACTCGCGATAGAAAACTCGGATCGTCGAAAACTCTTTTTTATCGTGTAGAGCGTGTCCGAATTGACCTAGAAACATGTTCAAATTGCCGAAAAGTTTTTTTAATGGAACCCATATAATGGCACATGCCAGTTTTTGGGTCCAAAATACCGTAATTTTCAGTCGTCTCCAGGGCTCGAGCCTGGATTTCTTTGTTCGGTGAATTCTACTGAGTCCTAGTTGCAAACCACCAACTGGACCCAACTAGCATGAATTTTTGACCCTCAGTCGTTCGTGGCACATGTGGTACACTATTCATGGGTTCCACGGAAATGGTTCAAATTAGCTAAAAACAGGCTTTATCAGCTTATAACTCGCGATAGAAAACTCGGATCGTCGAAAACTCTTTTTTATCGTGTAGAGCGTGTCCGAATTGACCTAGAAACATGTTCAAATTGCCGAAAAGTTTTTTTAATGGAACCCATATAATGGCACATGCCAGTTTTTGCGTCCAAAATACCGTAATTTTCAGTCGTCTCCAGGGCTCGAGCCTGGATTTATTTGTTCGGTGAATTCTACTGAGTCCTAGTTGCAAACCACCAACTGGACCCAACTAGCATGAATTTTCGACCCTCAGCCGTTCGTGGCACATGTGGTACACTATTCATGGGTTCCACGGAAATGGTTCAAAATTAGCTAAAAACAGTCTTTTTCAGCTTATAACTCGCGATAGAAAACTCGGATCGTCGAAAACTCTTTTTTATCGTGTAGAGCGTGTCCGAATTGACCTAGAAACTTGTTCAAATTGCCGAAAAGTTTTTTTAATGGAACCCATATAATGGCACATGCCAGTTTTTGGGTCCAAAATAACGTAATTTTCAGTCGTCTCCAGGGCTCGAGCCTGGATTTATTTGTTCGGTGAATTCTATTCTACTGAATCCTAGTTGCAAACCACCAACTGGACCAACTAGCATGAATTTTCGACCCTCAGTCGTTCGTGGCACATGTGGTACACTATTCATGGGTTCCACGGAAATGGTTAAAAATTAGCTAAAAACAGGCTTTATCAGCTTATAACTCGCGATAGAAAACTCGGATCGTCGAAAACTCTTTTTTATCGTGTAGAGCGTGTCCGAATTAACCTAGAAACATGTTCAAATTGCCGAAAAGTTTTTTTAATGGAACCCATATAATGGCACATGCCAGTTTTTGGGTCCAAAATACCGTAATTTTCAGTCGTCTCCAGGGCTCGAGCCTGGATTTATTTGTTCGGTGAATTCTACTGAATCCTAGTTGCAAACCACCAACTGGACCCAACTAGCATGAATTTTCGACCCTCAGTCGTTCGTGGCACATGTGGTACACTATTCATGGGTTCCACGGAAATGGTTCAAAATTAGCTAAAAACAGGCTTTATCAGCTTATAACTCGCGATAGAAAACTCGGATCGTCGAAAACTCTTTTTTATCGTGTAGAGCGTGTCCGAATTGACCTAGAAACATGTTCAAATTGCCGAAAAGTTTTTTTAATGGAACCCATATAATGGCACATGCCAGTTTTTGGGTCCAAAATACCGTAATTTTCAGTCGTCTCCAGGGCTCGAGCCTGGATTTCTTTGTTCGGTGAATTCTACTGAGTCCTAGTTGCAAACCACCAACTGGACCCAACTAGCATGAATTTTCGACCCTCAGCCGTTCGTGGCACATGTGGTACACTATTCATGGGTTCCACGGAAATGGTTCAAAATTAGCTAAAAACAGTCTTTTTCAGCTTATAACTCGCGATAGAAAACTCGGATCGTCGAAAACTCTTTTTTATCGTGTAGAGCGTGTCCGAATTGACCTAGAAACATGTTCAAATTGCCGAAAAGTTTTTTTAATGGAACCCATATAATGGCACATGCCAGTTTTTGGGTCCAAAATACCGTAATTTTCAGTCGTCTCCAGGGCTCGAGCCTGGATTTATTTGTTCGGTGAATTCATTCTACTGAATCCTAGTTGCAAACCACCAACTGGACCCAACTAGCATGAATTTTCGACCCTCAGTCGTTCGTGGCACATGTGGTACACTATTCATGGGTTCCACGGAAATGGTTCAAAATTAGCTAAAAACAGGCTTTATCAGCTTATAACTCGCGATAGAAAACTCGGATCGTCGAAAACTCTTTTTTATCGTGTAGAGCGTGTCCGAATTGACCTAGAAACTTGTTCAAATTGCCGAAAAGTTGTTTTAATGGAACCCATATAATGGCACATGCCAGTTTTTTGGTCCAAAATACCGTAATTTTCAGTCGTCTCCAGGGCTCGAGCCTGGATTTATTTGTTCGGTGAATTCTACTGAGTCCTAGTTGCAAACCACCAACTGGACCCAACTAGCATGAATTTTCGACCCTCAGCCGTTCGTGGCACATGTGGTACACTATTCATGGGTTCCACGGAAATGGTTCAAAATTAGCTAAAAACAGTCTTTTTCAGCTTATAACTCGCGATAGAAAACTCGGATCGTCGAAAACTCTTTTTTATCGTGTAGAGCGTGTCCGAATTGACCTAGAAACATGTTCAAATTGCCGAAAAGTTTTTTTAATGGAACCCATATAATGGCACATGCCAGTTTTTGGGTCCAAAATACCGTAATTTTCAGTCGTCTCCAGGGCTCGAGCCTGGATTTATTTGTTCGGTGAATTCTACTGAATCCTAGTTGCAAACCACCAACTGGACCCAACTAGCATGAATTTTCGACCCTCAGTCGTTCGTGGCACATGTGGTACACTATTCATGGGTTCCACGGAAATGGTTCAAAATTAGCTAAAAACAGGCTTTATCAGCTTATAACTCGCGATAGAAAACTCGGATCGTCGAAAACTCTTTTTTATCGTGAAGAGCGTGTCCGAATTGACCTAGAAACTTGTTCAAATTGCCGAAAAGTTGGTTTAATGGAACCCATTAAATGGCACATGCCAGTTTTTGGGTCCAAAATACCGTAATTTTCAGTCGTCCCCAGGGCTCGAGCCTGGATTTATTTGTTCGGTGAATTCTACTGAATCCTAGTTGCAAACCACCAACTGGACCCAACTAGCATGAATTTTCGACCCACAGTCGTTCGTGGCACATGTGGTACACTATTCATGGGTTCCACGGAAATGGTTCAAAATTAGCTAAAAACAGGCTTTATCAGCTTATAACTCGCGATAGAAAACTCGGATCGTCGAAAACTCTTTTTTATCGTGTAGAGCGTGTCCGAATTGACCTAGAAACTTGTTCAAATTGCCGAAAAGTTGTTTTAATGGAACCCATATAATGGCACATGCCAGTTTTTGGGTCCAAAATACCGTAATTTTCAGTCGTCTCCAGGGCTCGAGCCTGGATTTATTTGTTCGGTGAATTCTACTGAGTCCTAGTTGCAAACCACCAACTGGACCCAACTAGCATGAATTTTCGACCCTCAGCCGTTCGTGGCACATGTGGTACACTATTCATGGGTTCCACGGAAATGGTTCAAAATTAGCTAAAAACAGGCTTTATCAGCTTATAACTCGCGATAGAAAACTCGGATCGTCGAAAACTCTTTTTTATCGTGTAGAGCGTGTCCGAATTGACCTAGAAACTTGTTCAAATTGCCGAAAAGTTGTTTTAATGGAACCCATATAATGGCACATGCCAGTTTTTGGGTCCAAAATACCGTAATTTTCAGTCGTCTCCAGGGCTCGAGCCTGGATTTATTTGTTCGGTGAATTCTACTGAGTCCTAGTTGCAAACCACCAACTGGACCCAACTAGCATGAATTTTCGACCCTCAGCCGTTCGTGGCACATGTGGTACACTATTCATGGGTTCCACGGAAATGGTTCAAAATTAGCTAAAAACAGTCTTTTTCAGCTTATAACTCGCGATAGAAAACTCGGATCGTCGAAAACTCTTTTTTATCGTGTAGAGCGTGTCCGAATTGACCTAGAAACATGTTCAAATTGCCGAAAAGTTTTTTTAATGGAACCCATATAATGGCACATGCCAGTTTTTGGGTCCAAAATACCGTAATTTTCAGTCGTCTCCAGGGCTCGAGCCTGGATTTATTTGTTCGGTGAATTCTACTGAATCCTAGTTGCAAACCACCAACTGGACCCAACTAGCATGAATTTTCGACCCTCAGTCGTTCGTGGCACATGTGGTACACTATTCATGGGTTCCACGGAAATTGTTCAAAATTAGCTAAAAACAGGCTTTATCAGCTTATAACTCGCGATAGAAAACTCGGATCGTCGAAAACTCTTTTTTATCGTGTAGAGCGTGTCCGAATTGACCTAGAAACTTGTTCAAATTGCCGAAAAGTTGTTTTAATGGAACCCATATAATGGCACATGCCAGTTTTTGGGTCCAAAATACCGTAATTTTCAGTCGTCTCCAGGGCTCGAGCCTGGATTTATTTGTTCGGTGAATTCTACTGAGTCCTAGTTGCAAACCACCAACTGGACCCAACTAGCATGAATTTTCGACCCTCAGCCGTTCGTGGCACATGTGGTACACTATTCATGGGTTCCACGGAAATGGTTCAAAATTAGCTAAAAACAGTCTTTTTCAGCTTATAACTCGCGATAGAAAACTCGGATCGTCGAAAACTCTTTTTTATCGTGTAGAGCGTGTCCGAATTGACCTAGAAACATGTTCAAATTGCCGAAAAGTTTTTTTTAATGGAACCCATATAATGGCACATGCCAGTTTTTGGGTCCAAAATACCGTAATTTTCAGTCGTCTCCAGGGCTCGAGCCTGGATTTATTTGTTCGGTGAATTCTACTGAGTCCTAGTTGCAAACCACCAACTGGACCCAACTAGCATGAATTTTCGACCCTCAGCCGTTCGTGGCACATGTGGTACACTATTCATGGGTTCCACGGAAATGGTTCAAAATTAGCTAAAAACAGGCTTTATCAGCTTATAACTCGCGATAGAAAACTCGGATCGTCGAAAACTCTTTTTTATCGTGTAGAGCGTGTCCGAATTGACCTAGAAACTTGTTCAAATTGCCGAAAAGTTGTTTTAATGGAACCCATATAATGGCACATGCCAGTTTTTGGGTCCAAAATACCGTAATTTTCAGTCGTCTCCAGGGCTCGAGCCTGGATTTATTTGTTCGGTGAATTCTACTGAGTCCTAGTTGCAAACCACCAACTGGACCCAACTAGCATGAATTTTCGACCCTCAGCCGTTCGTGGCACATGTGGTACACTATTCATGGGTTCCACGGAAATGGTTCAAAATTAGCTAAAAACAGTCTTTTTCAGCTTATAACTCGCGATAGAAAACTCGGATCGTCGAAAACTCTTTTTTATCGTGTAGAGCGTGTCCGAATTGACCTAGAAACATGTTCAAATTGCCGAAAAGTTTTTTTTAATGGAACCCATATAATGGCACATGCCAGTTTTTGGGTCCAAAATACCGTAATTTTCAGTCGTCTCCAGGGCTCGAGCCTGGATTTATTTGTTCGGTGAATTCTACTGAATCCTAGTTGCAAACCACCAACTGGACCCAACTAGCATGAATTTTCGACCCTCAGTCGTTCGTGGCACATGTGGTACACTATTCATGGGTTCCACGGAAATGGTTCAAAATTAGCTAAAAACAGGCTTTATCAGCTTATAACTCGCGATAGAAAACTCGGATCGTCGAAAACTCATTTTTATCGTGTAGAGCGTGTTCGAAATTACCTAGAAACATGTTCAAATTGCCGAAAAGTTTTTTTAATGGAACCCATATAATGGCACATGCCAGTTTTTGGGTCCAAAATAACGTAATTTTCAGTCGTCTCCAGGGCTCGAGCCTGGATTTATTTGTTCGGTGAATTCTATTCTACTGAATCCTAGTTGCAAACCACCAACTGGACCAACTAGCATGAATTTTCGACCCTCAGTCGTTCGTGGCACATGTGGTACACTATTCATGGGTTCCACGGAAATGGTTAAAAATTAGCTAAAAACAGGCTTTATCAGCTTATAACTCGCGATAGAAAACTCGGATCGTCGAAAACTCTTTTTTATCGTGTAGAGCGTGTCCGAATTAACCTAGAAACATGTTCAAATTGCCGAAAAGTTTTTTTAATGGAACCCATATAATGGCACATGCCAGTTTTTGGGTCCAAAATACCGTAATTTTCAGTCGTCTCCAGGGCTCGAGCCTGGATTTATTTGTTCGGTGAATTCTACTGAATCCTAGTTGCAAACCACCAACTGGACCCAACTAGCATGAATTTTCGACCCTCAGTCGTTCGTGGCACATGTGGTACACTATTCATGGGTTCCACGGAAATGGTTCAAAATTAGCTAAAAACAGGCTTTATCAGCTTATAACTCGCGATAGAAAACTCGGATCGTCGAAAACTCTTTTTTATCGTGTAGAGCGTGTCCGAATTGACCTAGAAACATGTTCAAATTGCCGAAAAGTTTTTTTAATGGAACCCATATAATGGCACATGCCAGTTTTTGCGTCCAAAATACCGTAATTTTCAGTCGTCTCCAGGGCTCGAGCCTGGATTTATTTGTTCGGTGAATTCTACTGAGTCCTAGTTGCAAACCACCAACTGGACCCAACTAGCATGAATTTTCGACCCTCAGCCGTTCGTGGCACATGTGGTACACTATTCATGGGTTCCACGGAAATGGTTCAAAATTAGCTAAAAACAGTCTTTTTCAGCTTATAACTCGCGATAGAAAACTCGGATCGTCGAAAACTCTTTTTTATCGTGTAGAGCGTGTCCGAATTGACCTAGAAACATGTTCAAATTGCCGAAAAGTTTTTTTAATGGAACCCATATAATGGCACATGCCAGTTTTTGGGTCCAAAATACCGTAATTTTCAGTCGTCTCCAGGGCTCGAGCCTGGATTTATTTGTTCGGTGAATTCTACTGAATCCTAGTTGCAAACCACCAACTGGACCCAACTAGCATGAATTTTCGACCCTCAGTCGTTCGTGGCACATGTGGTACACTATTCATGGGTTCCACGGAAATGGTTCAAAATTAGCTAAAAACAGGCTTTATCAGCTTATAACTCGCGATAGAAAACTCGGATCGTCGAAAACTCATTTTTATCGTGTAGAGCGTGTTCGAAATTACCTAGAACCATGTTCAAATTGCCGAAAAGTTTTTTTAATGGAACCCATATAATGGCACATGCCAGTTTTTGGGTCCAAAATAACGTAATTTTCAGTCGTCTCCAGGGCTCGAGCCTGGATTTATTTGTTCGGTGAATTCTATTCTACTGAATCCTAGTTGCAAACCACCAACTGGACCAACTAGCATGAATTTTCGACCCTCAGTCGTTCGTGGCACATGTGGTACACTATTCATGGGTTCCACGGAAATGGTTAAAAATTAGCTAAAAACAGGCTTTATCAGCTTATAACTCGCGATAGAAAACTCGGATCGTCGAAAACTCTTTTTTATCGTGTAGAGCGTGTCCGAATTAACCTAGAAACATGTTCAAATTGCCGAAAAGTTTTTTTAATGGAACCCATATAATGGCACATGCCAGTTTTTGGGTCCAAAATACCGTAATTTTCAGTCGTCTCCAGGGCTCGAGCCTGGATTTATTTGTTCGGTGAATTCTACTGAATCCTAGTTGCAAACCACCAACTGGACCCAACTAGCATGAATTTTCGACCCTCAGTCGTTCGTGGCACATGTGGTACACTATTCATGGGTTCCACGGAAATGGTTCAAAATTAGCTAAAAACAGGCTTTATCAGCTTATAACTCGCGATAGAAAACTCGGATCGTCGAAAACTCTTTTTTATCGTGTAGAGCGTGTCCGAATTGACCTAGAAACTTGTTCAAATTGCCGAAAAGTTGGTTTAATGGAACCCATTAAATGGCACATGCCAGTTTTTGGATCCAAAATACCGTAATTTTCAGTCGTCCCCAGGGCTCGAGCCTGGATTTATTTGTTCGGTGAATTCTACTGAATCCTAGTTGCAAACCACCAACTGGACCCAACTAGCATGAATTTTCGACCCTCAGTCGTTCGTGGCACATGTGGTACACTATTCATGGGTTCCACGGAAATGGTTCAAAATTAGCTAAAAACAGGCTTTATCAGCTTATAACTCGCGATAGAAAACTCGGATCGTCGAAAACTCTTTTTTATCGTGTAGAGCGTGTCCGAATTGACCTAGAAACATGTTCAAATTGCCGAAAAGTTTTTTTAATGGAACCCATATAATGGCACATGCCAGTTTTTGGGTCCAAAATACCGTAATTTTCAGTCGTCTCCAGGGCTCGAGCCTGGATCTCTTTGTTCGGTGAATTCTACTGAGTCCTAGTTGCAAACCACCAACTGGACCCAACTAGCATGAATTTTCGACCCTCAGCCGTTCGTGGCACATGTGGTACACTATTCATGGGTTCCACGGAAATGGTTCAAAATTAGCTAAAAACAGTCTTTTTCAGCTTATAACTCGCGATAGAAAACTCGGATCGTCGAAAACTCTTTTTTATCGTGTAGAGCGTGTCCGAATTGACCTAGAAACATGTTCAAATTGCCGAAAAGTTTTTTTAATGGAACCCATATAATGGCACATGCCAGTTTTTGGGTCCAAAATACCGTAATTTTCAGTCGTCTCCAGGGCTCGAGCCTGGATTTATTTGTTCGGTGAATTCATTCTACTGAATCCTAGTTGCAAACCACCAACTGGACCCAACTAGCATGAATTTTCGACCCTCAGTCGTTCGTGGCACATGTGGTACACTATTCATGGGTTCCACGGAAATGGTTCAAAATTAGCTAAAAACAGGCTTTATCAGCTTATAACTCGCGATAGAAAACTCGGATCGTCGAAAACTCTTTTTTATCGTGTAGAGCGTGTCCGAATTGACCTAGAAACTTGTTCAAATTGCCGAAAAGTTTTTTTAATGGAACCCATATAATGGCACATGCCAGTTTTTGGGTCCAAAATACCGTAATTTTCAGTCGTCTCCAGGGCTCGAGCCTGGATTTATTTGTTCGGTGAATTCTACTGAATCCTAGTTGCAAACCACCAACTGGACCCAACTAGCATGAATTTTCGACCCTCAGTCGTTCGTGGCACATGTGGTACACTATTCATGGGTTCCACGGAAATGGTTCAAAATTAGCTAAAAACAGGCTTTATCAGCTTATAACTCGCGATAGAAAACTCGGATCGTCGAAAACTCTTTTTTATCGTGTAGAGCGTGTCCGAATTGACCTAGAAACTTGTTCAAATTGCCGAAAAGTTGGTTTAATGGAACCCATTAAATGGCACATGCCAGTTTTTGGGTCCAAAATACCGTAATTTTCAGTCGTCCCCAGGGCTCGAGCCTGGATTTATTTGTTCGGTGAATTCTACTGAATCCTAGTTGCAAACCACCAACTGGACCCAACTAGCATGAATTTTCGACCCTCAGTCGTTCGTGGCACATGTGGTACACTATTCATGGGTTCCACGGAAACGGTTCAAAATTAGCTAAAAACAGGCTTTATCAGCTTATAACTCGCGATAGAAAACTCGGATCGTCGAAAACTCTTTTTTATCGTGTAGAGGGTGTCCGAATTGACCTAGAAACTTGTTCAAATTGCCGAAAAGTTGTTTTAATGGAACCCATATAATGGCACATGCCAGTTTTTGGGTCCAAAATACCGTAATTTTCAGTCGTCTCCAGGGCTCGAGCCTGGATTTATTTGTTCGGTGAATTCTACTGAGTCCTAGTTGCAAACCACCAACTGGACCCAACTAGCATGAATTTTCGACCCTCAGCCGTTCGTGGCACATGTGGTACACTATTCATGGGTTCCACGGAAATGGTTCAAAATTAGCTAAAAACAGTCTTTTTCAGCTTATAACTCGCGATAGAAAACTCGGATCGTCGAAAACTCTTTTTTATCGTGTAGAGCGTGTCCGAATTGACCTAGAAACATGTTCAAATTGCCGAAAAGTTTTTTTAATGGAACCCATATAATGGCACATGCCAGTTTTTGGGTCCAAAATACCGTAATTTTCAGTCGTCTCCAGGGCTCGAGCCTGGATTTATTTGTTCGGTGAATTCTACTGAATCCTAGTTGCAAACCACCAACTGGACCCAACTAGCATGAATTTTCGACCCTCAGTCGTTCGTGGCACATGTGGTACACTATTCATGGGTTCCACGGAAATTGTTCAAAATTAGCTAAAAACAGGCTTTATCAGCTTATAACTCGCGATAGAAAACTCGGATCGTCGAAAACTCTTTTTTATCGTGTAGAGCGTGTCCGAATTGACCTAGAAACTTGTTCAAATTGCCGAAAAGTTGTTTTAATGGAACCCATATAATGGCACATGCCAGTTTTTGGGTCCAAAATACCGTAATTTTCAGTCGTCTCCAGGGCTCGAGCCTGGATTTATTTGTTCGGTGAATTCTACTGAGTCCTAGTTGCAAACCACCAACTGGACCCAACTAGCATGAATTTTCGACCCTCAGCCGTTCGTGGCACATGTGGTACACTATTCATGGGTTCCACGGAAATGGTTCAAAATTAGCTAAAAACAGTCTTTTTCAGCTTATAACTCGCGATAGAAAACTCGGATCGTCGAAAACTCTTTTTTATCGTGTAGAGCGTGTCCGAATTGACCTAAAAACATGTTCAAATTGCCGAAAAGTTTTTTTTAATGGAACCCATATAATGGCACATGCCAGTTTTTGGGTCCAAAATACCGTAATTTTCAGTCGTCTCCAGGGCTCGAGCCTGGATTTATTTGTTCGGTGAATTCTACTGAATCCTAGTTGCAAACCACCAACTGGACCCAACTAGCATGAATTTTCGACCCTCAGTCGTTCGTGGCACATGTGGTACACTATTCATGGGTTCCACGGAAATGGTTCAAAATTAGCTAAAAACAGGCTTTATCAGCTTATAACTCGCGATAGAAAACTCGGATCGTCGAAAACTCATTTTTATCGTGTAGAGCGTGTTCGAAATTACCTAGAAACATGTTCAAATTGCCGAAAAGTTTTTTTAATGGAACCCATATAATGGCACATGCCAGTTTTTGGGTCCAAAATAACGTAATTTTCAGTCGTCTCCAGGGCTCGAGCCTGGATTTATTTGTTCGGTGAATTCTATTCTACTGAATCCTAGTTGCAAACCACCAACTGGACCAACTAGCATGAATTTTCGACCCTCAGTCGTTCGTGGCACATGTGGTACACTATTCATGGGTTCCACGGAAATGGTTAAAAATTAGCTAAAAACAGGCTTTATCAGCTTATAACTCGCGATAGAAAACTCGGATCGTCGAAAACTCTTTTTTATCGTGTAGAGCGTGTCCGAATTAACCTAGAAACATGTTCAAATTGCCGAAAAGTTTTTTTAATGGAACCCATATAATGGCACATGCCAGTTTTTGGGTCCAAAATACCGTAATTTTCAGTCGTCTCCAGGGCTCGAGCCTGGATTTATTTGTTCGGTGAATTCTACTGAATCCTAGTTGCAAACCACCAACTGGACCCAACTAGCATGAATTTTCGACCCTCAGTCGTTCGTGGCACATGTGGTACACTATTCATGGGTTCCACGGAAATTGTTCAAAATTAGCTAAAAACAGGCTTTATCAGCTTATAACTCGCGATAGAAAACTCGGATCGTCGAAAACTCATTTTTATCGTGTAGAGCGTGTCCGAATTGACCTAGAAACATGTTCAAATTGCCGAAAAGTTTTTTTAATGGAACCCATATAATGGCACATGCCAGTTTTTGGGTCCAAAATACCGTAATTTTCAGTCGTCTCCAGGGCTCGAGCCTGGATTTATTTGTTCGGTGAATTCTACTGAGTCCTAGTTGCAAACCACCAACTGGACCCAACTAGCATGAATTTTCGACCCTCAGCCGTTCGTGGCACATGTGGTACACTATTCATGGGTTCCACGGAAATGGTTCAAAATTAGCTAAAAACAGTCTTTTTCAGCTTATAACTCGCGATAGAAAACTCGGATCGTCGAAAACTCTTTTTTATCGTGTAGAGCGTGTCCGAATTGACCTAGAAACATGTTCAAATTGCCGAAAAGTTTTTTTTAATGGAACCCATATAATGGCACATGCCAGTTTTTGGGTCCAAAATACCGTAATTTTCAGTCGTCTCCAGGGCTCGAGCCTGGATTTATTTGTTCGGTGAATTCTACTGAATCCTAGTTGCAAACCACCAACTGGACCCAACTAGCATGAATTTTCGACCCTCAGTCGTTCGTGGCACATGTGGTACACTATTCATGGGTTCCACGGAAATGGTTCAAAATTAGCTAAAAACAGGCTTTATCAGCTTATAACTCGCGATAGAAAACTCGGATCGTCGAAAACTCATTTTTATCGTGTAGAGCGTGTTCGAAATTACCTAGAAACATGTTCAAATTGCCGAAAAGTTTTTTTAATGGAACCCATATAATGGCACATGCCAGTTTTTGGGTCCAAAATAACGTAATTTTCAGTCGTCTCCAGGGCTCGAGCCTGGATTTATTTGTTCGGTGAATTCTATTCTACTGAATCCTAGTTGCAAACCACCAACTGGACCAACTAGCATGAATTTTCGACCCTCAGTCGTTCGTGGCACATGTGGTACACTATTCATGGGTTCCACGGAAATGGTTAAAAATTAGCTAAAAACAGGCTTTATCAGCTTATAACTCGCGATAGAAAACTCGGATCGTCGAAAACTCTTTTTTATCGTGTAGAGCGTGTCCGAATTAACCTAGAAACATGTTCAAATTGCCGAAAAGTTTTTTTAATGGAACCCATATAATGGCACATGCCAGTTTTTGGGTCCAAAATACCGTAATTTTCAGTCGTCTCCAGGGCTCGAGCCTGGATTTATTTGTTCGGTGAATTCTACTGAATCCTAGTTGCAAACCACCAACTGGACCCAACTAGCATGAATTTTCGACCCTCAGTCGTTCGTGGCACATGTGGTACACTATTCATGGGTTCCACGGAAATGGTTCAAAATTAGCTAAAAACAGGCTTTATCAGCTTATAACTCGCGATAGAAAACTCGGATCGTCGAAAACTCTTTTTTATCGTGTAGAGCGTGTCCGAATTGACCTAGAAACTTGTTCAAATTGCCGAAAAGTTGGTTTAATGGAACCCATTAAATGGCACATGCCAGTTTTTGGGTCCAAAATACCGTAATTTTCAGTCGTCCCCATGGCTCGAGCCTGGATTTATTTGTTCGGTGAATTCTACTGAATCCTAGTTGCAAACCACCAACTGGACCCAACTAGCATGAATTTTCGACCCTCAGTCGTTCGTGGCACATGTGGTACACTATTCATGGGTTCCACGGAAATGGTTCAAAATTAGCTAAAAACAGGCTTTATCAGCTTATAACTCGCGATAGAAAACTCGGATCGTCGAAAACTCTTTTTTATCGTGTAGAGCGTGTCCGAATTGACCTAGAAACTTGTTCAAATTGCCGAAAAGTTGTTTTAATGGAACCCATATAATGGCACATGCCAGTTTTTGGGTCCAAAATACCGTAATTTTCAGTCGTCTCCAGGGCTCGAGCCTGGATTTATTTGTTCGGTGAATTCTACTGAGTCCTAGTTGCAAACCACCAACTGGACCCAACTAGCATGAATTTTCGACCCTCAGCCGTTCGTGGCACATGTGGTACACTATTCATGGGTTCCACGGAAATGGTTCAAAATTAGCTAAAAACAGTCTTTTTCAGCTTATAACTCGCGATAGAAAACTCGGATCGTCGAAAACTCTTTTTTATCGTGTAGAGCGTGTCCGAATTGACCTAGAAACATGTTCAAATTGCCGAAAAGTTTTTTTAATGGAACCCATATAATGGCACATGCCAGTTTTTGGGTCCAAAATACCGTAATTTTCAGTCGTCTCCAGGGCTCGAGCCTGGATTTATTTGTTCGGTGAATTCTACTGAGTCCTAGTTGCAAACCACCAACTGGACCCAACTAGCATGAATTTTCGACCCTCAGCCGTTCGTGGCACATGTGGTACACTATTCATGGGTTCCACGGAAATGGTTCAAAATTAGCTAAAAACAGTCTTTTTCAGCTTATAACTCGCGATAGAAAACTCGGATCGTCGAAAACTCTTTTTTATCGTGTAGAGCGTGTCCGAATTGACCTAGAAACATGTTCAAATTGCCGAAAAGTTTTTTTTTAATGGAACCCATATAATGGCACATGCCAGTTTTTGGGTCCAAAATACCGTAATTTTCAGTCGTCTCCAGGGCTCGAGCCTGGATTTATTTGTTCGGTGAATTCTACTGAATCCTAGTTGCAAACCACCAACTGGACCCAACTAGCATGAATTTTCGACCCTCAGTCGTTCGTGGCACATGTGGTACACTATTCATGGGTTCCACGGAAATGGTTCAAAATTAGCTAAAAACAGGCTTTATCAGCTTATAACTCGCGATAGAAAACTCGGATCGTCGAAAACTCATTTTTATCGTGTAGAGCGTGTTCGAAATTACCTAGAAACATGTTCAAATTGCCGAAAAGTTTTTTTAATGGAACCCATATAATGGCACATGCCAGTTTTTGGGTCCAAAATAACGTAATTTTCAGTCGTCTCCAGGGCTCGAGCCTGGATTTATTTGTTCGGTGAATTCTATTCTACTGAATCCTAGTTGCAAACCACCAACTGGACCAACTAGCATGAATTTTCGACCCTCAGTCGTTCGTGGCACATGTGGTACACTATTCATGGGTTCCACGGAAATGGTTAAAAATTAGCTAAAAACAGGCTTTATCAGCTTATAACTCGCGATAGAAAACTCGGATCGTCGAAAACTCTTTTTTATCGTGTAGAGCGTGTCCGAATTAACCTAGAAACATGTTCAAATTGCCGAAAAGTTTTTTTAATGGAACCCATATAATGGCACATGCCAGTTTTTGGGTCCAAAATACCGTAATTTTCAGTCGTCTCCAGGGCTCGAGCCTGGATTTATTTGTTCGGTGAATTCTACTGAATCCTAGTTGCAAACCACCAACTGGACCCAACTAGCATGAATTTTCGACCCTCAGTCGTTCGTGGCACATGTGGTACACTATTCATGGGTTCCACGGAAATGGTTCAAAATTAGCTAAAAACAGGCTTTATCAGCTTATAACTCGCGATAGAAAACTCGGAACGTCGAAAACTCTTTTTTATCGTGTAGAGCGTGTCCGAATTGCCCTAGAAACTTGTTCAAATTGCCGAAAAGTTGTGTTAATGGAACCCATATAATGGCACATGCCAGTTTTTGGGTCCAAAATACCGTAATTTTCAGTCGTCTCCAGGGCTCGAGCCTGGATTCATTTGTTCGGTGAATTCTACTGAGTCCTAGTTGCAAACCACCAAGTGGACCCAACTAGCATGAATTTTCGACCCTCAGTCGTTCGTGGCACATGTGGTACACTATTCATGGGTTCCACGGAAATGGTTCAAAATTAGCTAAAAACAGGCGTTTTCAGCTTATAACTCGCGATAGAAAACTCGGATCGTCGAAAACTCTTTTTTATCGTGTAGAGCGTGTCCGAATTGACCTAGAAACATGTTCAAATTGCCGAAAAGTTTTTTTAATGGAACCCATATAATGGCACATGCCAGTTTTTGGGTCCAAAATACCGTAATTTTCAGTCGTCTCCAGGGCTCGAGCCTGGATTTATTTGTTCGGTGAATTCTACTGAGTCCTAGTTGCAAACCACCAACTGGACCCAACTAGCATGAATTTTTGACCCTCAGTCGTTCGTGGCACATGTGGTACACTATTCATGGGTTCCACGGAAATGGTTCAAAATTAGCTAAAAACAGGCTTTATCAGCTTATAACTCGCGATAGAAAACTCGGATCGTCGAAAACTCTTTTTTATCGTGTAGAGCGTGTCCGAATTGACCTAGAAACATGTTCAAATTGCCGAAAAGTTTTTTTAATGGAACCCATATAATGGCACATGCCAGTTTTTGGGTCCAAAATACCGTAATTTTCAGTCGTCTCCAGGGCTCGAGCCTGGATTTATTTGTTCGGTGAATTCTACTGAATCCTAGTTGCAAACCACCAACTGGACCCAACTAGCATGAATTTTCGACCCTCAGTCGTTCGTGGCACATGTGGTACACTATTCATGGTTCCACGGAAATGGTTCAAAATTAGCTAAAAACAGGCTTTATCAGCTTATAACTCGCGATAGAAAACTCGGATCGTCGAAAACTCTTTTTTATCGTGTAGAGCGTGTCCGAATTGCCCTAGAAACTTGTTCAAATTGCCGAAAAGTTGTGTTAATGGAGCCCATATAATGGCACATGCCAGTTTTTGGGTCCAAAATACCGTAATTTTCAGTCGTCTCCAGGGCTCGAGCCTGGATTTATTTGTTCGGTGAATTCTACTGAGTCCTAGTTGCAAACCACCAACTGGACCCAACTAGCATGAATTTTCGACCCTCAGTCGTTCGTGGCACATGTGGTACACTATTCATGGGTTCCACGGAAATGGTTCAAAATTAGCTAAAAACAGGCTTTTTCAGCTTATAACTCGCGATAGAAAACTCGGATCGTCGAAAACTCTTTTTTATCGTGTAGAGCGTGTCCGAATTGACCTAGAAACATGTTCAAATTGCCGAAAAGTTTTTTTAATGGAACCCATATAATGGCACATGCCAGTTTTTGGGTCCAAAATACCGTAATTTTCAGTCGTCTCTAGGGCTCGAGCCTGGATTTATTTGTTCGGTGAATTCTACTGAGTCCTAGCTGCAAACCACCAACTGGACCCAACTAGCATGAATTTTTGACCCTCAGTCGTTCGTGGCACATGTGGTACACTATTCATGGGTTCCACGGAAATGGTTCAAAATTAGCTAAAAACAGGCTTTATCAGCTTATAACTCGCGATAGAAAACTCGGATCGTCGAAAACTCTTTTTTATCGTGTAGAGCGTGTCCGAATTGACCTAGAAACATGTTCAAATTGCCGAAAAGTTTTTTTAATGGAACCCATATAATGGCACATGCCAGTTTTTGGGTCCAAAATACCGTAATTTTCAGTCGTCTCCAGGGCTCGAGCCTGGATTTATTTGTTCGGTGAATTCTACTGAATCCTAGTTGCAAACCACCAACTGGACCCAACTAGCATGAATTTTCGACCCTCAGTCGTTCGTGGCACATGTGGTACACTATTCATGGTTCCACGGAAATGGTTCAAAATTAGCTAAAAACAGGCTTTATCAGCTTATAACTCGCGATAGAAAACTCGGATCGTCGAAAACTCTTTTTTATCGTGTAGAGCGTGTCCGAATTGCCCTAGAAACTTGTTCAAATTGCCGAAAAGTTGTGTTAATGGAACCCATATAATGCCACATGCCAGTTTTTGGGTCCAAAATACCGTAATTTTCAGTCGTCTCCAGGGCTCGAGCCTGGATTTATTTGTTCGGTGAATTCTACTGAGTCCTAGTTGCAAACCACCAACTGGACCCAACTAGCATGAATTTTCGACCCTCAGTCGTTCGTGGCACATGTGGTACACTATTCATGGGTTCCACGGAAATGGTTCAAAATTAGCTAAAAACAGGCTTTTTCAGCTTATAACTCGCGATAGAAAACTCGGATCGTCGAAAACTCTTTTTTATCGTGTAGAGCGTGTCCGAATTGCCCTAGAAACTTGTTCAAATTGCCGAAAAGTTGTGTTAATGGAACCCATATAATGGCACATGCCAGTTTTTGGGTCCAAAATACCGTAATTTTCAGTCGTCTCCAGGGCTCGAGCCTGGATTTATTTGTTCGGTGAATTCTACTGAGTCCTAGTTGCAAACCACCAACTGGACCCAACTAGCATGAATTTTCGACCCTCAGTCGTTCGTGGCACATGTGGTACACTATTCATGGGTTCCACGGAAATGGTTCAAAATTAGCTAAAAACAGGCTTTTTCAGCTTATAACTCGCGATAGAAAACTCGGATCGTCGAAAACTCTTTTTTATCGTGTAGAGCGTGTCCGAATTGACCTAGAAGCTTGTTCAAATTGCCGAAAAGTTGTTTTAATGGATTCCATTAAATGGCACATGCCAGTTTTTGGGTCCAAAATACCGTAATTTTCAGTCGTCTCCAGGGCTCGAGCCTGGATTTATTTGTTCGGTGAATTCTACTGAATCCTAGTTGCAAACCACCAACTGGACCCAACTAGCATGAATTTTCGACCCTCAGTCGTTCGTGGCACATGTGGTACACTATTCATGGTTCCACGGAAATGGTTCAAAATTAGCTAAAAACAGGCTTTATCAGCTTATAACTCGCGATAGAAAACTCGGATCGTCGAAAACTCTTTTTTATCGTGTACACTCTTAAAATTGTTTGTTAAAAATAACTAAGCGTTTGTTAAAATTAACTAAGCGTATGTTAATTTTAACAAACGCTTAAGAACCATTGATACCTAAAAAGACTTTGCTAAAATATGCAAAGTGTTTGTTAATTTTGTATGGAAGACGTGATTAACCACTTTGCTTTTTTTAACCAAATCCTTTGTGAATTTAGATTTTAACAAACAGGTTTTTGTTAATTTTTTCTTGCCAAAAATAATTATTTTTGCTTTTCACCGATCATAATTACATTTTAAGTCGAATTAAAATTTATTCAATGCAAAAATGATATCAATCGCAGAAAAACGTGAAATTAAATTGAATTTCACATCATTTAAACATGATCACCATTTTTTTACTGAATCACCTTTGCAGTAAATACACAACTGAGCAAACAAAATAATTTACAGTAGATTCGCATTTCAATCGTATTTGAGATACATCGTTCAGTACAAACATTATTCTCGCAATCTCGCAGCAGTCAAAACCACCTTCAACGGGTTAGATTCATGAAAAAATCTCAAAATGGGCTGATTTATGGTGGCTGAAACCGGCCAAATTATGGGGATTCAAATGAATGAGCTGTGAATACAGTGAAAGGGCAGAAGTAAATCAATTTCTTATCCTATATAAATCCATCATAATATCATGAGTGATAATGAGCATCAGAATTCTTTTAATGAATCACAATGCGCGTTTCCAAATAAAGCCATGGAATGTCACTCACACGCACCGAACGCCGAACATTGCGTGCCTTCAACATCCCTTCTATGCTCTTTAATCGAGTCCACTGGCTCTGAAACCAGCATTAATAACTTTTTAATCAGTAAGTTCACTCACCCATCCACCCACTCACCCACTGACTCACTCACTCACTCACCTTTTATTTCACCCATTCACTCACTCACCTTTCAATTCACCCACTCACTCACCCACTCACACACTCACCCACTCACTCACCCACCCACTCACTCACTCACTCCCTCACTTTCTCACCCACTCACTCACCCACTGACTCACCCACTCACTGATTCACCTCTCAAATCACCCACTCACCCACTCACTCACCCACTCACTCACGCACTCACTCACTCACTCACTCACTCACTCACTCACTCATTCACTCACTCACTCACTCACTCACTCACTCACTCACTCACTCACTCACTCACTCACTCACTCACTCACTCACTCACTCACTCACTCACTCACTCACTCACTCACTCACTCACTCACTCACTCACTCACTCATTCACTCCCTAATTTGAAACTCCACGAACCTTCTATTCCTTCTGATGCTGTGAGTTGAGATGGACTGACAGACCTGCTATACATTATGTCGTTATTCGATCACAATACGGGTAAAAAAATGCCATTCTACTGAAATTCAAAATTATAAATAATTTGTTAATAAAAAAAGATTACAAAAACTTTGTCATCTTCATATCCTCTTTGGATATTCATCTTGTCCAAACAAGAGTTGATGTTTCATTACTATAGTACAAACTATTTTGCTAAAATAGCAAATATGTTGCTTGATTCTACAAACTTATTTGCTAATTTGTCTTTTCTGAACGAAAAATTCACAAACTGTTTGTTAAACTTCTTTTAACAAACAGTTTGTTAAAATATTAACAAACAAGTTTAAGAGTGTAGAGCGTGTCCGAATTGCCCTAGAAACTTGTTCAAATTGCCGAAAAGTTGTGTTAATGGAACCCATATAATGGCACATGCCAGTTTTTGGGTCCAAAATACCGTAATTTTCAGTCGTCTCCAGGGCTCGAGCCTGGATTTATTTGTTCGGTGAATTCTACTGAGTCCTAGTTGCAAACCACCAACTGGACCCAACTAGCATGAATTTTCGACCCTCAGTCGTTCGTGGCACATGTGGTACACTATTCATGGGTTCCACGGAAATGGTTCAAAATTAGCTAAAAACAGGCTTTTTCAGCTTATAACTCGCGATAGAAAACTCGGATCGTCGAAAACTCTTTTTTATCGTGTAGAGCGTGTCCGAATTGACCTAGAAACTTGTTCAAATTGCCGAAAAGTTGTTTTAATGGATTCCATTAAATGGCACATGCCAGTTTTTGGGTCCAAAATACCGTAATTTTCAGTCGTCTCCAGGGCTCGAGCCTGGATTTATTTGTTCGGTGAATTCTACTGAATCCTAGTTGCAAACCACCAACTGGACCCAACTAGCATGAATTTTCGACCCTCAGTCGTTCGTGGCACATGTGGTACACTATTCATGGGTTCCACGGAAATGGTTCAAAATTAGCTAAAAACAGGCTTTATCAGCTTATAACTCGCGATAGAAAACGCGGATCGTCGAAAACTCATTTTTATCGTGTAGAGCGTGTTCGAATTGACCTAGAAACATGTTCAAATTGCCGAAAAGTTTTTTTAATGGAACCCATATAATGGCACATGCCAGTTTTTGGGTCCAAAATACCGTAATTTTCAGTCGTCTCCAGGGCTCGAGCCTGGATTTATTTGTTCGGTGAATTCTACTGAACCCTAGTTGCAAACCACCAACTGGACCCAACTAGCATGAATTTTCGACCCTCAGTCGTTCGTGGCACATGTGGTACACTATTCATGGGTTCCACGGAAATGGTTCAAACTTAGCTAAAAACAGGCTTTATCAGCTTATAACTCGCGATAGAAAACTCGGATCGTCGAAAACTCTTTTTTATCGTGTAGAGCGTGTCCGAATTGACCTAGAAACATGTTCAAATTGCCGAAAAGTTTTTTTAATGGATCCCATATAATGGCACATGCCAGTTTTTGGATCCAAAATACCGTATTTTTCAGTCGTCTCCAGGGCTCGAGCCTGGATTTTTTTTATCGGTGAATTCTACTGAATCCTAGTTGCAAACCACCAACTGGACCCAACTAGCATGAATTTTCGACCCTCAGTCGTTCGTGGCACATGTGGTACACTATTCATGGGTTCCACGGAAATGGTTCAAAATTAGCTAAAAACAGGCTTTATCAGCTTATAACTCGCGATAGAAAACTCGGATCGTCGAAAACTCTTTTTTATCGTGTAGAGCGTGTCCGAATTGACCTAGAAACATGTTCAAATTGCCGAAAAGTTGTTTTAATGGAACCCATATAATGGCACATGCCAGTTTTTGGGTCCAAAATACCGTAATTTTCAGTCGTCTCCAGGGCTCGAGCCTGGATTTATTTGTTCGGTGAATTCTACTGAGTCCTAGTTGCAAACCACCAACTGGACCCAACTAGCATGAATTTTCGACCCTCAGTCGTTCGTGGCACATGTGGTACACTATTCATGGGTTCCACGGAAATGGTTCAAAATTAGCTAAAAACAGGCTTTTTCAGCTTATAACTCGCGATAGAAAACTCGGATCGTCGAAAACTCTTTTTTATCGTGTAGAGCGTGTCCGAATTGACCTAGAAACTTGTTCAAATTGCCGAAAAGTTTTTTTAATGGAACCCATATAATGGCACATGCCAGTTTTTGGGTCCAAAATACCGTAATTTTCAGTCGTCTCCAGGGCTCGAGCCTGGATTTTTTTTATCGGTGAATTCTACTGAATCCTAGTTGCAAACCACCAACTGGACCCAACTAGCATGAATTTTCGACCCTCAGTCGTTCGTGGCACATGTGGTACACTATTCATGGGTTCCACGGAAATGGTTCAAAATTAGCTAAAAACAGGCTTTATCAGCTTATAACTCGCGATAGAAAACTCGGATCGTCGAAAACTCTTTTTTATCGTGTAGAGCGTGTCCGAATTGACCTAGAAACATGTTCAAATTGCCGAAAAGTTGTTTTAATGGAACCCATATAATGGCACATGCCAGTTTTTGGGTCCAAAATACCGTAATTTTCAGTCGTCTCCAGGGCTCGAGCCTGGATTTATTTGTTCGGTGAATTCTACTGAGTCCTAGTTGCAAACCACCAACTGGACCCAACTAGCATGAATTTTCGACCCTCAGTCGTTCGTGGCACATGTGGTACACTATTCATGGGTTCCACGGAAATGGTTCAAAATTAGCTAAAAACAGGCTTTTTCAGCTTATAACTCGCGATAGAAAACTCGGATCGTCGAAAACTCTTTTTTATCGTGTAGAGCGTGTCCGAATTGACCTAGAAACTTGTTCAAATTGCCGAAAAGTTGTTTTAATGGATTCCATTAAATGGCACATGCCAGTTTTTGGGTCCAAAATACCGTAATTTTCAGTCGTCTCCAGGGCTCGAGCCTGGATTTATTTGTTCGGTGAATTCTACTGAATCCTAGTTGAAAACCACCAACTGGACCCAACTAGCATGAATTTTTGACCCTCAGTCGTTCGTGGCACATGTGGTACACTATTCATGGGTTCCACGGAAATGGTTCAAAATTAGCTAAAAACAGGCTTTATCAGCTTATAACTCGCGATAGAAAACTCGGATCGTCGAAAACTCATTTTTATCGTGTAGAGCGTGTCCGAATTGACCTAGAAACATGTTCAAATTGCCGAAAAGTTTTTTTAATGGAACCCATATAATGGCACATGCCAGTTTTTGGGTCCAAAATACCGTAATTTTCAGTCGTCTCCAGGGCTCGAGCCTGGATTTATTTGTTCGGTGAATTCTACTGAATCCTAGTTGCAAACCACCAACTGGACCCAACTAGCATGAATTTTTGACCCTCAGTCGTTCGTGGCACATGTGGTACACTATTCATGGGTTCCACGGAAATGGTTCAAAATTAGCTAAAAACAGGCTTTATCAGCTTATAACTCGCGATAGAAAACGCGGATCGTCGAAAACTCATTTTTATCGTGTAGAGCGTGTCCGAATTGACCTAGAAACATGTTCAAATTGCCGAAAAGTTTTTTTAATGGAACCCATATAATGGCACATGCCAGTTTTTGGGTCCAAAATACCGTAATTTTCAGTCGTCTCCAGGGCTCGAGCCTGGATTTATTTGTTCGGTGAATTCTACTGAATCCTAGTTGCAAACCACCAACTGGACCCAACTAGCATGAATTTTCGACCCTCAGTCGTTCGTGGCACATGTGGTACACTATTCATGGGTTCCACGGAAATGGTTCAAAATTAGCTAAAAACAGGCTTTATCAGCTTATAACTCGCGATAGAAAACTCGGATCGTCGAAAACTCTTTTTTTATCGTGTAGAGCGTGTCCGAATTGACCTAGAAACTTGTTCAAATTGCCGAAAAGTTGTTTTAATGGAACCCATTAAATGGCACATGAAAGTTTTTGGGTCCAAAATACCGTAATTTTCAGTCGTCTCCAGGGCTCGAGCCTGGATTTATTTGTTCGGTGAATTCTACTGAATCCTAGTTGCAAACCACCAACTGGACCCAACTAGCATGAATTGTCGACCCTCCGTCGTTCGTGGCACATGTGGTACACTATTCATGGGTTCCACGGAAATGGTTCAAAATTAGCTAAAAACAGGCCTTATCAGCTTATAACTCGCGATAGAAAACTCGGATCGTCGAAAACTCAATTTTATCGTGTAGAGCGTGTCCGAATTGACCTAGAAACATGTTCAAATTGCCGAAAAGTTTTTTTAATGGAACCCATATAATGGCACATGCCAGTTTTTGGGTCCAAAATACCGTAATTTTCAGTCGTCTCCAGGGCTCGAGCCTGGATTTATTTGTTCGGTGAAGTCTACTGAGTCCTAGTTGCAAACCACCAACTGGACCCAACTAGCATGAATTTTCGACCCTCAGTCGTTCGTGGCACATGTGGTACACTATTCATGGGTTCCATGGAAATGGTTCAAAATTAGCTAAAAACAGGCTTTATCAGCTTATAACTCGCGATAGAAAACTCGGATCGTCGAAAACTCATATTTATCGTGTAGAGCGTGTCCGAATTGGCCTAGAAACATTTTCAAATAGCCGAAAAGTTTTTTTAATGGAACCCATATAATGGCACATGCCAGTTTTTGGGTCCAAAATACCGTAATTTTCAGTCGTCTCCAGGGCTCGAGCCTGGATTTATTTGTTCGGTGAAGTCTACTGAGTCCTAGTTGCAAACCACCAACTGGACCCAACTAGCATGAATTTTCGACCCTCAGTCGTTCGTGGCACATGTGGTACACTATTCATGGGTTCCATGGAAATGGTTCAAAATTAGCTAAAAACAGGCTTTATCAGCTTATAACTCGCGATAGAAAACTCGGATCGTCGAAAACTCATATTTATCGTGTAGAGCGTGTCCGAATTGGCCTAGAAACATTTTCAAATAGCCGAAAAGTTTTTTTAATGGAACCCATATAATGGCACATGCCAGTTTTTGGGTCCAAAATACCGTAATTTTCAGTCGTCTCCAGGGCTCGAGCCTGGATTTATTTGTTCGGTGAATTCTACTGAATCCTAGTTGCAAACCACCAACTGGACCCAACTAGCATGAATTTTCGACCCTCAGTCGTTCGTGGCACATGTGGTACACTATTCATGGGTTCCACGGAAATGGTTCAAAATTAGCTAAAAACAGGCTTTATCAGCTTATAACTCGCGATAGAAAACTCGGATCGTCGAAAACTCATTTTTATCGTGTAGAGCCTGTCCGAATTGACCTAGAAACATGTTCAAATTGCCGAAAAGTTTTTTTAATGGAACCCATATAATGGCACATGCCAGTTTTTGGGTCCAAAATACCGTAATTTTCAGTCGTCTCCAGGGCTCGAGCCTGGATTTATTTGTTCGGTGAATTCTACTGAGTCCTAGTTGCAAACCACCAACTGGACCCAACTAGCATGAATTTTTGACCCTCAGTCGTTCGTGGCACATGTGGTACACTATTCATGGGTTCCACGGAAATGGTTCAAAATTAGCTAAAAACAGGCTTTATCAGCTTATAACTCGCGATAGAAAACTCGGATCGTCGAAAACTCTTTTTTATCGTGTAGAGCGTGTCCGAATTGACCTAGAAACATGTTCAAATTGCCGAAAAGTTTTTTTAATGGAACCCATATAATGGCACATGCCAGTTTTTGGGTCCAAAATACCGTAATTTTCAGTCGTCTCCAGGGCTCGAGCCTGGATTTATTTGTTCGGTGAATTCTACTGAATCCCAGTTGCAAACCACCAACTGGACCCAACTAGCATGAATTTTCGACCCTCAGTCGTTCGTGGCACATGTGGTACACTATTCATGGTTCCACGGAAATGGTTCAAAATTGGCTAAAAACAGGCTTTATCAGCTTATAACTCGCGATAGAAAACTCGGATCGTCGAAAACTCTTTTTTATCGTGTAGAGCGTGTCCGAATTGCCCTAGAAACTTGTTCAAATTGCCGAAAAGTTGTGTTAATGGAACCCATATAATGGCACATGCCAGTTTTTGGGTCCAAAATACCGTAATTTTCAGTCGTCTCCAGGGCTCGAGCCTGGATTTATTTGTTCGGTGAATTCTACTGAGTCCTAGTTGCAAACCACCAACTGGACCCAACTAGCATGAATTTTCGACCATCAGTCGTTCGTGGCACATGTGGTACACTATTCATGGGTTCCACGGAAATGGTTCAAAATTAGCTAAAAACAGGCTTTTTCAGCTTATAACTCGCGATAGAAAACTCGGATCGTCGAAAACTCTTTTTTATCGTGTAGAGCGTGTCCGAATTGACCTAGAAACTTGTTCAAATTGCCGAAAAGTTGTTTTAATGGATTCCATTAAATGGCACATGCCAGTTTTTGGGTCCAAAATACCGTAATTTTCAGTCGTCTCCAGGGCTCGAGCCTGGATTTATTTGTTCGGTGAATTCTACTGAATCCTAGTTGCAAACCACCAACTGGACCCAACTAGAATGAATTTTCGACCCTCAGTCGTTCGTGGCACATGTGGTACACTATTCATGGGTTCCACGGAAATGGTTCAAAATTAGCTAAAAACAGGCTTTATCAGCTTATAACTCGCGATAGAAAACTCGGATCGTCGAAAACTCAATTTTATCGTGTAGAGCGTGTTCGAATTGACCTAGAAACATGTTCAAATTGCCGAAAAGGTTTTTTAATGGAACCCATATAATGGCACATGCCAGTTTTTGGGTCCAAAATAACGTAATTTTCAGTCGTCTCCAGGGCTCGAGCCTGGATTTATTTGTTCGGTGAATTCTACTGAATCCTAGTTGCAAACCACCAACTGGACCCAACTAGCATGAATTTTCGACCCTCAGTCGTTCGTGGCACATGCGGTACACTATTCATGGGTTCCACGGAAATGGTTCAAAATTAGCTAAAAACAGGCTTTATCAGCTTATAACTCGCGATAGAAAACTCGGATCGTCGAAAACTCTTTTTTATCGTGTAGAGCGTGTCCGAATTGACCTAGAAACATGTTCAAATTGCCGAAAAGTTTTTTTAATGGAACCCATATAATGGCACATGCCAGTTTTTGGGTCCAAAATACCGTAATTTTCAGTCGTCTCAAGGGCTCGAGCCTGGATTTATTTGTTCGGTGAATTCTACTGAGTCCTATAGCAAACCACCAACTGGACCCAACTAGCATGAATTGTCGACCCTCCGTCGTTCGTGGCACATGTGGTACACTATTCATGGGTTCCACGGAAATGGTTCAAAATTAGCTAAAAACAGGCTTTATCAGCTTATAACTCGCGATAGAAAACTCGGATCGTCGAAAACTCTTTTTTATCGTGTAGAGCGTGTCCGAATTGACCTAGAAACTTGTTCAAATTGCCGAAAAGTTGTTTTAATGGAACCCATATAATGGCACATGCCAGTTTTTGGGTCCAAAATACCGTAATTTTCAGTCGTCTCCAGGGCTCGAGCCTGGATTTATTTGTTCGGTGAATTCTACTGATTCCTAGTTGCAAACCACCAACTGGACCCAACTAGCATGAATTTTCGACCCTCAGTCGTTCGTGGCACATGTGGTACACTATTCATGGGTTCCACGGAAATGGTTCAAAATTAGCCAAAAACAGGATTTATCAGCTTATAACTCGCGATAGGAAACTCGGATCGTCGAAAACTCTTTTTTATCGTGTAGAGCGTGTCCGAATTGACCTATAAACATGTTCAAATTGCCGAAAAGTTTTTTTAATGGAACCCATATAATGGCACATGCCAGTTTTTGGGTCCAAAATACCGTAATTTTCAGTCGTCTCCAGGGCTCGAGCCTGGATTTATTTGTTCGGTGAATTCTACTGAGTCCTAGTTGCAAACCACCAACTGGACCCAACTAGCATGAATTTTCGACCCTCAGTCGTTCGTGGCACATGTGGTACACTATTCATGGGTTCCACGGAAATGGTTCAAAATTAGCTAAAAACAGGCTTTATCAGCTTATAACTCGCGATAGAAAACTCGGATCGTCGAAAACTCTTTTTTATCGTGTAGAGCGTGTCCGAATTGACCTAGAAACATGTTAAAATTGCCGAAAAGTTTTTTTAATGGAACCCATATAATGGCACATGCCAGTTTTTGGGTCCAAAATACCGTAATTTTCAGTCGTCTCCAGGGCTCGAGCCTGGATTTATTTGTTCGGTGAATTCTACTGAGTCCTAGTTGCAAACCACCAACTGGACCCAACTAGCATGAATTTTCGACCCTCAGTCGTTCGTGGCACATGTGGTACACTATTCATGGGTTCCACGGAAATGGTTCAAAATTAGCTAAAAACAGGCTTTATCAGCTTATAACTCGCGATAGAAAACTCGGATCGTCGAAAACTCTTTTTTATCGTGTAGAGCGTGTCCGAATTGACCTAGAAACATGTTAAAATTGCCGAAAAGTTTTTTTAATGGAACCCATATAATGGCACATGCCAGTTTTTGGGTCCAAAATACCGTAATTTTCAGTCGTCTCCAGGGCTCGAGCCTGGATTTATTTGTTCGGTGAATTCTACTGAGTCCTAGTTGCAAACCACCAACTGGACCCAACTAGCATGAATTGTCGACCCTCCGTCGTTCGTGGCACATGTGGTACACTATTCAAAGGTTCCACGGAAATGGTTCGAAATTAGCTAAAAACAGGCTTTATCAGCTTATAACTCGCGATAGAAAACTCGGATCGTCGAAAACTCATTTTTATCGTGTAGAGCGTGTCCGAATTGACCTAGAAACATGTTCAAATTGCCGAAAAGTTTTTTTAATGGAACCCATATAATGGCACATGCCAGTTTTTGGGTCCAAAATACCGTAATTTTCAGTCGTCTCCAGGGCTCGAGCCTGGATTTATTTGTTCGGTGAATTCTACTGAGTCCTAGTTGCAAACCACCAACTGGACCCAACTAGCATGAATTGTCGACCCTCAGTCGTTTGTGGCACATGTGGTACACTATTCATGGGTTCCACGGAAATGGTTCAAAATTAGCTAAAAACAGGCTTTATCAGCTTATAACTCGCGATAGAAAACTCGGATCGTCGAAAACTCTTTTTTATCGTGTAGAGCGTGTCCGAATTGACCTAGAAACATGTTCAAATTGCCGAAAAGTTGTTTTAATGGAACCCATATAATGGCACATGCCAGTTTTTGGGTCCAAAATACCGTAATTTTCAGTCGTCTCCAGGGCTCGAGCCTGGATTTATTTGTTCGGTGAATTCTACTGAGTCCTAGTTGCAAACCACCAACTGGACCCAACTAGCATGAATTTTCGACCCTCAGTCGTTCGTGGCACATGTGGTACACTATTCATGGGTTCCACGGAAATGGTTCAAAATTAGCTAAAAACAGGCTTTATCAGCTTATAACTCGCGATAGAAAACTCGGATCGTCGAAAACTCTTTTTTATCGTGTAGAGCGTGTCCGAATTGACCTAGAAACATGTTCAAATTGCCAAAAAGTTTTTTTAATGGAACCCATATAATGGCACATGCCAGTTTTTGGGTCCAAAATACCGTAATTTTCAGTCGTCTCCAGGGCTCGAGCCTGGATTTATTTGTTCGGTGAATTCTACTGAGTCCTAGTTGCAAACCACCAACTGGACCCAACTAGCATGAATTTTCGACCCTCAGTCGTTCGTGGCACATGTGGTACACTATTCATGGGTTCCACGGAAATGGTTCAAAGTTAGCTAAAAACAGGCTTTATCAGCTTATAACTCGCGATAGAAAACTCGGATCGTCGAAAACTCATTTTTATCGTGTAGAGCGTGTCCGAATTGACCTAGAAACATATTCAAATTGCCGAAAAGTTGTTTTAATGGAACCCATATAATGGCACATGCCAGTTTTTGGGTCCAAAATACCGTAATTTTCAGTCGTCTCCAGGGCTCGAGCCTGGATTTATTTGTTCGGTGAATTCTACTGAGTCCTAGTTGCAAACCACCAACTGGACCCAACTAGCATGAATTTTCGACCCTCAGTCGTTCGTGGCACATGTGGTACACTATTCATGGGTTCCACGGAAATGGTTCAAATTTAGCTAAAAACAGGCTTTATCAGCTTATAACTTGCGATAGAAAACTCGGATCGTCGAAAACTCTATTTTTATCGTGTAGAGCGTGTCTGAATTGACCTAGAAACATGTTCAAATTGCCGAAAAGGTTTTTTAATGGAACCCATATAATGGCACATGCCAGTTTTTGGGTCCAAAATACCGTAATTTTCAGTCGTCTCCAGGGCTCGAGCCTGGATTTATTTGTTCGGTGAATTCTACTAAGTCCTAGTTGCAAACCACCAACTGGACCCAACTAGCATGAATTTTCGACCCTCAGTCGTTCGTGGCACATGTGGTACACTATTCATGGGTTCCACGGAAATGGTTCAAAATTAGCTAAAAACAGGCTTTATCCGCTTATAACTTGCGATAGAAAACTCGGATCGTCGAAAACTCTTTTTTATCGTGTAGAGCGTGTCCGAATTGACCTAGAAACATGTTCAAATTGCCGAAAAGTTTTTTTAATGGAACCCATATAATGGCACATGCCAGTTTTTGGGTCCAAAATACCGTAATTTTCAGTCGTCTCCAGGGCTCGAGCCTGGATTTATTTGTTCGGTGAATTCTACTGAGTCCTAGTTGCAAACCACCAACTGGACCCAACTAGCATGAATTGTCGACCCTCCGTCGTTCGTGGCACATGTGGTACACTATTCATAGGTTCCACGGAAATGGTTCGAAATTAGCTAAAAACAGGCTTTATCAGCTTATAACTCGCGATAGAAAACTCGGATCGTCGAAAACTCTTTTTTATCGTGTAGAGCGTGTCCGAATTGACCTAGACACATGTTCAAATTGCCGAAAAGTTTTTTTAATGGAACCCATATAATGGCACATGCCAGTTTTTGGGTCCAAAATACCGTAATTTTCAGTCGTCTCCAGGGCTCGAGCCTGGATTTATTTGTTCGGTGAATTCTACTGAGTCCTAGTTGCAAACCACCAACTGGACCCAACTAGCCTGAATTTTCGACCCTCAGTCGTTCGTGGCACATGTGGTACACTATTCATGGGTTCCACGGAAATGGTTCAAAATTAGCTAAAAACAGGCTTTATCAGCTTATAACTCGCGATAGAAAACTCGGATCGTCGAAAACTCTTTTTTATCGTGTAGAGCGTGTCCGAATTGACCTAGAAACATGTTCAAATTGCCGAAAAGTTTTTTTAATGGAACCCATATAATGGCACATGCCAGTTTTTGGGTCCAAAATACCGTAATTTTCAGTCGTCTCCAGGGCTCGAGCCTGGATTTATTTGTTCGGTGAATTCTACTGAGTCCTAGTTGCAAACCACCAACTGGACCCAACTAGCATGAATTGTCGACCCTCCGTCGTTCGTGGCACATGTGGTACACTATTCATAGGTTCCACGGAAATGGTTCGAAATTAGCTAAAAACAGGCTTTATCAGCTTATAACTCGCGATAGAAAACTCGGATCGTCAAAAACTCTTTTTTATCGTGTAGAGCGTGTCCGAATTGACCTAGAAACATGTTCAAATTGCCGAAAAGTTTTTTTAATGGAACCCATATAATGGCACATGCCAGTTTTTGGGTCCAAAATACCGTAATTTTCAGTCGTCTCCAGGGCTCGAGCCTGGATTTATTTGTTCGGTGAATTCTACTGAGTCCTAGTTGCAAACCACCAACTGGACCCAACTAGCATGAATTGTCGACCCTCCGTCGTTCGTGGCACATGTGGTACACTATTCATAGGTTCCACGGAAATGGTTCGAAATTAGCTAAAAACAGGCTTCATCAGCTTATAACTCGCGATAGAAAACTCGGATCGTCGAAAACTCTTTTTTATCGTGTAGAGCGTGTCCGAATTGACCTAGAAACTTGTTCAAATTGCCGAAAAGTTGTTTTAATGGAACCCATATAATGGCACATGCCAGTTTTTGGGTCCAAAATACCGTAATTTTCAGTCGTCTCCAGGGCTCGAGCCTGGATTTATTTGTTCGGTGACTTCTACTGAGTCCTAGTTGCAAACCACCAACTGGACCCAACTAGCATGAATTTTCGACCCTCAGTCGTTCGTGGCACATGTGGTACACTATTCATGGGTTCCACGGAAATGGTTCAAAATTAGCTAAAAACAGGCTTTATCAGCTTATAACTCGCGATAGAAAACTCGGATCGTCGAAAACTCTTTTTTATCGTGTAGAGCGTGTCCGAATTGACCTAGAAACATGTTCAAATTGCCAAAAAGTTTTTTTAATGGAACCCATATAATGGCACATGCCAGTTTTTGGGTCCAAAATACCGTAATTTTCAGTCGTCTCCAGGGCTCGAGCCTGGATTTATTTGTTCGGTGAATTCTACTGAGTCCTAGTTGCAAACCACCAACTGGACCCAACTACATAGCATGAATTTTCGACCCTCAGTCGTTCGTGGCACATGTGGTACACTATTCATGGGTTCCACGGAAATGGTTCAAAATTAGCTAAAAACAGGCTTTATCAGCTTATAACTCGCGATAGAAAACTCGGATCGTCGAAAACTCTTTTTTATCGTGTAGAGCGTGTCCGAATTGACCTAGAAACATGTTCAAATTGCCGAAAAGTTGTTTTAATGGAACCCATATAATGGCACATGCCAGTTTTTGGGTCCAAAATACCGTAATTTTCAGTCGTCTCCAGGGCTCGAGCCTGGATTTATTTGTTCGGTGAATTCTACTGAGTCCTAGTTGCAAACCACCAACTGGACCCAACTAGCATGAATTTTCGACCCTCAGTCGTTCGTGGCACATGTGGTACACTATTCATGGGTTCCACGGAAATGGTTCAAAATTAGCTAAAAACAGGCTTTATCAGCTTATAACTCGCGATAGAAAACTCGGATCGTCGAAAACTCTTTTTTATCGTGTAGAGCGTGTCCGAATTGACCTAGAAACATGTTCAAATTGCCAAAAAGTTTTTTTAATGGAACCCATATAATGGCACATGCCAGTTTTTGGGTCCAAAATACCGTAATTTTCAGTCGTCTCCAGGGCTCGAGCCTGGATTTATTTGTTCGGTGAATTCTACTGAGTCCTAGTTGCAAACCACCAACTGGACCCAACTAGCATGAATTTTCGACCCTCAGTCGTTCGTGGCACATGTGGTTCACTATTCATGGGTTCCACGGAAATGGTTCAAAATTAGCTAAAAACAGGCTTTATCAGCTTATAACTCGCGATAGAAAACTCGGATCGTCGAAAACTCTTTTTTATCGTGTAGAGCGTGTGTCCGAATTGACCTAGAAACTTTTTCAAATTGCCGAAATGTTGTTTTAATGGAACCCATATAATGGCACATGCCAGTTTTTGGGTCCAAAATACCGTAATTTTCAGTCGTCTCCAGGGCTCGAGCCTGGATTTATTTGTTCGGTGAATTCTACTGAGTCCTAGTTGCAAACCGCCAACTGGACCCAACTAGCATGAATTTTCGACCCTCAGTCGTTCGTGGCACATGTGGTACTCTATTCATGGGTTCCACGGAAATGGTTCAAAATTAGCTAAAAACAGGCTTTTTCAGCTTATAACTCGCGATAGAAAACTCGGATCGTCGAAAACTCTTTTTTATCGTGTAGAGCGTGTCCGAATTGACCTAGAAACATGTTCAAATTGCCGAAAAGTTTTTTTAATGGAACCCATATAATGGCACATGCCAGTTTTTGGGTCCAAAATACCGTAATTTTCAGTCGTCTCCAGGGCTCGAGCCTGGATTTATTTGTTCGGTGAATTCTACTGAATCCTAGTTGCAAACCACCAACTGGACCCAACTAGCATGAATTTTTGACCCTCAGTCGTTCGTGGCACATGTGGTACACTATTCATGGGTTCCACGGAAATGGTTCAAAATTAGCTACAAACAGGCTTTATCAGCTTATAACTCGCGACAGAAAACTCGGATCGTCGAAAACTCTTTTTTATCGTGTGGAGCGTGTCCGAATTGACCTAGAAACATGTTCAAATTGCCGAAAAGTTTTTTTAATGGAACCCATATAATGGCACATGCCAGTTTTTGGGTCCAAAATACCGTAATTTTCAGTCGTCTCCAGGGCTCGAGCCTGGATTTATTTGTTCGGTGAATTCTACTGAATCCTAGTTGCAAACCACCAACTGGACCCAACTAGCATGAATTTTCGACCCTCAGTCGTTCGTGGCACATGTGGTACACTATTCATGGGTTCCACGGAAATGGTTCAAAATTAGCTAAAAACAGGCTTTATCAGCTTATAACTCGCGATAGAAAACTCGGATCGTCGAAAACTCTTTTTTATCGTGTAGAGCGTGTCCGAATTGACCTAGAAACTTGTTCAAATTGCCGAAAAGTTGTTTTAATGGAACCCATTAAATGGCACATGCCAGTTTTTGGGTCCAAAATACCGTAATTTTCAGTCGTCTCCAGGGCTCGAGCCTGGATTTATTTGTTCGGTGAATTCTACTGAATCCTAGTTGCAAACCACCAACTGGACCCAACTAGCATGAATTGTCGACCCTCCGTCGTTCGTGGCACATGTGGTACACTATTCATGGGTTCCACGGAAATGGTTCAAAATTAGCTAAAAACAGGCCTTATCAGCTTATAACTCGCGATAGAAAACTCGGATCGTCGAAAACTCAATTTTATCGTGTAGAGCGTGTCCGAATTGACCTAGAAACATGTTCAAATTGCCGAAAAGTTTTTTTAATGGAACCCATATAATGGCACATGCCAGTTTTTGGGTCCAAAATACCGTAATTTTCAGTCGTCTCCAGGGCTCGAGCCTGGATTTATTTGTTCGGTGAAGTCTACTGAGTCCTAGTTGCAAACCACCAACTGGACCCAACTAGCATGAATTTTCGACCCTCAGTCGTTCGTGGCACATGTGGTACACTATTCATGGGTTCCATGGAAATGGTTCAAAATTAGCTAAAAACAGGCTTTATCAGCTTATAACTCGCGATAGAAAACTCGGATCGTCGAAAACTCATATTTATCGTGTAGAGCGTGTCCGAATTGGCCTAGAAACATTTTCAAATAGCCGAAAAGTTTTTTTAATGGAACCCATATAATGGCACATGCCAGTTTTTGGGTCCAAAATACCGTAATTTTCAGTCGTCTCCAGGGCTCGAGCCTGGATTTATTTGTTCGGTGAAGTCTACTGAGTCCTAGTTGCAAACCACCAACTGGACCCAACTAGCATGAATTTTCGACCCTCAGTCGTTCGTGGCACATGTGGTACACTATTCATGGGTTCCATGGAAATGGTTCAAAATTAGCTAAAAACAGGCTTTATCAGCTTATAACTCGCGATAGAAAACTCGGATCGTCGAAAACTCATATTTATCGTGTAGAGCGTGTCCGAATTGGCCTAGAAACATTTTCAAATAGCCGAAAAGTTTTTTTAATGGAACCCATATAATGGCACATGCCAGTTTTTGGGTCCAAAATACCGTAATTTTCAGTCGTCTCCAGGGCTCGAGCCTGGATTTATTTGTTCGGTGAATTCTACTGAGTCCTAGTTGCAAACCACCAACTGGACCCAACTAGCATGAATTTTCGACCCTCAGTCGTTCGTGGCACATGTGGTACACTATTCATGGGTTCCACGGAAATGGTTCAAAATTAGCTAGAAACAGGCTTTATCAGCTTATAACTCGCGATAGAAGCCAGGATTTATTTGTTCGGTGAATTCTACTGAGTCCTAGTTGCAAACCACCATTGGACCCAACTAGCATAATTTTCGACCCTCAGTCGTTCGTGGCACATGTGGTACACTATTCATGGGTTCCACGGAAATGGTTCAAATTTAGCTAAAAACAGGCTTTTTCAGCTTATAACTCGCGATAGAAAACTCGGATCGTCGAAAACTCTTTTTTATCGTGTAGAGCGTGTCCGAATTGACCTAGAAACATGTTCAAATTGCCGAAAAGTTTTTTTAATGGAACCCATATAATGGCACATGCCAGTTTTTGGGTATTAAATACCGTAATTTTCAGTCGTCTCCAGGGCTCGAGCCTGGATTTATTTGTTCAGTGAATTCTACTGAATCCTAGTTGCAAACCACCAACTGGACCCAACTAGCATGAATTTTCGACCCTCAGTCGTTCGTGGCGCATGTGGTACACTATTCATGGGTTCCACGGAAATGGTTCAAATTTAGCTAAAAACAGGATTTATCAGCTTATAACTCGCGATAGGAAACTCGGATCGTCGAAAACTCTTTTTTTATCGTGTAGAGCGTGTCCGAATTGATCTAGAAACATGTTCAAATTGCCGAAAAGTTTTTTTTAATGGAACCCTTATAATGGCACATGCCAGTTTTTGGGTCCAAAATACCGTAATTTTCAGTCGTCTCCAGGGCTCGAGCCTGGATTTATTTGTTCGGTGAATTCTACTAAGTCCTAGTTGCAAACCACCAACTGGACCCAACTAGCATGAATTTTCGACCCTCAGTAGTTCGTGGCACATGTGGTACACTATTCATGGGTTCCACGGAAATGGTTCAAAATTAGCTAAAAACAGGCTTTATCAGCTTATAACTCGCGATAGAAAACTCGGATCGTCGAAAACTCATTTTTATCGTGTAGAGCGTGTCCGAATTGACCTATAAACTTGTTCAAATTGCCGAAAAGTTGTTTTAATGGAACCCATATAATGGCACATGCCAGTTTTTGGGACCAAAATACCGTAATTTTCAGTCGTCTCCAGGGCTCGAGCCAGGATTTATTTGTTCGGTGAATTCTACTGAGTCCTAGTTGCAAACCACCAACTGGACCCAACTAGCATGAATTTTCGACCCTCAGTCGTTCGTGGCACATGTGGTACACTATTCATGGGTTCCACGGAAATGGTTCAAATTTAGCTAAAAACAGGCTTTTTCAGCTTATAACTCGCGATAGAAAACTCGGATCGTCGAAAACTCTTTTTTATCGTGTAGAGCGTGTCCGAATTGACCTAGAAACATGGTCAAATTGCCGAAAAGTTTTTTTAATGGAACCCATATAATGGCACATGCCAGTTTTTGGGTATTAAATACCGTAATTTTCAGTCGTCTCCAGGGCTCGAGCCTGGATTTATTTGTTCGGTGAATTCTACTGAGTCCTAGTTGCAAACCACCAACTGGACCCAACTAGCATGAATTTTCGACCCTCAGTCGTTCGTGGCACATGTGGTACACTATTCATGGGTTCCACGGAAATGGTTCAAAATTAGCTAAAAACAGGCTTTATCAGCTTATAACTCGCGATAGAAAACTCGGATCGTCGAAAACTCATTTTTATCGTGTAGAGCGTGTCCGAATTGATCTAGAAACATGTTCAAATTGCCGAAAAGTTTTTTTTAATGGAACCCATATAATGGCACATGCCAGTTTTTGGGTCCAAAATACCGTAATTTTCAGTCGTCTCCAGGGCTCGAGCCTGGATTTATTTGTTCGGTGAATTCTACTAAGTCCTAGTTGCAAACCACCAACTGGACCCAACTAGCATGAATTTTCGACCCTCAGTCGTTCGTGGCACATGTGGTACACTATTCATGGGTTCCACGGAAATGGTTCAAAATTAGCTAAAAACAGGCTTTATCAGCTTATAACTCGCGATAGAAAACTCGGATCGTCGAAAACTCATTTTTATCGTGTAGAGCGTGTCCGAATTGACCTATAAACTTGTTCAAATTGCCGAAAAGTTGTTTTAATGGAACCCATATAATGGCACATGCCAGTTTTTGGGACCAAAATACCGTAATTTTCAGTCGTCTCCAGGGCTCGAGCCAGGATTTATTTGTTCGGTGAATTCTACTGAGTCCTAGTTGCAAACCACCAACTGGACCCAACTAGCTTGAATTTTCGACCCTCAGTCGTTCGTGGCACATGTGGTACACTATTCATGGGTTCCACGGAAATGGTTCAAATTTAGCTAAAAACAGGCTTTTTCAGCTTATAACTCGCGATAGAAAACTCGGATCGTCGAAAACTCTCTTTTATCGTGTAGAGCGTGTCCGAATTGACCTAGAAACATGTTAAAATTGCCGAAAAGTTTTTTTAATGGAACCCATATAATGGCACATGCCAGTTTTTGGGTCCAAAATACCGTAATTTTCAGTCGTCTCCAGGGCTCGAGCCTGGATTTATTTGTTCGGTGAATTCTACTGAGTCCTAGTTGCAAACCACTAACTGGACCCAACTAGCATGAATTTTCGACCCTCAGTCGTTCGTGGCACATGTGGTACACTATTCATGGGTTCCACGTAAATGGTTCAAAATTAGCTAAAAACAGGCTTTATCAGCTTATAACTCGCGATAGAAAACTCGGATCGTCGAAAACTCTTTTTTATCGTGTAGAGCGTGTCCGAATTCACCTAGAAACATGTTCAAATTGCCGAAAAGTTTTTTTAATGGAACCCATATAATGGCACATGCCAGTTTTTGGTCCAAAATACCGTAATTTTCAGTCGTCTCCAGGGCTCGAGCCTGGATTTATTTGTTCGGTGAATTCTACTGAATCCTAGTTGCAAACCACCAACTGGACCCAACTAGCATGAATTTTCGACCCTCAGTCGTTCGTGGCACATGTGGTACACTATTCATGGGTTCCACGGAAATGGTTCAAAATTAGCTAAAACAGGCTTTATCAGCTTATAACTCGCGATAGAAAACTCGGATCGTCGAAAACTCAATTTTATCGTGTAGAGCGTGTCCGAATTGACCTAGAAACATGTTCAAATTGCCGAAAAGTTTTTTTAATGGAACCCATATAATGGCACATGCCAGTTTTTGGGTCCAAAATACCGTAATTTTCAGTCGTCTCCAGGGCTCGAGCCTGGATTTATTTGTTCGGTGAATTCTACTGAGTCCTAGTTGCAAACCACCAACTGGACCCAACTAGCATGAATTTTCGACCCTCAGTCGTTCGTGGCACATGTGGTACACTATTCATGGGTTCCACGGAAATGGTTCAAAATTAGCTAAAAACAGGCTTTATCAGCTTATAACTCGCGATAGAAAACTCGGATCGTCGAAAACTCTTTTTTATCGTGTAGAGCGTGTCCGAATTGACCTACAAAACATGTTCAAATTGCCGAAAAGTTTTTTTAATGGAACCCATATAATGGCACATGCCAGTTTTTGGGTCCAAAATACCGTAATTTTCAGTCGTCTCCAGGGCTCGAGCCTGGATTTATTTGTTCGGTGAATTCTACTAAGTCCTAGTTGCAAACCACCAACTGGACCCAACTAGCATGAATTTTCGACCCTCAGTCGTTCGTGGCACATGTGGTACACTATTCATGGGTTCCACGGAAATGGTTCAAATCTAGCTAAAAACAGGCTTTATCAGCTTATAACTTGCGATAGAAAACTCGGATCGTCGAAAACTCTTTTTTATCGTGTAGAGCGTGTCCGAATTGACCTAGAAACATGTTCAAATTGCCGAAAAGTTTTTTTAATGGAACCCATATAATGGCACATGCCAGTTTTTGGGTCCAAAATACCGTAATTTTCAGTCGTCTCCAGGGCTCGAGCCTGGATTTATTTGTTCGGTGAATTCTACTGAGTCCTAGTTGCAAACCACCAACTGGACCCAACTAGCATGAATTTTCGACCCTCAGTCGTTCGTGGCACATGTGGTACACTATTCATGGGTTCCACGGAAATGGTTCAAAATTAGCTAAAAACAGGCTTTATCAGCTTATAACTCGCGATAGAAAACTCGGATCGTCGAAAACTCTTTTTTATCGTGTAGAGCGTGTCCGAATTGACCTAGAAACATGTTAAAATTGCCGAAAAGTTTTTTTAATGGAACCCATATAATGGCACATGCCAGTTTTTGGGTCCAAAATACCGTAATTTTCTGTCGTCTCCAGGGCTCGAGCCTGGATTTATTTGTTCGGTGAATTCTACTGAGTCCTAGTTGCAAACCACCAACTGGACCCAACTAGCATGAATTGTCGACCCTCCGTCGTTCGTGGCACATGTGGTACACTATTCAAAGGTTCCACGGAAATGGTTCGAAATTAGCTAAAAACAGGCTTTATCAGCTTATAACTCGCGATAGAAAACTCGGATCGTCGAAAACTCATTTTTATCGTGTAGAGCGTGTCCGAATTGACCTAGAAACATGTTCAAATTGCCGAAAAGTTTTTTTAATGGAACCCATATAATGGCACATGCCAGTTTTTGGGTCCAAAATACCGTAATTTTCAGTCGTCTCCAGGGCTCGAGCCTGGATTTATTTGTTCGGTGAATTCTACTGAGTCCTAGTTGCAAACCACCAACTGGAACCAACTAGCATGAATTGTCGACCCTCAGTCGTTCGTGGCACATGTGGTACACTATTCATGGGTTCCACGGAAATGGTTCAAAATTAGCTAAAAACAGGCTTTATCAGCTTATAACTCGCGATAGAAAACTCGGATCGTCGAAAACTCTTTTTTATCGTGTAGAGCGTGTCCGAATTGACCTAGAAACATGTTCAAATTGCCGAAAAGTTGTTTTAATGGAACCCATATAATGGCACATGCCAGTTTTTGGGTCCAAAATACCGTAATTTTCAGTCGTCTCCAGGGCTCGAGCCTGGATTTATTTGTTCGGTGAATTCTACTGAGTCCTAGTTGCAAACCACCAACTGGACCCAACTAGCATGAATTTTCGACCCTCAGTCGTTCGTGGCACATGTGGTACACTATTCATGGGTTCCACGGAAATGGTTCAAAATTAGCTAAAAACAGGCTTTATCAGCTTATAACTCGCGATAGAAAACTCGGATCGTCGAAAACTCTTTTTTATCGTGTAGAGCGTGTCCGAATTGACCTAGAAACATGTTCAAATTGCCAAAAAGTTTTTTTAATGGAACCCATATAATGGCACATGCCAGTTTTTGGATCCAAAATACCGTAATTTTCAGTCGTCTCCAGGGCTCGAGCCTGGATTTATTTGTTCGGTGAATTCTACTGAGTCCTAGTTGCAAACCACCAACTGGACCCAACTAGCATGAATTTTCGACCCTCAGTCGTTCGTGGCACATGTGGTACACTATTCATGGGTTCCACGGAAATGGTTCAAAGTTAGCTAAAAACAGGCTTTATCAGCTTATAACTCGCGATAGAAAACTCGGATCGTCGAAAACTCATTTTTATCGTGTAGAGCGTGTCCGAATTGACCTAGAAACATATTCAAATTGCCGAAAAGTTGTTTTAATGGAACCCATATAATGGCACATGCCAGTTTTTGGGTCCAAAATACCGTAATTTTCAGTCGTCTCCAGGGCTCGAGCCTGGATTTATTTGTTCGGTGAATTCTACTGAATCCTAGTTGCAAACCACCAACTGGACCCAACTAGCATGAATTTTCGACCCTCAGTCGTTCGTGGCACATGTGGTACACTATTCATGGGTTCCACGGAAATGGTTCAAAATTAGCTCAAAACAGGCTTTATCAGCTTATAACTCGCGATAGAAAACTCGGATCGTCGAAAACTCTTTTTTATCGTGTAGAGCGTGTCTGAATTGACCTAGAAACATGTTCAAATTGCCGAAAAGGTTTTTTAATGGAACCCATATAATGGCACATGCCAGTTTTTGGGTCCAAAATACCGTAATTTTCAGTCGTCTCCAGGGCTCGAGCCTGGATTTATTTGTTCGGTGAATTCTACTAAGTCCTAGTTGCAAACCACCAACTGGACCCAACTAGCATGAATTTTCGACCCTCAGTCGTTCGTGGCACATGTGGTACACTATTCATGGGTTCCACGGAAATGGTTCAAAATTAGCTAAAAACAGGCTTTATCCGCTTATAACTTGCGATAGAAAACTCGGATCGTCGAAAACTCTTTTTTATCGTGTAGAGCGTGTCCGAATTGACCTAGAAACATGTTCAAATTGCCGAAAAGTTGTTTTAATGGAACCCATATAATGGCACATGCCAGTTTTTGGGTCCAAAATACCGTAATTTTCAGTCGTCTCCAGGGCTCGAGCCTGGATTTATTTGTTCGGTGAATTCTACTGAGTCCTAGTTGCAAACCACCAACTGGACCCAACTAGCATGAATTGTCGACCCTCCGTCGTTCGTGGCACATGTGGTACACTATTCATAGGTTCCACGGAAATGGTTCGAAATTAGCTAAAAACAGGCTTTATCAGCTTATAACTCGCGATAGAAAACTCGGATCGTCGAAAACTCTTTTTTATCGTGTAGAGCGTGTCCGAATTGACCTAGACACATGTTCAAATTGCCGAAAAGTTTTTTTAATGGAACCCATATAATGGCACATGCCAGTTTTTGGGTCCAAAATACCGTAATTTTCAGTCGTCTCCAGGGCTCGAGCCTGGATTTATTTGTTCGGTGAATTCTACTGAGTCCTAGTTGCAAACCACCAACTGGACCCAACTAGCCTGAATTTTCGACCCTCAGTCGTTCGTGGCACATGTGGTACACTATTCATGGGTTCCACGGAAATGGTTCAAAATTAGCTAAAAACAGGCTTTATCAGCTTATAACTCGCGATAGAAAACTCGGATCGTCGAAAACTCTTTTTTATCGTGTAGAGCGTGTCCGAATTGACCTAGAAACATGTTCAAATTGCCGAAAAGTTTTTTTAATGGAACCCATATAATGGCACATGCCAGTTTTTGGGTCCAAAATACCGTAATTTTCAGTCGTCTCCAGGGCTCGAGCCTGGATTTATTTGTTCGGTGAATTCTACTGAGTCCTAGTTGCAAACCACCAACTGGACCCAACTAGCATGAATTGTCGACCCTCCGTCGTTCGTGGCACATGTGGTACACTATTCATAGGTTCCACGGAAATGGTTCGAAATTAGCTAAAAACAGGCTTTATCAGCTTATAACTCGCGATAGAAAACTCGGATCGTCAAAAACTCTTTTTTATCGTGTAGAGCGTGTCCGAATTGACCTAGAAACATGTTCAAATTGCCGAAAAGTTTTTTTAATGGAACCCATATAATGGCACATGCCAGTTTTTGGGTCCAAAATACCGTAATTTTCAGTCGTCTTCAGGGCTCGAGCCTGGATTTATTTGTTCGGTGAATTCTACTGAGTCCTAGTTGCAAACCACCAACTGGACCCAACTAGCATGAATTGTCGACCCTCCGTCGTTCGTGGCACATGTGGTACACTATTCATAGGTTCCACGGAAATGGTTCGAAATTAGCTAAAAACAGGCTTCATCAGCTTATAACTCGCGATAGAAAACTCGGATCGTCGAAAACTCTTTTTTATCGTGTAGAGCGTGTCCGAATTGACCTAGAAACTTGTTCAAATTGCCGAAAAGTTGTTTTAATGGAACCCATATAATGGCACATGCCAGTTTTTGGGTCCAAAATACCGTAATTTTCAGTCGTCTCCAGGGCTCGAGCCTGGATTTATTTGTTCGGTGACTTCTACTGAGTCCTAGTTGCAAATCACCAACTGGACCCAACTAGCATGAATTTTCGACCCTCAGTCGTTCGTGGCACATGTGGTACACTATTCATGGGTTCCACGGAAATGGTTCAAAGTTAGCTAAAAACAGGCTTTATCAGCTTATAACTCGCGATAGAAAACTCGGATCGTCGAAAACTCATTTTTATCGTGTAGAGCGTGTCCGAATTGACCTAGAAACATATTCAAATCGCCGAAAAGTTTTTTTAATGGAACCCATATAATGGCACATGCCAGTTTTTGGGTCCAAAATACCGTAATTTTCAGTCGTCTCCAGGGCTCGAGCCTGGATTTATTTGTTCGGTGAATTCTACTGAGTCCTAGTTGCAAACCACCAACTGGACCCAACTACATAGCATGAATTTTCGACCCTCAGTCGTTCGTGGCACATGTGGTACACTATTCATGGGTTCCACGGAAATGGTTCAAAATTAGCTAAAAACAGGCTTTATCAGCTTATAACTCGCGATAGTAAACTCGGATCGTCGAAAACTCTTTTTTATCGTGTAGAGCGTGTCCGAATTGACCTAGAAACATGTTCAAATTGCCGAAAAGTTGTTTTAATGGAACCCATATAATGGCACATGCCAGTTTTTGGGTCCAAAATACCGTAATTTTCAGTCGTCTCCAGGGCTCGAGCCTGGATTTATTTGTTCGGTGAATTCTACTGAGTCCTAGTTGCAAACCACCAACTGGACCCAACTAGCATGAATTTTCGACCCTCAGTCGTTCGTGGCACATGTGGTACACTATTCATGGGTTCCACGGAAATGGTTCAAAATTAGCTAAAAACAGGCTTTATCAGCTTATAACTCGCGATAGAAAACTCGGATCGTCGAAAACTCTTTTTTATCGTGTAGAGCGTGTCCGAATTGACCTAGAAACATGTTCAAATTGCCAAAAAGTTTTTTTAATGGAACCCATATAATGGCACATGCCAGTTTTTGGGTCCAAAATACCGTAATTTTCAGTCGTCTCCAGGGCTCGAGCCTGGATTTATTTGTTCGGTGAATTCTACTGAGTCCTAGTTGCAAACCACCAACTGGACCCAACTAGCATGAATTTTCGACCCTCAGTCGTTCGTGGCACATGTGGTTCACTATTCATGGGTTCCACGGAAATGGTTCAAAATTAGCTAAAAACAGGCTTTATCAGCTTATAACTCGCGATAGAAAACTCGGATCGTCGAAAACTCTTTTTTATCGTGTAGAGCGTGTGTCCGAATTGACCTAGAAACTTGTTCAAATTGCCGAAATGTTGTTTTAATGGAACCCATATAATGGCACATGCCAGTTTTTGGGTCCAAAATACCGTAATTTTCAGTCGTCTCCAGGGCTCGAGCCTGGATTTATTTGTTCGGTGAATTCTACTGAGTCCTAGTTGCAAACCGCCAACTGGACCCAACTAGCATGAATTTTCGACCCTCAGTCGTTCGTGGCACATGTGGTACTCTATTCATGGGTTCCACGGAAATGGTTCAAAATTAGCTAAAAACAGGCTTTTTCAGCTTATAACTCGCGATAGAAAACTCGGATCGTCGAAAACTCTTTTTTATCGTGTAGAGCGTGTCCGAATTGACCTAGAAACATGTTCAAATTGCCGAAAAGTTTTTTTAATGGAACCCATATAATGGCACATGCCAGTTTTTGGGTCCAAAATACCGTAATTTTCAGTCGTCTCCAGGGCTCGAGCCTGGATTTATTTGTTCGGTGAATTCTACTGAATCCTAGTTGCAAACCACCAACTGGACCCAACTAGCATGAATTTTTGACCCTCAGTCGTTCGTGGCACATGTGGTACACTATTCATGGGTTCCACGGAAATGGTTCAAAATTAGCTACAAACAGGCTTTATCAGCTTATAACTCGCGACAGAAAACTCGGATCGTCGAAAACTCTTTTTTATCGTGTGGAGCGTGTCCGAATTGACCTAGAAACATGTTCAAATTGCCGAAAAGTTTTTTTAATGGAACCCATATAATGGCACATGCCAGTTTTTGGGTCCAAAATACCGTAATTTTCAGTCGTCTCCAGGGCTCGAGCCTGGATTTATTTGTTCGGTGAATTCTACTGAATCCTAGTTGCAAACCACCAACTGGACCCAACTAGCATGAATTTTCGACCCTCAGTCGTTCGTGGCACATGTGGTACACTATTCATGGGTTCCACGGAAATGGTTCAAAATTAGCTAAAAACAGGCTTTATCAGCTTATAACTCGCGATAGAAAACTCGGATCGTCGAAAACTCTTTTTTTATCGTGTAGAGCGTGTCCGAATTGACCTAGAAACTTGTTCAAATTGCCGAAAAGTTGTTTTAATGGAACCCATTAAATGGCACATGCCAGTTTTTGGGTCCAAAATACCGTAATTTTCAGTCGTCTCCAGGGCTCGAGCCTGGATTTATTTGTTCGGTGAATTCTACTGAATCCTAGTTGCAAACCACCAACTGGACCCAACTAGCATGAATTGTCGACCCTCCGTCGTTCGTGGCACATGTGGTACACTATTCATGGGTTCCACGGAAATGGTTCAAAATTAGCTAAAAACAGGCCTTATCAGCTTATAACTCGCGATAGAAAACTCGGATCGTCGAAAACTCAATTTTATCGTGTAGAGCGTGTCCGAATTGACCTAGAAACATGTTCAAATTGCCGAAAAGTTTTTTTAATGGAACCCATATAATGGCACATGCCAGTTTTTGGGTCCAAAATACCGTAATTTTCAGTCGTCTCCAGGGCTCGAGCCTGGATTTATTTGTTCGGTGAAGTCTACTGAGTCCTAGTTGCAAACCACCAACTGGACCCAACTAGCATGAATTTTCGACCCTCAGTCGTTCGTGGCACATGTGGTACACTATTCATGGGTTCCATGGAAATGGTTCAAAATTAGCTAAAAACAGGCTTTATCAGCTTATAACTCGCGATAGAAAACTCGGATCGTCGAAAACTCATATTTATCGTGTAGAGCGTGTCCGAATTGGCCTAGAAACATTTTCAAATAGCCGAAAAGTTTTTTTAATGGAACCCATATAATGGCACATGCCAGTTTTTGGGTCCAAAATACCGTAATTTTCAGTCGTCTCCAGGGCTCGAGCCTGGATTTATTTGTTCGGTGAAGTCTACTGAGTCCTAGTTGCAAACCACCAACTGGACCCAACTAGCATGAATTTTCGACCCTCAGTCGTTCGTGGCACATGTGGTACACTATTCATGGGTTCCATGGAAATGGTTCAAAATTAGCTAAAAACAGGCTTTATCAGCTTATAACTCGCGATAGAAAACTCGGATCGTCGAAAACTCATATTTATCGTGTAGAGCGTGTCCGAATTGGCCTAGAAACATTTTCAAATAGCCGAAAAGTTTTTTTAATGGAACCCATATAATGGCACATGCCAGTTTTTGGGTCCAAAATACCGTAATTTTCAGTCGTCTCCAGGGCTCGAGCCTGGATTTATTTGTTCGGTGAATTCTACTGAATCCTAGTTGCAAACCACCAACTGGACCCAACTAGCATGAATTTTCGACCCTCAGTCGTTCGTGGCACATGTGGTACACTATTCATGGGTTCCACGGAAATGGTTCAAAATTAGCTAAAAACAGGCTTTATCAGCTTATAACTCGCGATAGAAAACTCGGATCGTCGAAAACTCTTTTTTATCGTGTAGAGCGTGTCCGAATTGACCTAGAAACTTGTTCAAATTGCCGAAAAGTTGTTTTAATGGAACCCATTAAATGGCACATGCCAGTTTTTGGGTCCAAAATACCGTAATTTTCAGTCGTCTCCAGGGCTCGAGCCTGGATTTATTTGTTCGGTGAATTCTACTGAATCCTAGTTGCAAACCACCAACTGGACCCAACTAGCATGAATTGTCGACCCTCCGTCGTTCGTGGCACATGTGGTACACTATTCATGGGTTCCACGGAAATGGTTCAAAATTAGCTAAAAACAGGCCTTATCAGCTTATAACTCGCGATAGAAAACTCGGATCGTCGAAAACTCAATTTTATCGTGTAGAGCGTGTCCGAATTGACCTAGAAACATGTTCAAATTGCCGAAAAGTTTTTTTAATGGAACCCATATAATGGCACATGCCAGTTTTTGGGTCCAAAATACCGTAATTTTCAGTCGTCTCCAGGGCTCGAGCCTGGATTTATTTGTTCGGTGAAGTCTACTGAGTCCTAGTTGCAAACCACCAACTGGACCCAACTAGCATGAATTTTCGACCCTCAGTCGTTCGTGGCACATGTGGTACACTATTCATGGGTTCCATGGAAATGGTTCAAAATTAGCTAAAAACAGGCTTTATCAGCTTATAACTCGCGATAGAAAACTCGGATCGTCGAAAACTCATATTTATCGTGTAGAGCGTGTCCGAATTGGCCTAGAAACATTTTCAAATAGCCGAAAAGTTTTTTTAATGGAACCCATATAATGGCACATGCCAGTTTTTGGGTCCAAAATACCGTAATTTTCAGTCGTCTCCAGGGCTCGAGCCTGGATTTATTTGTTCGGTGAAGTCTACTGAGTCCTAGTTGCAAACCACCAACTGGACCCAACTAGCATGAATTTTCGACCCTCAGTCGTTCGTGGCACATGTGGTACACTATTCATGGGTTCCATGGAAATGGTTCAAAATTAGCTAAAAACAGGCTTTATCAGCTTATAACTCGCGATAGAAAACTCGGATCGTCGAAAACTCATATTTATCGTGTAGAGCGTGTCCGAATTGGCCTAGAAACATTTTCAAATAGCCGAAAAGTTTTTTTAATGGAACCCATATAATGGCACATGCCAGTTTTTGGGTCCAAAATACCGTAATTTTCAGTCGTCTCCAGGGCTCGAGCCTGGATTTATTTGTTCGGTGAATTCTACTGAGTCCTAGTTGCAAACCACCAACTGGACCCAACTAGCATGAATTTTCGACCCTCAGTCGTTCGTGGCACATGTGGTACACTATTCATGGGTTCCACGGAAATGGTTCAAAATTAGCTAGAAACAGGCTTTATCAGTTTATAACTCGCGATAGAAGCCAGGATTTATTTGTTCGGTGAATTCTACTGAGTCCTAGTTGCAAACCACCATTGGACCCAACTAGCATAATTTTCGACCCTCAGTCGTTCGTGGCACATGTGGTACACTATTCATGGGTTCCACGGAAATGGTTCAAATTTAGCTAAAAACAGGCTTTTTCAGCTTATAACTCGCGATAGAAAACTCGGATCGTCGAAAACTCTTTTTTATCGTGTAGAGCGTGTCCGAATTGACCTAGAAACATGTTCAAATTGCCGAAAAGTTTTTTTAATGGAACCCATATAATGGCACATGCCAGTTTTTGGGTATTAAATACCGTAATTTTCAGTCGTCTCCAGGGCTCGAGCCTGGATTTATTTGTTCAGTGAATTCTACTGAATCCTAGTTGCAAACCACCAACTGGACCCAACTAGCATGAATTTTCGACCCTCAGTCGTTCGTGGCGCATGTGGTACACTATTCATGGGTTCCACGGAAATGGTTCAAAATTAGCTAAAAACAGGATTTATCAGCTTATAACTCGCGATAGGAAACTCGGATCGTCGAAAACTCTTTTTTATCGTGTAGAGCGTGTCCGAATTGATCTAGAAACATGTTCAAATTGCCGAAAAGTTTTTTTTAATGGAACCCATATAATGGCACATGCCAGTTTTTGGGTCCAAAATACCGTAATTTTCAGTCGTCTCCAGGGCTCGAGCCTGGATTTATTTGTTCGGTGAATTCTACTAAGTCCTAGTTGCAAACCACCAACTGGACCCAACTAGCATGAATTTTCGACCCTCAGTAGTTTCTGGCACATGTGGTACACTATTCATGGGTTCCACGGAAATGGTTCAAAATTAGCTAAAAACAGGCTTTATCAGCTTATAACTCGCGATAGAAAACTCGGATCGTCGAAAACTCATTTTTATCGTGTAGAGCGTGTCCGAATTGACCTATAAACTTGTTCAAATTGCCGAAAAGTTGTTTTAATGGAACCCATATAATGGCACATGCCAGTTTTTGGGACCAAAATACCGTAATTTTCAGTCGTCTCCAGGGCTCGAGCCAGGATTTATTTGTTCGGTGAATTCTACTGAGTCCTAGTTGCAAACCACCAACTGGACCCAACTAGCATGAATTTTCGACCCTCAGTCGTTCGTGGCACATGTGGTACACTATTCATGGGTTCCACGGAAATGGTTCAAATTTAGCTAAAAACAGGCTTTTTCAGCTTATAACTCGCGATAGAAAACTCGGATCGTCGAAAACTCTTTTTTATCGTGTAGAGCGTGTCCGAATTGACCTAGAAACATGGTCAAATTGCCGAAAAGTTTTTTTAATGGAACCCATATAATGGCACATGCCAGTTTTTGGGTATTAAATACCGTAATTTTCAGTCGTCTCCAGGGCTCGAGCCTGGATTTATTTGTTCAGTGAATTCTACTGAATCCTAGTTGCAAACCACCAACTGGACCCAACTAGCATGAATTTTCGACCCTCAGTCGTTCGTGGCGCATGTGGTACACTATTCATGGGTTCCACGGAAATGGTTCAAAATTAGCTAAAAACAGGATTTATCAGCTTATAACTCGCGATAGGAAACTCGGATCGTCGAAAACTCTTTTTTATCGTGTAGAGCGTGTCCGAATTGATCTAGAAACATGTTCAAATTGCCGAAAAGTTTTTTTTAATGGAACCCATATAATGGCACATGCCAGTTTTTGGGTCCAAAATACCGTAATTTTCAGTCGTCTCCAGGGCTCGAGCCTGGATTTATTTGTTCGGTGAATTCTACTAAGTCCTAGTTGCAAACCACCAACAGGACCCAACTAGCATGAATTTTCGACCCTCAGTAGTTCGTGGCACATGTGGTACACTATTCATGGGTTCCACGGAAATGGTTCAAAATTAGCTAAAAACAGGCTTTATCAGCTTATAACTCGCGATAGAAAACTCGGATCGTCGAAAACTCATTTTTATCGTGTAGAGCGTGTCCGAATTGACCTATAAACTTGTTCAAATTGCCGAAAAGTTGTTTTAATGGAACCCATATAATGGCACATGCCAGTTTTTGGGACCAAAATACCGTAATTTTCAGTCGTCTCCAGGGCTCGAGCCAGGATTTATTTGTTCGGTGAATTCTACTGAGTCCTAGTTGCAAACCACCAACTGGACCCAACTAGCATGAATTTTCGACCCTCAGTCGTTCGTGGCACATGTGGTACACTATTCATGGGTTCCACGGAAATGGTTCAAATTTAGCTAAAAACAGGCTTTTTCAGCTTATAACTCGCGATAGAAAACTCGGATCGTCGAAAACTCTTTTTTATCGTGTAGAGCGTGTCCGAATTGACCTAGAAACATGGTCAAATTGCCGAAAAGTTTTTTTAATGGAACCCATATAATGGCACATGCCAGTTTTTGGGTATTAAATACCGTAATTTTCAGTCGTCTCCAGGGCTCGAGCCTGGATTTATTTGTTCGGTGAATTCTACTGAGTCCTAGTTGCAAACCACCAACTGGACCCAACTAGCATGAATTTTCGACCCTCAGTCGTTCGTGGCACATGTGGTACACTATTCATGGGTTCCACGGAAATGGTTCAAAATTAGCTAAAAACAGGCTTTATCAGCTTATAACTCGCGATAGAAAACTCGGATCGTCGAAAACTCATTTTTATCGTGTAGAGCGTGTCCGAATTGATCTAGAAACATGTTCAAATTGCCGAAAAGTTTTTTTTAATGGAACCCATATAATGGCACATGCCAGTTTTTGGGTCCAAAATACCGTAATTTTCAGTCGTCTCCAGGGCTCGAGTCTGGATTTATTTGTTCGGTGAATTCTACTAAGTCCTAGTTGCAAACCACCAACTGGACCCAACTAGCATGAATTTTCGACCCTCAGTCGTTCGTGGCACATGTGGTACACTATTCATGGGTTCCACGGAAATGGTTCAAAATTAGCTAAAAACAGGCTTTATCAGCTTATAACTCGCGATAGAAAACTCGGATCGTCGAAAACTCATTTTTATCGTGTAGAGCGTGTCCGAATTGATCTAGAAACATGTTCAAATTGCCGAAAAGTTTTTTTTAATGGAACCCATATAATGGCACATGCCAGTTTTTGGGTCCAAAATACCGTAATTTTCAGTCGTCTCCAGGGCTCGAGCCTGGATTTATTTGTTCGGTGAATTCTACTAAGTCCTAGTTGCAAACCACCAACTGGACCCAACTAGCATGAATTTTCGACCCTCAGTAGTTCGTGGCACATGTGGTACACTATTCATGGGTTCCACGGAAATGGTTCAAAATTAGCTAAAAACAGGCTTTATCAGCTTATAACTCGCGATAGAAAACTCGGATCGTCGAAAACTCATTTTTATCGTGTAGAGCGTGTCCGAATTGACCTATAAACTTGTTCAAATTGCCGAAAAGTTGTTTTAATGGAACCCATATAATGGCACATGCCAGTTTTTGGGACCAAAATACCGTAATTTTCAGTCGTCTCCAGGGCTCGAGCCAGGATTTATTTGTTCGGTGAATTCTACTGAGTCCTAGTTGCAAACCACCAACTGGACCCAACTAGCATGAAATTTCGACCCTCAGTCGTTCGTGGCACATGTGGTACACTATTCATGGGTTCCACGGAAATGGTTCAAATTTAGCTAAAAACAGGCTTTTTCAGCTTATAACTCGCGATAGAAAACTCGGATCGTCGAAAACTCTTTTTTATCGTGTAGAGCGTGTCCGAATTGACCTAGAAACATGGTCAAATTGCCGAAAAGTTTTTTTAATGGAACCCATATAATGGCACATGCCAGTTTTTGGGTATTAAATACCGTAATTTTCAGTCGTCTCCAGGGCTCGAGCCTGGATTTATTTGTTCGGTGAATTCTACTGAGTCCTAGTTGCAAACCACCAACTGGACCCAACTAGCATGAATTTTCGACCCTCAGTCGTTCGTGGCACATGTGGTACACTATTCATGGGTTCCACGGAAATGGTTCAAAATTAGCTAAAAACAGGCTTTATCAGCTTATAACTCGCGATAGAAAACTCGGATCGTCGAAAACTCATTTTTATCGTGTAGAGCGTGTCCGAATTGATCTAGAAACATGTTCAAATTGCCGAAAAGTTTTTTTTAATGGAACCCATATAATGGCACATGCCAGTTTTTGGGTCCAAAATACCGTAATTTTCAGTCGTCTCCAGGGCTCGAGTCTGGATTTATTTGTTCGGTGAATTCTACTAAGTCCTAGTTGCAAACCACCAACTGGACCCAACTAGCATGAATTTTCGACCCTCAGTCGTTCGTGGCACATGTGGTACACTATTCATGGGTTCCACGGAAATGGTTCAAAATTAGCTAAAAACAGGCTTTATCAGCTTATAACTCGCGATAGAAAACTCGGATTGTCGAAAACTCATTTTTATCGTGTAGAGCGTGTCCGAATTGACCTATAAACTTGTTCAAATTGCCGAAAAGTTGTTTTAATGGAACCCATATAATGGCACATGCCAGTTTTTGGGACCAAAATACCGTAATTTTCAGTCGTCTCCAGGGCTCGAGCCAGGATTTATTTGTTCGGTGAATTCTACTGAGTCCTAGTTGCAAACCACCAACTGGACCCAACTAGCTTGAATTTTCGACCCTCAGTCGTTCGTGGCACATGTGGTACACTATTCATGGGTTCCACGGAAATGGTTCAAATTTAGCTAAAAACAGGCTTTTTCAGCTTATAACTCGCGATAGAAAACTCGGATCGTCGAAAACTCTCTTTTATCGTGTAGAGCGTGTCCGAATTGACCTAGAAACATGTTCAAATTGCCGAAAAGTTTTTTTAATGGAACCCATATAATGGCACATGCCAGTTTTTGGGTATTAAATACCGTAATTTTCAGTCGTCTCCAGGGCTCGAGCCTGGATTTATTTGTTCAGTGAATTCTACTGAATCCTAGTTGCAAACCACCAACTGGACCCAACTAGCATGAATTTTCGACCCTCAGTCGTTCGTGGCACATGTGGTACACTATTCATGGGTTCCACGGAAATGGTTCAAAATTAGCTAAAAACAGGATTTATCAGCTTATAACTCGCGATAGGAAACTCGGATCGTCGAAAACTCTTTTTTATCGTGTAGAGCGTGTCCGAATTGACCTATAAACATGTTCAAATTGCCGAAAAGTTTTTTTAATGGAACCCATATAATGGCACATGCCAGTTTTTGGGTCCAAAATACCGTAATTTTCAGTCGTCTGCAGGGCTCGAGCCTGGATTTATTTGTTCGGTGAATTCTACTGAGTCCTAGTTGCAAACCACCAACTGGACCCAACTAGCATGAATTTTCGACCCTCAGTCGTTCGTGGCACATGTGGTAAACTATTCATGGGTTCCACGGAAATGGTTCAAAATTAGCTAAAAACAGGCTTTATCAGCTTATAACTCGCGATAGAAAACTCGGATCGTCGAAAACTCATTTTTATCGTGTAGAGCGTGTCCGAATTGATCTAGAAACATGTTCAAATTGCCGAAAAGTTTTTTTTAATGGAACCCATATAATAGCACATGCCAGTTTTTGGGTCCAAAATACCGTAATTTTCAGTCGTCTCCAGGGCTCGAGCCTGGATTTATTTGTTCGGTGAATTCTACTAAGTCCTAGTTGCAAACCACCAACTGGACCCAACTAGCATGAATTTTCGACCCTCAGTCGTTCGTGGCACATGTGGTACACTAATCATGGGTTCCACGGAAATGGTTCAAATTTAGCTAAAAACAGGCTTTATCAGCTTATAACTTGCGATAGAAAACTCGGATCGTCGAAAACTCTTTTTTATCGTGTAGAGCGTGTCCGAATTGACCTAGAAACATGTTCAAATTGCCGAAAAGGTTTTTTAATGGAACCCATATAATGGCACATGCCAGTTTTTGGGTCCAAAATACCGTAATTTTCAGTCGTCTCCAGGGCTCGAGCCTGGATTTATTTGTTCGGTGAATTCTACTAAGTCCTAGTTGCAAACCACCAACTGGACCCAACTAGCATGAATTTTCGACCCTCAGTCGTTCGTGGCACATGTGGTACACTATTCATGGGTTCCACGGAAATGGTTCAAAATTAGCTAAAAACAGGCTTTATCAGCTTATAACTTGCGATAGAAAACTCGGATCGTCGAAAACGCTTTTTTATCGTGTAGAGCGTGTCCGAATTGACCTAGAAACATGTTCAAATTGCCGAAAAGTTTTTTTAATGGAACCCATATAATTGCACATGCCAGTTTTTGGGTCCAAAATACCGTAATTTTCAGTCGTCTCCAGGGCTCGACCCTGGATTTATTTGTTCGGTGAATTCTACTAAGTCCTAGTTGCAAACCACCAACTGGACCCAACTAGCATGAATTTTCGACCCTCAGTCGTTCGTGGCACATGTGGTACACTATTCATGGGTTCCACGGAAATGGTTCAAAATTAGCTAAAAACAGGCTTTATCAGCTTATAACTTGCGATAGAAAACTCGGATCGTCGAAAACGCTTTTTTATCGTGTAGAGCGTGTCCGAATTGACCTAGAAACATGTTCAAATTGCCGAAATTTTTTTTTAATGGAACCCATATAATGGCACATGCCAGTTTTTGGGTCCAAAATACCGTAATTTTCAGTCGTCTCCAGGGCTCGAGCCTGGATTTATTTGTTCGGTGAATTCTACTGAGTCCTAGTTGCAAACCACTAACTGGACCCAACTAGCATGAATTTTCGACCCTCAGTCGTTCGTGGCACATGTGGTACACTATTCATGGGTTCCACGTAAATGGTTCAAAATTAGCTAAAAACAGGCTTTATCAGCTTATAACTCGCGATAGAAAACTCGGATCGTCGAAAACTCTTTTTTATCGTGTAGAGCGTGTCCGAATTCACCTAGAAACATGTTCAAATTGCCGAAAAGTTTTTTTAATGGAACCCATATAATGGCACATGCCAGTTTTTGGTCCAAAATACCGTAATTTTCAGTCGTCTCCAGGGCTCGAGCCTGGATTTATTTGTTCGGTGAATTCTACTGAATCCTAGTTGCAAACCACCAACTGGACCCAACTAGCATGAATTTTCGACCCTCAGTCGTTCGTGGCACATGTGGTACACTATTCATGGGTTCCACGGAAATGGTTCAAATTTAGCTAAAACAGGCTTTATCAGCTTATAACTCGCGATAGAAAACTCGGATCGTCGAAAACTCTTTTTTATCGTGTAGAGCGTGTCCGAATTGATCTAGAAACATGTTCAAATTGCCGAAAAGTTTTTTTTAATGGAACCCATATAATGGCACATGCCAGTTTTTGGGTCCAAAATACCGTAATTTTCAGTCGTCTCCAGGGCTCGAGCCTGGATTTATTTGTTCGGTGAATTCTACTAAGTCCTAGTTGCAAACCACCAACTGGACCCAACTAGCATGAATTTTCGACCCTCAGTAGTTCGTGGCACATGTGGTACACTATTCATGGGTTCCACGGAAATGGTTCAAAATTAGCTAAAAACAGGCTTTATCAGCTTATAACTCGCGATAGAAAACTCGGATCGTCGAAAACTCATTTTTATCGTGTAGAGCGTGTCCGAATTGACCTATAAACTTGTTCAAATTGCCGAAAAGTTGTTTTAATGGAACCCATATAATGGCACATGCCAGTTTTTGGGACCAAAATACCGTAATTTTCAGTCGTCTCCAGGGCTCGAGCCAGGATTTATTTGTTCGGTGAATTCTACTGAGTCCTAGTTGCAAACCACCAACTGGACCCAACTAGCATGAATTTTCGACCCTCAGTCGTTCGTGGCACATGTGGTACACTATTCATGGGTTCCACGGAAATGGTTCAAATTTAGCTAAAAACAGGCTTTTTCAGCTTATAACTCGCGATAGAAAACTCGGATCGTCGAAAACTCTTTTTTATCGTGTAGAGCGTGTCCGAATTGACCTAGAAACATGGTCAAATTGCCGAAAAGTTTTTTTAATGGAACCCATATAATGGCACATGCCAGTTTTTGGGTATTAAATACCGTAATTTTCAGTCGTCTCCAGGGCTCGAGCCTGGATTTATTTGTTCGGTGAATTCTACTGAGTCCTAGTTGCAAACCACCAACTGGACCCAACTAGCATGAATTTTCGACCCTCAGTCGTTCGTGGCACATGTGGTACACTATTCATGGGTTCCACGGAAATGGTTCAAAATTAGCTAAAAACAGGCTTTATCAGCTTATAACTCGCGATAGAAAACTCGGATCGTCGAAAACTCATTTTTATCGTGTAGAGCGTGTCCGAATTGATCTAGAAACATGTTCAAATTGCCGAAAAGTTTTTTTTAATGGAACCCATATAATGGCACATGCCAGTTTTTTTTTGTCCAAAATACCGTAATTTTCAGTCGTCTCCAGGGCTCGAGCCTGGATTTATTTGTTCGGTGAATTCTACTAAGTCCTAGTTGCAAACCACCAACTGGACCCAACTAGCATGAATTTTCGACCCTCAGTCGTTCGTGGCACATGTGGTACACTATTCATGGGTTCCACGGAAATGGTTCAAAATTAGCTAAAAACAGGCTTTATCAGCTTATAACTCGCGATAGAAAACTCGGATCGTCGAAAACTCATTTTTATCGTGTAGAGCGTGTCCGAATTGACCTATAAACTTGTTTAAATTGCCGAAAAGTTGTTTTAATGGAACCCATATAATGGCACATGCCAGTTTTTGGGACCAAAATACCGTAATTTTCAGTCGTCTCCAGGGCTCGAGCCAGGATTTATTTGTTCGGTGAATTCTACTGAGTCCTAGTTGCAAACCACCAACTGGACCCAACTAGCTTGAATTTTCGACCCTCAGTCGTTCGTGGCACATGTGGTACACTATTCATGGGTTCCACGGAAATGGTTCAAATTTAGCTAAAAACAGGCTTTTTCAGCTTATAACTCGCGATAGAAAACTCGGATCGTCGAAAACTCTCTTTTATCGTGTAGAGCGTGTCCGAATTGACCTAGAAACATGTTCAAATTGCCGAAAAGTTTTTTTAATGGAACCCATATAATGGCACATGCCAGTTTTTGGGTATTAAATACCGTAATTTTCAGTCGTCTCCAGGGCTCGAGCCTGGATTTATTTGTTCAGTGAATTCTACTGAATCCTAGTTGCAAACCACCAACTGGACCCAACTAGCATGAATTTTCGACCCTCAGTCGTTCGTGGCGCATGTGGTACACTATTCATGGGTTCCACGGAAATGGTTCAAAATTAGCTAAAAACAGGATTTATCAGCTTATAACTCGCGATAGGAAACTCGGATCGTCGAAAACTCTTTTTTATCGTGTAGAGCGTGTCCGAATTGACCTATAAACATGTTCAAATTGCCGAAAAGTTTTTTTAATGGAACCCATATAATGGCACATGCCAGTTTTTGGGTCCAAAATACCGTAATTTTCAGTCGTCTCCAGGGCTCGAGCCTGGATTTATTTGTTCGGTGAATTCTACTGAGTCCTAGTTGCAAACCACCAACTGGACCCAACTAGCATGAATTTTCGACCCTCAGTCGTTCGTGGCACATGTGGTAAACTATTCATGGGTTCCACGGAAATGGTTCGAAATTAGCTAAAAACAGGCTTTATCAGCTTATAACTCGCGATAGAAAACTCGGATCGTCGAAAACTCATTTTTATCGTGTAGAGCGTGTCCGAATTGATCTAGAAACATGTTCAAATTGCCGAAAAGTTTTTTTTAATGGAACCCATATAATGGCACATGCCAGTTTTTGGGTCCAAAATACCGTAATTTTCAGTCGTCTCCAGGGCTCGAGCCTGGATTTATTTGTTCGGTGAATTCTACTAAGTCCTAGTTGCAAACCACCAACTGGACCCAACTAGCATGAATTTTCGACCCTCAGTCGTTCGTGGCACATGTGGTACACTAATCATGGGTTCCACGGAAATGGTTCAAATTTAGCTAAAAACAGGCTTTATCAGCTTATAACTTGCGATAGAAAACTCGGATCGTCGAAAACTCTTTTTTATCGTGTAGAGCGTGTCCGAATTGACCTAGAAACATGTTCAAATTGCCGAAAAGGTTTTTTAATGGAACCCATATAATGGCACATGCCAGTTTTTGGGTCCAAAATACCGTAATTTTCAGTCGTCTCCAGGGCTCGAGCCTGGATTTATTTGTTCGGTGAATTCTACTAAGTCCTAGTTGCAAACCACCAACTGGACCCAACTAGCATGAATTTTCGACCCTCAGTCGTTCGTGGCACATGTGGTACACTATTCATGGGTTCCACGGAAATGGTTCAAAATTAGCTAAAAACAGGCTTTATCAGCTTATAACTTGCGATAGAAAACTCGGATCGTCGAAAACGCTTTTTTATCGTGTAGAGCGTGTCCGAATTGACCTAGAAACATGTTCAAATTGCCGAAAAGTTTTTTTAATGGAACCCATATAATTGCACATGCCAGTTTTTGGGTCCAAAATACCGTAATTTTCAGTCGTCTCCAGGGCTCGACCCTGGATTTATTTTTTCGGTGAATTCTACTAAGTCCTAGTTGCAAACCACCAACTGGACCCAACTAGCATGAATTTTCGACCCTCAGTCGTTCGTGGCACATGTGGTACACTATTCATGGGTTCCACGGAAATGGTTCAAAATTAGCTAAAAACAGGCTTTATCAGCTTATAACTTGCGATAGAAAACTCGGATCGTCGAAAACGCTTTTTTATCGTGTAGAGCGTGTCCGAATTGACCTAGAAACATGTTCAAATTGCCGAAATTTTTTTTTAATGGAACCCATATAATGGCACATGCCAGTTTTTGGGTCCAAAATACCGTAATTTTCAGTCGTCTCCAGGGCTCGAGCCTGGATTTATTTGTTCGGTGAATTCTACTGAGTCCTAGTTGCAAACCACTAACTGGACCCAACTAGCATGAATTTTCGACCCTCAGTCGTTCGTGGCACATGTGGTACACTATTCATGGGTTCCACGTAAATGGTTCAAAATTAGCTAAAAACAGGCTTTATCAGCTTATAACTCGCGATAGAAAACTCGGATCGTCGAAAACTCTTTTTTATCGTGTAGAGCGTGTCCGAATTCACCTAGAAACATGTTCAAATTGCCGAAAAGTTTTTTTAATGGAACCCATATAATGGCACATGCCAGTTTTTGGTCCAAAATACCGTAATTTTCAGTCGTCTCCAGGGCTCGAGCCTGGATTTATTTGTTCGGTGAATTCTACTGAATCCTAGTTGCAAACCACCAACTGGACCCAACTAGCATGAATTTTCGACCCTCAGTCGTTCGTGGCACATGTGGTACACTATTCATGGGTTCCACGGAAATGGTTCAAAATTAGCTAAAACAGGCTTTATCAGCTTATAACTCGCGATAGAAAACTCGGATCGTCGAAAACTCAATTTTATCGTGTAGAGCGTGTCCGAATTGACCTAGAAACATGCTCAAATTGCCGAAAAGTTTTTTTAATGGAACCCATATAATGGCACATGCCAGTTTTTGGGTCCAAAATACCGTAATTTTCAGTCGTCTCCAGGGCTCGAGCCTGGATTTATTTGTTCGGTGAATTCTACTGAGTCCTAGTTGCAAACCACCAACTGGACCCAACTAGCATGAATTTTCGACCCTCAGTCGTTCGTGGCACATGTGGTACACTATTCATGGGTTCCACGGAAATGGTTCAAAATTAGCTAAAAACAGGATTTATCAGCTTATAACTCGCGATAGGAAACTCGGATCGTCGAAAACTCTTTTTTATCGTGTAGAGCGTGTCCGAATTGACCTAGAAACATGTTCAAATTGCCGAAAAGTTTTTTTAATGGAACCCATATAATTGCACATGCCAGTTTTTGGGTCCAAAATACCGTAATTTTCAGTCGTCTCCAGGGCTCGACCCTGGATTTATTTGTTCGGTGAATTCTACTAAGTCCTAGTTGCAAACCACCAACTGGACCCAACTAGCATGAATTTTCGACCCTCAGTCGTTCGTGGCACATGTGGTACACTATTCATGGGTTCCACGGAAATGGTTCAAAATTAGCTAAAAACAGGATTTATCAGCTTATAACTCGCGATAGGAAACTCGGATCGTCGAAAACTCTTTTTTATCGTGTAGAGCGTGTCCGAATTGACCTAGAAACATGTTCAAATTGCCGAAATTTTTTTTTAATGGAACCCATATAATGGCACATGCCAGTTTTTGGGTCCAAAATACCGTAATTTTCAGTCGTCTCCAGGGCTCGAGCCTGGATTTATTTGTTCGGTGAATTCTACTGAGTCCTAGTTGCAAACCACTAACTGGACCCAACTAGCATGAATTTTCGACCCTCAGTCGTTCGTGGCACATGTGGTACACTATTCATGGGTTCCACGTAAATGGTTCAAAATTAGCTAAAAACAGGCTTTATCAGCTTATAACTCGCGATAGAAAACTCGGATCGTCGAAAACTCTTTTTTTATCGTGTAGAGCGTGTCCGAATTCACCTAGAAACATGTTCAAATTGCCGAAAAGTTTTTTTAATGGAACCCATATAATGGCACATGCCAGTTTTTGGTCCAAAATACCGTAATTTTCAGTCGTCTCCAGGGCTCGAGCCTGGATTTATTTGTTCGGTGAATTCTACTGAATCCTAGTTGCAAACCACCAACTGGACCCAACTAGCATGAATTTTCGACCCTCAGTCGTTCGTGGCACATGTGGTACACTATTCATGGGTTCCACGGAAATGGTTCAAAATTAGCTAAAACAGGCTTTATCAGCTTATAACTCGCGATAGAAAACTCGGATCGTCGAAAACTCAATTTTATCGTGTAGAGCGTGTCCGAATTGACCTAGAAACATGCTCAAATTGCCGAAAAGTTTTTTTAATGGAACCCATATAATGGCACATGCCAGTTTTTGGGTCCAAAATACCGTAATTTTCAGTCGTCTCCAGGGCTCGAGCCTGGATTTATTTGTTCGGTGAATTCTACTGAGTCCTAGTTGCAAACCACCAACTGGACCCAACTAGCATGAATTTTCGACCCTCAGTCGTTCGTGGCACATGTGGTACACTATTCATGGGTTCCACGGAAATGGTTCAAAATTAGCTAAAAACAGGATTTATCAGCTTATAACTCGCGATAGGAAACTCGGATCGTCGAAAACTCTTTTTTATCGTGTAGAGCGTGTCCGAATTGACCTAGAAACATGTTCAAATTGCCGAAAAGTTTTTTTAATGGAACCCATATAATTGCACATGCCAGTTTTTGGGTCCAAAATACCGTAATTTTCAGTCGTCTCCAGGGCTCGACCCTGGATTTATTTGTTCGGTGAATTCTACTAAGTCCTAGTTGCAAACCACCAACTGGACCCAACTAGCATGAATTTTCGACCCTCAGTCGTTCGTGGCACATGTGGTACACTATTCATGGGTTCCACGGAAATGGTTCAAAATTAGCTAAAAACAGGATTTATCAGCTTATAACTCGCGATAGGAAACTCGGATCGTCGAAAACTCTTTTTTATCGTGTAGAGCGTGTCCGAATTGACCTAGAAACATGTTCAAATTGCCGAAAAGTTTTTTTAATGGAACCCATATAATTGCACATGCCAGTTTTTGGGTCCAAAATACCGTAATTTTCAGTCGTCTCCAGGGCTCGACCCTGGATTTATTTTTTCGGTGAATTCTACTAAGTCCTAGTTGCAAACCACCAACTGGACCCAACTAGCATGAATTTTCGACCCTCAGTCGTTCGTGGCACATGTGGTACACTATTCATGGGTTCCACGGAAATGGTTCAAAATTAGCTAAAAACAGGCTTTATCAGCTTATAACTTGCGATAAAAAACTCGGATCGTCGAAAACGCTTTTTTATCGTGTAGAGCGTGTCCGAATTGACCTAGAAACATGTTCAAATTGCCGAAATTTTTTTTTAATGGAACCCATATAATGGCACATGCCAGTTTTTGGGTCCAAAATACCGTAATTTTCAGTCGTCTCCAGGGCTCGAGCCTGGATTTATTTGTTCGGTGAATTCTACTGAGTCCTAGTTGCAAACCACTAACTGGACCCAACTAGCATGAATTTTCGACCCTCAGTCGTTCGTGGCACATGTGGTACACTATTCATGGGTTCCACGTAAATGGTTCAAAATTAGCTAAAAACAGGCTTTATCAGCTTATAACTCGCGATAGAAAACTCGGATCGTCGAAAACTCTTTTTTATCGTGTAGAGCGTGTCCGAATTCACCTAGAAACATGTTCAAATTGCCGAAAAGTTTTTTTAATGGAACCCATATAATGGCACATGCCAGTTTTTGGTCCAAAATACCGTAATTTTCAGTCGTCTCCAGGGCTCGAGCCTGGATTTATTTGTTCGGTGAATTCTACTGAATCCTAGTTGCAAACCACCAACTGGACCCAACTAGCATGAATTTTCGACCCTCAGTCGTTCGTGGCACATGTGGTACACTATTCATGGGTTCCACGGAAATGGTTCAAAATTAGCTAAAAACAGGATTTATCAGCTTATAACTCGCGATAGGAAACTCGGATCGTCGAAAACTCTTTTTTATCGTGTAGAGCGTGTCCGAATTGACCTAGAAACATGTTCAAATTGCCGAAAAGTTTTTTTAATGGAACCCATATAATTGCACATGCCAGTTTTTGGGTCCAAAATACCGTAATTTTCAGTCGTCTCCAGGGCTCGACCCTGGATTTATTTTTTCGGTGAATTCTACTAAGTCCTAGTTGCAAACCACCAACTGGACCCAACTAGCATGAATTTTCGACCCTCAGTCGTTCGTGGCACATGTGGTACACTATTCATGGGTTCCACGGAAATGGTTCAAAATTAGCTAAAAACAGGCTTTATCAGCTTATAACTTGCGATAGAAAACTCGGATCGTCGAAAACGCTTTTTTATCGTGTAGAGCGTGTCCGAATTGACCTAGAAACATGTTCAAATTGCCGAAATTTTTTTTTAATGGAACCCATATAATGGCACATGCCAGTTTTTGGGTCCAAAATACCGTAATTTTCAGTCGTCTCCAGGGCTCGAGCCTGGATTTATTTGTTCGGTGAATTCTACTGAGTCCTAGTTGCAAACCACTAACTGGACCCAACTAGCATGAATTTTCGACCCTCAGTCGTTCGTGGCACATGTGGTACACTATTCATGGGTTCCACGTAAATGGTTCAAAATTAGCTAAAAACAGGCTTTATCAGCTTATAACTCGCGATAGAAAACTCGGATCGTCGAAAACTCTTTTTTATCGTGTAGAGCGTGTCCGAATTCACCTAGAAACATGTTCAAATTGCCGAAAAGTTTTTTTAATGGAACCCATATAATGGCACATGCCAGTTTTTGGTCCAAAATACCGTAATTTTCAGTCGTCTCCAGGGCTCGAGCCTGGATTTATTTGTTCGGTGAATTCTACTGAATCCTAGTTGCAAACCACCAACTGGACCCAACTAGCATGAATTTTCGACCCTCAGTCGTTCGTGGCACATGTGGTACACTATTCATGGGTTCCACGGAAATGGTTCAAAATTAGCTAAAAACAGGCTTTATGAGCTTATAACTCGCGATAGAAAACTCGGATCGTCGAAAACTCTTTTTTATCGTGTAGAGCGTGTCCGAATTGACCTAGAAACATGTTCAAATTGCCGAAATTTTTTTTTAATGGAACCCATATAATGGCACATGCCAGTTTTTGGGTCCAAAATACCGTAATTTTCAGTCGTCTCCAGGGCTCGAGCCTGGATTTATTTGTTCGGTGAATTCTACTGAGTCCTAGTTGCAAACCACTAACTGGACCCAATAGCATGAATTTTCGACCCTCAGTCGTTCGTGGCACATGTGGTACACTATTCATGGGTTCCACGTAAATGGTTCAAAATTAGCTAAAAACAGGCTTTATCAGCTTATAACTCGCGATAGAAAACTCGGATCGTCGAAAACTCTTTTTTATCGTGTAGAGCGTGTCCGAATTCACCTAGAAACATGTTCAAATTGCCGAAAAGTTTTTTTAATGGAACCCATATAATGGCACATGCCAGTTTTTGGTCCAAAATACCGTAATTTTCAGTCGTCTCCAGGGCTCGAGCCTGGATTTATTTGTTCGGTGAATTCTACTGAATCCTAGTTGCAAACCACCAACTGGACCCAACTAGCATGAATTTTCGACCCTCAGTCGTTCGTGGCACATGTGGTACACTATTCATGGGTTCCACGGAAATGGTTCAAAATTAGCTAAAAACAGGCTTTATCAGCTTATAACTCGCGATAGAAAACTCGGATCGTCGAAAACTCTTTTTTATCGTGTAGAGCGTGTCCGAATTGACCTACAAAACATGTTCAAATTGCCGAAAAGTTTTTTTAATGGAACCCATATAATGGCACATGCCAGTTTTTGGGTCCAAAATACCGTAATTTTCAGTCGTCTCCAGGGCTCGAGCCTGGATTTATTTGTTCGGTGAATTCTACTAAGTCCTAGTTGCAAACCACCAACTGGACCCAACTAGCATGAATTTTCGACCCTCAGTCGTTCGTGGCACATGTGGTACACTATTCATGGGTTCCACGGAAATGGTTCAAATTTAGCTAAAAACAGGCTTTATCAGCTTATAACTTGCGATAGAAAACTCGGATCGTCGAAAACTCTTTTTTATCGTGTAGAGCGTGTCCGAATTGACCTAGAAACATGTTCAAATTGCCGAAAAGTTTTTTTAATGGAACCCATATAATGGCACATGCCAGTTTTTGGGTCCAAAATACCGTAATTTTCAGTCGCCTCCAGGGCTCGAGCCTGGATTTATTTGTTCGGTGAATTCTACTAAGTCCTAGTTGCAAACCACCAACTGGACCCAACTAGCATGAATTTTCGACCCTCAGTCGTTCGTGGCACATGTGGTACACTATTCATGGGTTCCACGTAAATGGTTCAAAATTAGCTAAAAACAGGCTTTATCAGCTTATAACTCGCGATAGAAAACTCGGATCGTCGAAAACTCATTTTTATCGTGTAGAGCGTGTCCGAATTGATCTAGAAACATGTTCAAATTGCCGAAAAGTTTTTTTTAATGGAACCCATATAATGGCACATGCCAGTTTTTTTTGTCCAAAATACCGTAATTTTCAGTCGTCTCCAGGGCTCGAGCCTGGATTTATTTGTTCGGTGAATTCTACTAAGTCCTAGTTGCAAACCACCAACTGGACCCAACTAGCATGAATTTTCGACCCTCAGTCGTTCGTGGCACATGTGGTACACTATTCATGGGTTCCACGGAAATGGTTCAAAATTAGCTAAAAACAGGCTTTATCAGCTTATAACTCGCGATAGAAAACTCGGATCGTCGAAAACTCATTTTTATCGTGTAGAGCGTGTCCGAATTGACCTATAAACTTGTTCAAATTGCCGAAAAGTTGTTTTAATGGAACCCATATAATGGCACATGCCAGTTTTTGGGACCAAAATACCGTAATTTTCAGTCGTCTCCAGGGCTCGAGCCAGGATTTATTTGTTCGGTGAATTCTACTGAGTCCTAGTTGCAAACCACCAACTGGACCCAACTAGCATGAATTTTCGACCCTCAGTCGTTCGTGGCACATGTGGTAAACTATTCATGGGTTCCACGGAAATGGTTCAAAATTAGCTAAAAACAGGCTTTATCAGCTTATAACTCGCGATAGAAAACTCGGATCGTCGAAAACTCATTTTTATCGTGTAGAGCGTGTCCGAATTGATCTAGAAACATGTTCAAATTGCCGAAAAGTTTTTTTTAATGGAACCCATATAATGGCACATGCCAGTTTTTGGGTCCAAAATACCGTAATTTTCAGTCGTCTCCAGGGCTCGAGCCTGGATTTATTTGTTCGGTGAATTCTACTAAGTCCTAGTTGCAAACCACCAACTGGACCCAACTAGCATGAATTTTCGACCCTCAGTCGTTCGTGGCACATGTGGTACACTAATCATGGGTTCCACGGAAATGGTTCAAATTTAGCTAAAAACAGGCTTTATCAGCTTATAACTTGCGATAGAAAACTCGGATCGTCGAAAACTCTTTTTTATCGTGTAGAGCGTGTCCGAATTGACCTAGAAACATGTTCAAATTGCCGAAAAGGTTTTTTAATGGAACCCATATAATGGCACATGCCAGTTTTTGGGTCCAAAATACCGTAATTTTCAGTCGTCTCCAGGGCTCGAGCCTGGATTTATTTGTTCGGTGAATTCTACTAAGTCCTAGTTGCAAACCACCAACTGGACCCAACTAGCATGAATTTTCGACCCTCAGTCGTTCGTGGCACATGTGGTACACTATTCATGGGTTCCACGGAAATGGTTCAAAATTAGCTAAAAACAGGCTTTATCAGCTTATAACTTGCGATAGAAAACTCGGATCGTCGAAAACGCTTTTTTATCGTGTAGAGCGTGTCCGAATTGACCTAGAAACATGTTCAAATTGCCGAAAAGTTTTTTTAATGGAACCCATATAATTGCACATGCCAGTTTTTGGGTCCATAATACCGTAATTTTCAGTCGTCTCCAGGGCTCGACCCTGGATTTATTTTTTCGGTGAATTCTACTAAGTCCTAGTTGCAAACCACCAACTGGACCCAACTAGCATGAATTTTCGACCCTCAGTCGTTCGTGGCACATTAGGTACACTATTCATGGGTTCCACGGAAATGGTTCAAAATTAGCTAAAAACAGGCTTTATCAGCTTATAACTTGCGATAGAAAACTCGGATCGTCGAAAACGCTTTTTTATCGTGTAGAGCGTGTCCGAATTGACCTAGAAACATGTTCAAATTGCCGAAATTTTTTTTTAATGGAACCCATATAATGGCACATGCCAGTTTTTGGGTCCAAAATACCGTAATTTTCAGTCGTCTCCAGGGCTCGAGCCTGGATTTATTTGTTCGGTGAATTCTACTGAGTCCTAGTTGCAAACCACTAACTGGACCCAACTAGCATGAATTTTCGACCCTCAGTCGTTCGTGGCACATGTGGTACACTATTCATGGGTTCCACGTAAATGGTTCAAAATTAGCTAAAAACAGGCTTTATCAGCTTATAACTCGCGATAGAAAACTCGGATCGTCGAAAACTCTTTTTTATCGTGTAGAGCGTGTCCGAATTCACCTAGAAACATGTTCAAATTGCCGAAAAGTTTTTTTAATGGAACCCATATAATGGCACATGCCAGTTTTTGGTCCAAAATACCGTAATTTTCAGTCGTCTCCAGGGCTCGAGCCTGGATTTATTTGTTCGGTGAATTCTACTGAATCCTAGTTGCAAACCACCAACTGGACCCAACTAGCATGAATTTTCGACCCTCAGTCGTTCGTGGCACATGTGGTACACTATTCATGGGTTCCACGGAAATGGTTCAAAATTAGCTAAAACAGGCTTTATCAGCTTATAACTCGCGATAGAAAACTCGGATCGTCGAAAACTCAATTTTATCGTGTAGAGCGTGTCCGAATTGACCTAGAAACATGCTCAAATTGCCGAAAAGTTTTTTTAATGGAACCCATATAATGGCACATGCCAGTTTTTGGGTCCAAAATACCGTAATTTTCAGTCGTCTCCAGGGCTCGAGCCTGGATTTATTTGTTCGGTGAATTCTACTGAGTCCTAGTTGCAAACCACCAACTGGACCCAACTAGCATGAATTTTCGACCCTCAGTCGTTCGTGGCACATGTGGTACACTATTCATGGGTTCCACGTAAATGGTTCAAAATTAGCTAAAAACAGGCTTTATCAGCTTATAACTCGCGATAGAAAACTCGGATCGTCGAAAACTCTTTTTTATCGTGTAGAGCGTGTCCGAATTCACCTAGAAACATGTTCAAATTGCCGAAAAGTTTTTTTAATGGAACCCATATAATGGCACATGCCAGTTTTTGGTCCAAAATACCGTAATTTTCAGTCGTCTCCAGGGCTCGAGCCTGGATTTATTTGTTCGGTGAATTCTACTGAATCCTAGTTGCAAACCACCAACTGGACCCAACTAGCATGAATTTTCGACCCTCAGTCGTTCGTGGCACATGTGGTACACTATTCATGGGTTCCACGGAAATGGTTCAAAATTAGCTAAAACAGGCTTTATCAGCTTATAACTCGCGATAGAAAACTCGGATCGTCGAAAACTCAATTTTATCGTGTAGAGCGTGTCCGAATTGACCTAGAAACATGCTCAAATTGCCGAAAAGTTTTTTTAATGGAACCCATATAATGGCACATGCCAGTTTTTGGGTCCAAAATACCGTAATTTTCAGTCGTCTCCAGGGCTCGAGCCTGGATTTATTTGTTCGGTGAATTCTACTGAGTCCTAGTTGCAAACCACCAACTGGACCCAACTAGCATGAATTTTCGACCCTCAGTCGTTCGTGGCACATGTGGTACACTATTCATGGGTTCCACGTAAATGGTTCAAAATTAGCTAAAAACAGGCTTTATCAGCTTATAACTCGCGATAGAAAACTCGGATCGTCGAAAACTCTTTTTTATCGTGTAGAGCGTGTCCGAATTCACCTAGAAACATGTTCAAATTGCCGAAAAGTTTTTTTAATGGAACCCATATAATGGCACATGCCAGTTTTTGGTCCAAAATACCGTAATTTTCAGTCGTCTCCAGGGCTCGAGCCTGGATTTATTTGTTCGGTGAATTCTACTGAATCCTAGTTGCAAACCACCAACTGGACCCAACTAGCATGAATTTTCGACCCTCAGTCGTTCGTGGCACATGTGGTACACTATTCATGGGTTCCACGGAAATGGTTCAAAATTAGCTAAAAACAGGCTTTATCAGCTTATAACTCGCGATAGAAAACTCGGATCGTCGAAAACTCTTTTTTATCGTGTAGAGCGTGTCCGAATTGACCTACAAAACATGTTCAAATTGCCGAAAAGTTTTTTTAATGGAACCCATATAATGGCACATGCCAGTTTTTGGGTCCAAAATACCGTAATTTTCAGTCGTCTCCAGGGCTCGAGCCTGGATTTTTTTGTTCGGTGAATTCTACTAAGTCCTAGTTGCAAACCACCAACTGGACCCAACTAGCATGAATTTTCGACCCTCAGTCGTTCGTGGCACATGTGGTACACTATTCATGGGTTCCACGGAAATGGTTCAAATTTAGCTAAAAACAGGCTTTATCAGCTTATAACTTGCGATAGAAAACTCGGATCGTCGAAAACTCTTTTTTATCGTGTAGAGCGTGTCCGAATTGACCTAGAAACATGTTCAAATTGCCGAAAAGTTTTTTTAATGGAACCCATATAATGGCACATGCCAGTTTTTGGGTCCAAAATACCGTAATTTTCAGTCGCCTCCAGGGCTCGAGCCTGGATTTATTTGTTCGGTGAATTCTACTAAGTCCTAGTTGCAAACCACCAACTGGACCCAACTAGCATGAATTTTCGACCCTCAGTCGTTCGTGGCACATGTGGTACACTATTCATGGGTTCCACGGAAATGGTTCAAAATTAGCTAAAAACAGGCTTTATCAGCTTATAACTCGCGATAGAAAACTCGGATCGTCGAAAACTCATTTTTATCGTGTAGAGCGTGTCCGAATTGATCTAGAAACATGTTCAAATTGCCGAAAAGTTTTTTTTAATGGAACCCATATAATGGCACATGCCAGTTTTTTTTGTCCAAAATACCGTAATTTTCAGTCGTCTCCAGGGCTCGAGCCTGGATTTATTTGTTCGGTGAATTCTACTAAGTCCTAGTTGCAAACCACCAACTGGACCCAACTAGCATGAATTTTCGACCCTCAGTCGTTCGTGGCACATGTGGTACACTATTCATGGGTTCCACGGAAATGGTTCAAAATTAGCTAAAAACAGGCTGTATCAGCTTATAACTCGCGATAGAAAACTCGGATCGTCGAAAACTCATTTTTATCGTGTAGAGCGTGTCCGAATTGACCTATAAACTTGTTCAAATTGCCGAAAAGTTGTTTTAATGGAACCCATATAATGGCACATGCCAGTTTTTGGGACCAAAATACCGTAATTTTCAGTCGTCTCCAGGGCTCGAGCCAGGATTTATTTGTTCGGTGAATTCTACTGAGTCCTAGTTGCAAACCACCAACTGGACCCAACTAGCTTGAATTTTCGACCCTCAGTCGTTCGTGGCACATGTGGTACACTATTCATGGGTTCCACGGAAATGGTTCAAATTTAGCTAAAAACAGGCTTTTTCAGCTTATAACTCGCGATAGAAAACTCGGATCGTCGAAAACTCTCTTTTATCGTGTAGAGCGTGTCCGAATTGACCTAGAAACATGTTCAAATTGCCGAAAAGTTTTTTTAATGGAACCCATATAATGGCACATGCCAGTTTTTGGGTATTAAATACCGTAATTTTCAGTCGTCTCCAGGGCTCGAGCCTGGATTTATTTGTTCAGTGAATTCTACTGAATCCTAGTTGCAAACCACCAACTGGACCCAACTAGCATGAATTTTCGACCCTCAGTCGTTCGTGGCGCATGTGGTACACTATTCATGGGTTCCACGGAAATGGTTCAAAATTAGCTAAAAACAGGATTTATCAGCTTATAACTCGCGATAGGAAACTCGGATCGTCGAAAACTCTTTTTTATCGTGTAGAGCGTGTCCGAATTGACCTATAAACATGTTCAAATTGCCGAAAAGTTTTTTTAATGGAACCCATATAATGGCACATGCCAGTTTTTTGGGTCCAAAATACCGTAATTTTCAGTCGTCTCCAGGGCTCGAGCCTGGATTTATTTGTTCGGTGAATTCTACTGAGTCCTAGTTGCAAACCACCAACTGGACCCAACTAGCATGAATTTTCGACCCTCAGTCGTTCGTGGCACATGTGGTAAACTATTCATGGGTTCCACGGAAATGGTTCAAAATTAGCTAAAAACAGGCTTTATCAGCTTATAACTCGCGATAGAAAACTCGGATCGTCGAAAACTCATTTTTATCGTGTAGAGCGTGTCCGAATTGATCTAGAAACATGTTCAAATTGCCGAAAAGTTTTTTTTAATGGAACCCATATAATGGCACATGCCAGTTTTTGGGTCCAAAATACCGTAATTTTCAGTCGTCTCCAGGGCTCGAGCCTGGATTTATTTGTTCGGTGAATTCTACTAAGTCCTAGTTGCAAACCACCAACTGGACCCAACTAGCATGAATTTTCGACCCTCAGTCGTTCGTGGCACATGTGGTACACTAATCATGGGTTCCACGGAAATGGTTCAAATTTAGCTAAAAACAGGCTTTATCAGCTTATAACTTGCGATAGAAAACTCGGATCGTCGAAAACTCTTTTTTATCGTGTAGAGCGTGTCCGAATTGACCTAGAAACATGTTCAAATTGCCGAAAAGGTTTTTTAATGGAACCCATATAATGGCACATGCCAGTTTTTGGGTCCAAAATACCGTAATTTTCAGTCGTCTCCAGGGCTCGAGCCTGGATTTATTTGTTCGGTGAATTCTACTAAGTCCTAGTTGCAAACCACCAACTGGACCCAACTAGCATGAATTTTCGACCCTCAGTCGTTCGTGGCGCATGTGGTACACTATTCATGGGTTCCACGTAAATGGTTCAAAATTAGCTAAAAACAGGCTTTATCAGCTTATAACTCGCGATAGAAAACTCGGATCGTCGAAAACTCTTTTTTATCGTGTAGAGCGTGTCCGAATTCACCTAGAAACATGTTCAAATTGCCGAAAAGTTTTTTTAATGGAACCCATATAATGGCACATGCCAGTTTTTGGTCCAAAATACCGTAATTTTCAGTCGTCTCCAGGGCTCGAGCCTGGATTTATTTGTTCGGTGAATTCTACTGAATCCTAGTTGCAAACCACCAACTGGACCCAACTAGCATGAATTTTCGACCCTCAGTCGTTCGTGGCACATGTGGTACACTATTCATGGGTCCACGGAAATGGTTCAAAATTAGCTAAAACAGGCTTTATCAGCTTATAACTCGCGATAGAAAACTCGGATCGTCGAAAACTCAATTTTATCGTGTAGAGCGTGTCCGAATTGACCTAGAAACATGCTCAAATTGCCGAAAAGTTTTTTTAATGGAACCCATATAATGGCACATGCCAGTTTTTGGGTCCAAAATACCGTAATTTTCAGTCGTCTCCAGGGCTCGAGCCTGGATTTATTTGTTCGGTGAATTCTACTGAGTCCTAGTTGCAAACCACCAACTGGACCCAACTAGCATGAATTTTCGACCCTCAGTCGTTCGTGGCACATGTGGTACACTATTCATGGGTTCCACGTAAATGGTTCAAAATTAGCTAAAAACAGGCTTTATCAGCTTATAACTCGCGATAGAAAACTCGGATCGTCGAAAACTCTTTTTTATCGTGTAGAGCGTGTCCGAATTCACCTAGAAACATGTTCAAATTGCCGAAAAGTTTTTTTAATGGAACCCATATAATGGCACATGCCAGTTTTTGGTCCAAAATACCGTAATTTTCAGTCGTCTCCAGGGCTCGAGCCTGGATTTATTTGTTCGGTGAATTCTACTGAATCCTAGTTGCAAACCACCAACTGGACCCAACTAGCATGAATTTTCGACCCTCAGTCGTTCGTGGCACATGTGGTACACTATTCATGGGTTCCACGGAAATGGTTCAAAATTAGCTAAAACAGGCTTTATCAGCTTATAACTCGCGATAGAAAACTCGGATCGTCGAAAACTCAATTTTATCGTGTAGAGCGTGTCCGAATTGACCTAGAAACATGCTCAAATTGCCGAAAAGTTTTTTTAATGGAACCCATATAATGGCACATGCCAGTTTTTGGGTCCAAAATACCGTAATTTTCAGTCGTCTCCAGGGCTCGAGCCTGGATTTATTTGTTCGGTGAATTCTACTGAGTCCTAGTTGCAAACCACCAACTGGACCCAACTAGCATGAATTTTCGACCCTCAGTCGTTCGTGGCACATGTGGTACACTATTCATGGGTTCCACGGAAATGGTTCAAAATTAGCTAAAAACAGGCTTTATCAGCTTATAACTCACGATAGAAAACTCGGATCGTCGAAAACTCTTTTTTATCGTGTAGAGCGTGTCCGAATTGACCTACAAAACATGTTCAAATTGCCGAAAAGTTTTTTTAATGGAACCCATATAATGGCACATGCCAGTTTTTGGGTCCAAAATACCGTAATTTTCAGTCGTCTCCAGGGCTCGAGCCTGGATTTATTTGTTCGGTGAATTCTACTAAGTCCTAGTTGCAAACCACCAACTGGACCCAACTAGCATGAATTTTCGACCCTCAGTCGTTCGTGGCACATGTGGTACACTATTCATGGGTTCCACGGAAATGGTTCAAATTTAGCTAAAAACAGGCTTTATCAGCTTATAACTTGCGATAGAAAACTCGGATCGTCGAAAACTCTTTTTTATCGTGTAGAGCGTGTCCGAATTGACCTAGAAACATGTTCAAATTGCCGAAAAGTTTTTTTAATGGAACCCATATAATGGCACATGCCAGTTTTTGGGTCCAAAATACCGTAATTTTCAGTCGCCTCCAGGGCTCGAGCCTGGATTTATTTGTTCGGTGAATTCTACTAAGTCCTAGTTGCAAACCACCAACTGGACCCAACTAGCATGAATTTTCGACCCTCAGTCGTTCGTGGCACATGTGGTACACTATTCATGGGTTCCACGGAAATGGTTCAAAATTAGCTCAAAACAGGCTTTATCAGCTTATAACTTGCGATAGAAAACTCGGATCGTCGAAAACTCTTTCTTATCGTGTAGAGCGTGTCCGAATTGACCTAGAAACATGTTCAAATTGCCGAAAAGTTGTTTTAATGGAACCCATAGAATGGCACATGCCAGTTTTTGGGTCCAAAATACCGTAATTTTCAGTCGTCTCCAGGGCTCGAGCCTGGATTTATTTGTTCGGTGAATTCTACTGAGTCCTAGTTGCAAACCACCAACTGGACCCAACTAGCATGAATTTTCGACCCTCAGTCGTTCGTGGCACATGTGGTACACTATTCATGGGTTCCACGGAAATGGTTCAAATTTAGCTAAAAACAGGCTTTATCAGCTTATAACTTGCGATAGAAAACTCGGATCGTCGAAAACTCTTTTTTATCGTGTAGAGCGTGTCTGAATTGACCTAGAAACATGTTCAAATTGCCGAAAAGGTTTTTTAATGGAACCCATATAATGGCACATGCCAGTTTTTGGGTCCAAAATACCGTAGTTTTCAGTCGTCTCCAGGGCTCGAGCCTGGATTTATTTGTTCGGTGAATTCTACTAAGTCCTAGTTGCAAACCACCAACTGGACCCAACTAGCATGAATTTTCGACCCTCAGTCGTTCGTGGCACATGTGGTACACTATTCATGGGTTCCACGGAAATGGTTCAAAATTAGCTCAAAACAGGCTTTATCAGCTTATAACTTGCGATAGAAAACTCGGATCGTCGAAAACTCTTTCTTATCGTGTAGAGCGTGTCCGAATTGACCTAGAAACATGTTCAAATTGCCGAAAAGTTGTTTTAATGGAACCCATAGAATGGCACATGCCAGTTTTTGGGTCCAAAATACCGTAATTTTCAGTCGTCTCCAGGGCTCGAGCCTGGATTTATTTGTTCGGTGAATTCTACTGAGTCCTAGTTGCAAACCACCAACTGGACCCAACTAGCATGAATTTTCGACCCTCAGTCGTTCGTGGCACATGTGGTACACTATTCATGGGTTCCACGGAAATGGTTCAAATTTAGCTAAAAACAGGCTTTATCAGCTTATAACTTGCGATAGAAAACTCGGATCGTCGAAAACTCTTTTTTATCGTGTAGAGCGTGTCTGAATTGACCTAGAAACATGTTCAAATTGCCGAAAAGGTTTTTTAATGGAACCCATATAATGGCACATGCCAGTTTTTGGGTCCAAAATACCGTAGTTTTCAGTCGTCTCCAGGGCTCGAGCCTGGATTTATTTGTTCGGTGAATTCTACTAAGTCCTAGTTGCAAACCACCAACTGGACCCAACTAGCATGAATTTTCGACCCTCAGTCGTTCGTGGCACATATGGTACACTATTCATGGGTTCCACGGAAATGGTTCAAAATTAGCTAAAAACAGGCTTTATCCGCTTATAACTTGCGATAGAAAACTCGGATCGTCGAAAACTCTTTTTTATCGTGTAGAGCGTGTCCGAATTGACCTAGAAACATGTTCAAATTGCCGAAAAGTTTTTTTAATGGAACCCATATAATGGCACATGCCAGTTTTTGGGTCCAAAATACCGTAATTTTCAGTCGTCCCCAGGGCTCGAGCCTGGATTTATTTGTTCGGTGAATTCTACTGAGTCCTAGTTGCAAACCACCAACTGGACCCAACTAGCATGAATTTTCGACCCTCAGTCGTTCGTGGCACATGTGGTACACTATTCATGGGTTCCACGTAAATGGTTCAAAATTAGCTAAAAACAGGCTTTATCAGCTTATAACTCGCGATAGAAAACTCGGATCGTCGAAAACTCTTTTTTATCGTGTAGAGCGTGTCCGAATTCACCTAGAAACATGTTCAAATTGCCGAAAAGTTTTTTTAATGGAACCCATATAATGGCACATGCCAGTTTTTGGTCCAAAATACCGTAATTTTCAGTCGTCTCCAGGGCTCGAGCCTGGACTTATTTGTTCGGTGAATTCTATTGAATCCTAGTTGCAAACCACCAACTGAACCCAACTAGCATGAATTTTCGACCCTCAGTCGTTCGTGGCACATGTGGTACACTATTCATGGGTTCCACGGAAATGGTTCAAAATTAGCTAAAACAGGCTTTATCAGCTTATAACTCGCGATAGAAAACTCGGATCGTCGAAAACTCAATTTTATCGTGTAGAGCGTGTCCGAATTGACCTAGAAACATGTTCAAATTGCCGAAAAGTTTTTTTAATGGAACCCATATAATGGCACATGCCAGTTTTTGGGTCCAAAATACCGTAATTTTCAGTCGTCTCTAGGGCTCGAGCCTGGATTTATTTGTTCGGTGAATTCTACTGAGTCCTAGTTGCAAACCACCAACTGGACCCAACTAGCATGAATTTTTGACCCTCAGTCGTTCGTGGCACATGTGGTACACTATTCATGGGTTTCCACGGAAATGGTTCAAAATTAGCTTAAAACAGGCTTTATCAGCTTATAACTCGCGATAGAAAACTCGGATCGTCGAAAACTCTTTTTTATCGTGTAGAGCGTGTACGAATTGACCTACAAAACATGTTCAAATTGCCGAAAAGTTTTTTTAATGGAACCCATATAATGGCACATGCCAGTTTTTGGGTCCAAAATACCGTAATTTTCAGTCGTCTCCAGGGCTCGAGCCTGGATTTATTTTTTCGGTGAATTCTACTAAGTCCTAGTTGCAAACCACCAACTGGACCCAACTAGCATGAATTTTCGACCCTCAGTCGTTCGTGGCACATGTGGTACACTATTCATGGGTTCCACGGAAATGGTTCAAATTTAGCTAAAAACAGGCTTTATCAGCTTATAACTTGCGATAGAAAACTCGGATCGTCGAAAACTCTTTTTTATCGTGTAGAGCGTGTCCGAATTGATCTAGAAACATGTTCAAATTGCCGAAAAGTTTTTTTAATGGAACCCATATAATGGCACATGCCAGTTTTTGGGTCCAAAATACCGTAATTTTCAGTCGCCTCCAGGGCTCGAGCCTGGATTTATTTGTTCGGTGAATTCTACTAAGTCCTTGTTGCAAACCACCAACTGGACCCAACTAGCATGAATTTTCGACCCTCAGTCGTTCGTGGCACATGTGGTACACTATTCATGGGTTCCACGGAAATGGTTCAAAATTAGCTCAAAACAGGCTTTATCAGCTTATAACTTGCGATAGAAAACTCGGATCGTCGGAAACTCTTTTTTATCGTGTAGAGCGTGTCCGAATTGACCTAGAAACATGTTCAAATTGCCGAAAAGTTGTTTTAATGGAACCCATATAATGGCACATGCCAGTTTTTGAGTCCAAAATACCGTAATTTTCAGTCGTCTCCAGGGCTCGAGCCTGGATTTATTTGTTCGGTGAATTCTACTGAGTCCTAGTTGCAAACCACCAACTGGACCCAACTAGCATGAATTGTCGACCCTCAGTCGTTCGTGGCACATGTGGTACACTATTCATGGGTTCCACGGAAATGGTTCAAATTTAGCTAAAAACAGGCTTTATCAGCTTATAACTTGCGATAGAAAACTCGGATCGTCGAAAACTCTTTTTTATCGTGTAGAGCGTGTCCGAATTGACCTAGAAACATGTTCACATTGCCGAAAAGGTTTTTTAATGGAACCCATATAATGGCACATGCCAGTTTTTGGGTCCAAAATACCGTAATTTTCAGTCGTCTCCAGGGCTCGAGCCTGGATTTATTTGTTCGGTGAATTCTACTAAGTCCTAGTTGCAAACCACCAACTGGACCCAACTAGCATGAATTTTCGACCCTCATTCGTTCGTGGCACATGTGGTACACTATTCATGGGTTCCACGGAAATGGTTCAAAATTAGCTAAAAACAGGCTTTATCAGCTTATAACTTGCGATAGAAAACTCGGATCGTCGAAAACTCTTTTTTATCGTGTAGAGCGTGTCCGAATTGACCTAGAAACATGTTCAAATTGCCGAAAAGTTTTTTTAATGGAACCCATATAATGGCACATGCCAGTTTTTGGGTCCAAAATACCGTAATTTTCAGTCGTCCCCAGGGCTCGAGCCTGGATTTATTTGTTCGGTGAATTCTACTGAGTCCTAGTTGCAAACCACCAACTGGACCCAACTAGCATGAATTTTCGACCCTCAGTCGTTCGTGGCACATGTGGTACACTATTCATGGGTTCCACGGAAATGGTTCAAATTTAGCTAAAAACAGGCTTTATCAGCTTATAACTTGCGATAGAAAACTCGGATCGTCGAAAACTCTTTTTTATCGTGTAGAGCGTGTCCGAATTGACCTAGAAACTTGTTCAAATTGCCGAAAAGTTGTTTTAATGGAACCCATATAATGGCACATGCCAGTTTTTGGGTGCAAAATACCGTAATTTTCAGTCGTCTCCAGGGCTCGAGCCTGGATTTATTTGTTCGGTGAATTCTACTGAATCCTCGTGGCACATGTGGTACACTATTCATGGGTTCCACGGAAATGGTTCAAAATTAGCTGAAAACAGGCTTTATCAGATTATAACTCGCGATAGAAAACTCGGATCGTCGAAAACTAAACTTTTGCCATTGAAACCAGGTGCTTTATTAATGAGAATATTAAATTTTATTGAACAAATACATTTAACACATAGAAGGTCTTACAGTCATGGCATGTTTGCCAACAGCAAACAATGACTGTAACTGTTTCAGCTTTAGTTGTTTGCGCATAGACATGATTCAATAGATGCCGGTCGCTTGATCCAATAAGTCAACTCAGTACTGAAAGTTTATTCATTATGTTTAAATCTAAAAAATTCACCCAATCCCTGGATGGATAAAAAAACGTCTTCATTTTCCTTTAAACTCTACGAACGAAAAACGCAACCGCAGCAAAAAATAAGTTTTCGTTTCACTGATCACTGAATAACCTGATGACATCATTAAACATGAACAGCCTGTCGTGCATCTGGAAACCGGTGCTATGGTACTGTTCCATTTATCTAGCTCTCAGTGGGCTCGGAAATTGGAAATGGCATTCCAAAAGGACTGTAGTTTTCGCGGTTCTCACGCTGGTCAAGTTGATTTTGCAGGCTTACATAGCGTGGCATCTCATCTATCCAGCCATGAAAATGGGTTAGTGAGCGCATCAGTAAACAATTGAGTTAGTTAATGAGCATTGTGTACTTTAGTTGACTGGACTCACATCACAGCGGCTATGAACGTGGTGACTCTTTTCATGACCACTTACTTCGTCGTTTTGTTCGCGCCGACGTTCCTCACACCGATCTGGATAATGCAAGGTTAGTGTATTGATTAACTCCCTCATCATTCCGGTAACTGATTGAATACACCTTCTCTCAGATTCGTTCATACCCGTAGCCACTTTGTTGGATAGTCTGACACCATGCCTTCGGGTATATTTTTTACGCATCCCTATCTTGATCTTTGTATGGATCTTACCGATGGGTCTCTTCTTGGGTTTCCGTTTCAAATGGCTGTTATACCCGGTACACGGCGGTATAATGAAGAATCTATACCGATACCTCCACAACGCCCTGCTCATTTCCCTGAGCATTTTCCTCGGTATCCCGGCCATGCTGTGCAAGCTGACCGAATTCGTGGTGGAGGACTACAATAAGCGCTTGAAGCTGACGCTGACAAAGTTGAGAGCTGTCGAGTGTTTGTTCGAAAGTAACTTCAGGTAAACCTTCAGTTTTACACACTTATATTAATAATTACACATGTACACATGTATATTCGGTTAACAACGTTTTCTATTACAGATCATCGTACGTGGTCTCTGAGTTGACCAAGCTCTATGTTGACTACATCGACATCAACAATGTTTTGGAAGCAGTCAGTAATTTTTTATCGCCGTACTTCTTCATGATTCACTCCTTGATTCTGCCAAATTTGGCAATTCTTCTGTACACAATCCTGATGTTGAACCGCGACAACGACGTATCGTTCCAGTATTACACGTATCAGTTTTTTGGCGAGTTTCTTGTTTTAGCCGTGCTGGGTATTTTGGTTCCAACACAGCTCGATGAAAAGGTTGCCTTACTTTGTTTCTTTCTAAACTATAAAACGTTTTGTATCCGCTTTGACTCTATTCCCAACAACTGCCCTGTTCGTTGTTTCATACCTTTTACGTTCCTTATTCAAGATTATGCGTTTGGTCTCCTTTTTAGATTTCTGAGACAGCTCAAATTCTGTCTAGCCATGACGACAGCTGGCTGAGTTCGTCCGATACTGAAATGGTTGGAACGCTTACATGACTTTATTATTATTTTGATTGAATTCGTGTAGTGATTATTTACCCGAAATATAGTCATAGCTAGTCATATAAATATAGTCATATAAGTCTTTTATATTTTTATTAATTTATATAGTTAGAGTACTTAACTTAAGTTGCCGTAGAAGGATAATTTTTAGACGAACACGTCATGATGCACTTGACCTAACCGCCCAAAGTTTCAGGCTCGCATAGCCCTACTTGGTGAGCGGTTATATCGACGAGCCAAGGATGCACCGACAATACACGCCAATGGTTTTTGGTCAATCGACAAATCTTTTTTACTAACGGTTAAACCTACGACAACATAACTTATTTAATAACCTTCACCGCTATGGTAGATGTATGAACATTTCTGTCCAGGAGCGTAGCTCCAAGAACACTTCCAGTCCGCGTGTGATGTAATCAAACCAAACAATTTGTAATTATGCTTGCGTGACTCACATGTTCATATTAACACTTTTTTTGAAAGTATGGACACTATTACTTTTTGTGAATTTTTTTCGAGAAACTTTTAAACAGGATTTTTTTAAGAATCAACGCCCAGTTATCAGTTTCAGTTGTAACAGAGCATCTTCCAGGTACTGTCGGCCATTGTGACCTACGTCGTCTTGCTGGTCGGCTTCACGCCCCACGACGCGGCCGAGCTGACCTTCAACATGACCGCTCACGAGATCCAAGTCGGCATGCGGTTCGCCAACGGTTCTATGCACTAGCGGACGCGGGTTCACTTACTACACTATTCTGAAAATCCAAAATTATTAAAACTGTAATTTGCCAGTTTTTCACACAAAGAACACGTGTTTTGGGGAATCGAATGTATTTTCGATTTTTTCCATATAATTTTTCAAGCGAATCCCACCTCCGCGCTCCGCGCGGAGTTAACGCGCTTACGATAGGTTATCGGGGGTTAAAGAACATTAAAACTTCAAAAGAGATAGTATAACTTAATTTTACAAAAGGTTTCGAACCCGGAACCTCTCGCATGAGGGGCTAACACGCTAACCACCAGTCCGTGTTGTGATTAATGCTGGTGTCAACATATGAGGGTAGCAGCACGCGTTGGTTGCATCGAATGCACGCGTTGAATTTTAGATTCTCAGAATAGTGCAGTTAGTAATCTTGCCTAGCGGACAAGGAAAGAACGAAGAATTGAAATTTGTCCCTTTTGCTAAGTGAAACTTTATTTGTTTTATCAATTTCTTAGATCAAAACTTCAGTTAGCATTTGATTATATCAATATACAGGGTGGCCCAAAAGGTTATGTACACTTTTTGGCCGTCTTTTTCGCGTGTGTGAAATCATAAAATGAAAACAGGTCAATAATGGTTAGACTGGAAATTACAAATTACAAGAACTTTCCAAAAATGCCCTCCGTTTTGTTCTCAGATGAGTATTTCACGAGTTATATACAGGAACGTACAAAAAACACGTTTTTTAATACTTTTTACGCTTGTTTTCCCCTTAATTGCGATTTAAATCTTGTGTTATTCATATTTACTGTGACATGTCAGCGTAAGTGCTACAAATAAAGTAGAAAAAGTAATTGCTAACTAGTAATTCACGCTAATTCAGATTACCCAGAAAAAGCAAGACCGTCAAAACATGAAACATCAGCGTCAAATGCGATATCAGGGCATATGCACTGCAATTGGCTTGCATCAGGGCTATTTTCAATGAAATGATTAATAATACCGATAAAGTAGTTTTGAAAGTGATAAATGATTAAATTTATAGCATAATTTTCAAGGGTTTCCTTTAAAATAGCCCTGATGCAAGCCGATTGTAGTCAATGCACGTGCACTTGAACAGGGCTGGTATCGCATAACGCTAATGTTTCATGTTTTGACGGTTTTGCCTGATCTGGGTAATCTGAAGTTGCGTGATATACTAGTTAGCATTTTTTTCTACTTTATTTGCAGTAATTACGCTGAATTACTTACAATCAATATGAATAACACATGGTTTTAATCGTGAGTAAGAGTGAAATGAGCGTAAAAAAGTAAAAAAACGTGTTTTTGTACGTTCGTGTGTATAACTCGTGAAATATTCATCTGAGAACAAAACGGAGGGCATTTTTGGAAATTTCAGGTAATTTCCAGTCCGACCATTATTGTCCCGTTGTATTATGATGATTTTACACACGCGAAAAAGATGGCCAGAAAGTGTACATAAACTTTTGGGCCACCCTGTATTATATAAATTCTCATTGAACTAATTGAAAATCAATCAGTATTATTAGAGTCAGTTTTCATAGGATTTCAGTCAAATTTGTTGGAAAACAACCAAAAATATGTCATATCTTTGTAAAAGTAAAATTTGAGCAATCCTTTCTCAAAACGAACCCCAAAAAAGGAAATTGCATGTGTAAATACATATAAATGGCATGTAAAAGCTATTCATGCAATGTAAATATTTTGAGAAATATGCAGGTGGAAAACGCGTCGTTACTTTACAGCAATATTTTTTGTTTTATTAACCACTAAATTTTTGGTTCGTTTTCGCTTGTTTTTGACTTCTCTCATGTTTCATGTTTGTTTCATTGGGTTGACTCGCATATAATCGGTCTTACAAATTACGAATTACAAATTACTTTGAATAAACAATAAAGAAATATAATGCAAGTAAGTGAGACGTAATTAATAAAAAATAAAAAGTGAGAGTAACGACCAGACATATACGGAACTTGTCCTGATGGACATATCGAAAACCGGAGGGGTTTAAGGAGAGGAATAACAACGGGTTCGAATACACGAATACATCTTTCGTTACTGTAATACTAAAAACAAA